>PVKU01000069.1:203933-784545 GCA_004027475.1 Anoura caudifer | reverse complement strand
TGCCAATCCATTCTGGCCTACAAAGTTTCTGTTGAGAAATCAGCTGACAGTCTTATGGGAATGCCCTTGTAGGTAATCTACTGTTTTTCTCTTGATGCTTTTAAGATTCTCTTTGTCTTTAACCATTGGCATTTTAATAATGATGTGTCTTGGTGTAGGCCTCTTGGGGTTCACCCTGTTTGGAATTCTCTGCACTTTCTGAATTTACATGTCTTCCTGGACTTGTGTGTCTATTTCCTTCATCAGGTAAGGGTAGTTTTCTGTCATTATTTTCTCAAGTAGGTTTTCAATGTCTTGCTCTCTCTCTTCTTCTTCTGGCACTACCATGATGCAAATGTTGGTATTCTTGAAGTTATCCCAGAGGCTCCTTATACTATCCTCATTTTTTTAAATTCTTTTTTTGTTGTTGTTGCTGTTCCGATTGAGTGGTTTTTGCTTCCTTATATTCCAAATCACTGATTTGATTCTAAGCTTTACCTACTCTACAGTTGATTCCCTGTAAATTATTCGTCATTTCAGTTAGGATATGATTCACTTCTGACTGGTTCTTCTTTGTGGTTTCAATGTCCTTTTTATGCTGTTGAAATACTCACTAAGTTCATTGAACCTCCTTATGACCAGTGGTTTGAACTCTGCATCTAGTAGATTGCTTGTCTTCATTTTATTTAGTTCTTTTTCTGGAATTTTGTTCTGTTCGTTCATCTGAAGCATGTTTCTTTGTCTCCTCATTTTGGCTGCCTCCCTACATTTGTTTCTATGTTAGGTAGTGCTGCTATATCTTCCAGGCTTGGTAGAGCGGCCTTATGTAGTAGGTGTTCTGTAGGGTCCAGTGGCAAGGTTCCTCAATCAGCCAAGGTACTCCATGTGCATCCTCCACACTTGTGGGCTCTGTACACCCTCCTGTTGTAATTGCAATTTGATTGCTACTGGCACAGTAGTGGGAGAAGTTTACTCCCAGGCCAGTTAATCAGCTACAGGGACTCATTGCAACAGATCAGAATTATTTTTTAAAGAATGGGATAGGATAGAAAAAGGAAGGAAAGGAAAGACAATGGAAAGGTACAACTTCATTGATTGTAGGATTATTATTTTATGAAATTTTTATTTGAATAGTAAAAGATAGATAGAGTTATTGCTGTAGATGTATAATGTATTCCTGTGCATTATGATCCAAAAAGTTTGAAACCCACTGATGTTCAACAGGGTTTTCAGACTTCTCCTGTAAAGGGCCAGATAGTAAATACTTTAGGCTTTTCATGTCACATACAGTCTCTGATGCATATTCTTCTTTGTGTGTGTGTTTTATAACCCTTTAAAATGTAACAACCAGTCTCAGCTCATGAGCCAAATAGGCTATAGGCCATATTTAGTTTATGGACCATAGTTTGCCAACCCTTCTTAAAAAGTATATTTAAGTTACTATATTATGTTAATATTAAGAACAAAAGTGTATGGTAAACTTTTTAAGAAATGGCTGATATGTTTTTCAAAGTGGTTGTACCAATTTAGAGTCCCACCAGTAACGCCGAGAGTTCCAATTCCTTCCTCACTTCTAGCACTTGGTATTGTCTGTGTTTTTTTAATGTTAGTTATCCCAAAGGTTATGTAATCATATCTCATTATAGTTTTAATTTGCATTTGCAACATCTCATGTTAAATATATTTTCCTGTGACTTTTGGACATTTGTTTCATTTTTTTTGAAACATGTTTAAATATTTTTCTCCTCTTTTTACTGGATTGTCTTATTATTCTTTTTGAAGTTATTTCTCTGTTGTTAGTTTTCAGCAGTTTGATTATAATGTTTGAATTTATTCTGTTGGGGGTTTCATTGAACTTCTTTTTTAAAATAATAATAATATTAATTATTATTATTAGAATTTTAATCCTCGCCAAAGGCAATATTTATATAAAGCAAATCTTGATGGACATAAAGAGAGAGTAACATCAGTAATACAGTCTTGGTAGGGGATTTTAACACACCATTGACATCAATGGATAGACCTTCCAGACAGAAAAATCAACAAGGAAACAGCTTTAAATGACAGACTAGATCAGATGTATTTAATTGATGTCTTCAGAGTATTTTACCCAAAAGCAGCAGACTATACAGTCTTTTCAGGTGCATATAGAATATTTTCTAGGATAGACCACATGTTAGGACACAAAACAAGTCTCAATAAATTTTAAAAAATTGAAATCATATCAAGCATCTTCTGTGAACATATTGTGAAATTAGAAATCAATCACAAGGAAAAAACTGAAAAACAAACACAGACATGGAGGCTAAATACCATGTTACTAAACAATAAATGGGTTAGCAATGAGATCAAGGAAGAAATCAAAAGTTCCCTTGAGACAAAAGAAAGTGAACCACAATGACCCAAAATCTGTGGGACACAGTGAAAGCAGTCCTAAAAGGGAAATTTATAGCATTGCAGGTGTACTGCAAAAAACAAGAAAAATCTCAAATAAACAATTTAACTGTACCCATAAAAGAACTAGAAAAAGAACAATGAAGCCCAAGGTAAGTAGAAGAAAGAAAATAGTAAAGATCAGAGGAGAAATAAACAAAATGAAGTGTATAAAAACAATACAGAAGATCAATAAAACCAAGAGTTGGTTCTCTGAAAAGATAAATAAGATTGACAAACCTTTAACCACACTCAGCAAGAGGAGAGAAGACCTGAATGAATGAAATCAGAAATGAAAGTTAGAAGTAACAACTGATTCCACAGAAATAAAAGGGAGTGTAAGAAAAAGCTCAAACAATGATATGCCAACAAATTGGACAATCTGGATGAAATATATAAATTCCTAGATAAATAGTTATCTTCTAAAACTAAATCAAGAAGGATCAGAAAATCTGAATAGACTTATTACAACTAATGAAATTGAAGAAGTAATCAAAAAACTCCCAATGAACAAAAGTCCTACCCTGAATGGTTCACAGATGAGTTTTGCCAAACATTCAAAGGAGAATTAACACCTATCCTCAAACTGTTCCCAAAAATTCAAGGGGAAGGAAGCCTCCCAAGCTCATTTTATGAGGCCAGCATTATCCTAATTCTAAAACCAGATAAAGACACTACTAGGATAGAAAATTATAAGCCAATATCCCTGATGAACATAGATGCTGAAATACTCAACAAAATACTAGGAAACCAGATCCAGTAATATGTGTACATTGAAAAGATCATACACCATGATCAAGTAGGCTTTATTTCTGGGATGCAAGGTTGGTACAATATCAGTAAATTAATAAATGTGATTCACCACAAAAACAACATGAAGGATAAAAATCACACGGTTGTATTAATAGATGTAGAAAAAGCATTTGATAAAATCTAGCACCCATTTTTGTTAAAAACTCTCTGAAAAGTGGGAACAGAGGAAACATACCTCAGCATAATAAAGGCCATATATGACAAACCCATACCCAACATCATAATCAACAGGCAAAATCTAAAAGTGTTTCTTTTAAGATCAGGAACAAGACAGGGTTGTCCACTTTCACCACTATCATTCAACATAGTACTGTAAGTCCTAGCCACAGCAATGAGATAAGAAGAAATAAAAGGCATCCCAATTGGAAAGGAAGAAGTAAAACTGTCATTATTTGCAGATGGCATGCTACTATACATAGAGAGCCCTAAAGATTCCATCAAAAATTATGAAAAACTGATCAATGAATTTATTAAAGTGATAGGAATTAAAATAAATATCTAGAAATGAGTTGCATTTTTATATACTGTAATAAAGTGTCTGAAAGGGAAACTAAGAAAACAACCCCATTTACAGTTGCATCAAAAAATACCTTGTAATAAATTTAACATAGGTGGTAAAAGATCTATACTCAGAAAATTCTAAAACACTGAAGGAAGAAATTGAAGAAGATACAAATAAGTGAAAGTATATATGGTGTTCATGGATAGGAAGAATTTACATCATTAAAATATCCATACTACCCAAAGCAGTCAATGGATTCAACACAATTTCTATCAAGATACCAATGGCATATTTCACAGAACTAGAACTAATATTTCAAAAATTTATATGGAACCAAAAGGACCCTGAATAGCCACAGCCGTCTTGAGAAAGAACAACAAAGTTGGAGGAATCACACTGCCTGATATCAAACTATACTACGAGGCCATAGTAATCAAAACAGCCTGGTACTGGCATAAAAACAGACACATAGATAAATGGAACAGAGTAGAGAGCCCAGAAATAAACCCATGACTTTATGGTCAATTAATATTCTACAAATCAGGCAAGAACTATAATGGACTATAGTGGTCTATTCAATAAATGGTGTTGGGAAAATTAGACAGATTCATGCAAAAAAAAAAACAAACAAACTAGACCACCTTCTTACACCATACATGGGAGTAAACTCAAAATAAATTAAAGACTTAAATGTAAGACTCAAAACCATAAAAGTTCTAGAATAACTCATAGGCAGTAAAGTCTCAGACATTTCTCATAGCAATATTTTTTCTTATATATCTCCTCAGTCAAGTGAAACACAAGGAAAAATAAACAAATGGAACTACATCAAACTAAAAAGTGTTTGCACAGCAAAGGAAACCATCAACAAAATGAAAGACACCCATTCAATGGGAGAACATACTTGCCAAAGATACATCTGATAAAAGGTTACTATCCAAAATATATAAAGAACTTATACAATTCAACACTAAAAAAAAACAAACAATCTAATTTAAAAATAAGCAAAAGACATGAACAGGCACTTCTCCAAAGAGGACATACAGATGGCTAATATCTGTTTTAATGTCAGATTTGTTTTTAAAGCCTTTGAGGTATTGTTCATTTTTGTCTCCCCATGTGCTCCACCTAGTGGCCAGTTTGGTCAGTGGTCTATTTCTTATTTCAGTTCTTAAACTTGCGTAAGACAGGGTGGAACAAAATTAGGTTTACAGTTGTTAGTATGGAAAACATGCAATAATTAACAAATAGTAATATAAGAATAAACTCTATGTTTTGCAGACTCACAACTATAAGCCTACTTTTGCCCCACTCTGTATTTAGGATCAAATTCATGCACATGAAACTTAGGAGTAAGCTACAAGTCATAAAAAATTTATAGGGCTGCTTTCTGAGCACCTCTCTCTTCATAATCCCCCCACTATTTGGGGGTTCCCTGTGGCTCCCCTTTTTAGTCCACTAGCTAGAAAGGTGGGGCTTTGTTTACCTTGCTCTGCCACATACTTTCTGCCCTGACACTTGTGTTCAGAGTCAAGCAATGGATATTTACATTGTCCTCTTGGAAACATAGCTTTTCCCGTTGGGGAGGAAAGTTTCACTCCCTCTGAGTTTTTGGAGTCTTTGAGCCCCTTGCTACCACCCCTGTCACTGCTAGAATATGCCCTCTCTTTCTCCTCAAGCCTGAGCTAGAGGACTTCTCCTGGAGTTCTCCACCTTTTCCAGGTTCTTCCTTCAGGCCGAGGAATCAGAAGAGAAAAAAAAGAAAGGTGAAAATCACCACTGGTTAGGTGGTATGTCAAATACTGTTCTTCCTCAATATTGTGTCTTCTAGTTCATGAGTACTGTATAGCTCTCTGTTTAGATCTTATTTAACTTTTCTCGGTGGTATTTTATACTTTCTATGTACATGTCTTTCACACATTTTGTTAAATTTCTCACTGATGTTATTGCAAATAGTATTTTTAAAAATTTATGTTTCAGTTGTTCAGTTCTGGCATATAGAAATACAATTGATTTTTTGATATTGAGCTTACATGCTGCAATCTTGCTTAATTTACTTGTTAGTGATGGCAGCTTTTAAAATATATAGATATATAGAAATAGATACCTTAAGATTTTCTCCATAGATGATCATGTGCTATGTGAATAATGACAATTTTACTTTTTCCTTTCTCATCTATTGCTTTTATTTTATTATTTTATTTTATTTATTGCCTTATTACATTGGCTAGGATCATCAGTAAAATGTTGAAGAGTAGTGATAAGAATGGACAGCTTTGCCTTGTTCTTAGTCTTAGGACAAAAGCGCTTAAGTCTTTCATTATATGCTTTAGGTGGAGTTTTTATAGGCACCTTTTATTACTTTGAGGAAATTTTTTCTACTTATATTTTATGCAGGGTTTTTATTGTGAATGGTTAGTAAAATTTGTCAAGACTGCATCTGCATTTATTAAAATAATCTTTTTTCCTGTTAATGTGATGAATTGCATAGATTGATTTTCAACTTTTAACCAAACCTTGCTTTCTTAGGGCAACTCCACTTTCTCATGATCTGTGGTCCTTTTTCTAAACTGTGGAGTGTTGTTAAAGATTTTTAGCTCAATGGTCATAAGGATAGGGATCTTAATGTTTTTCTTTTCTTGAATTGTCTTTGTTTTGATATTGGAATAATGCTGGCCTCATCATATTAGTTAGTATATGTTCCCCGTGTTTGTTTCCTGAATGAGTTTGGGTAGGATTGATATTATTTCTTTCTTACATAGTTTGTAGAATGTTTCTACAAAGTTGTTGAGGTCTGTAGATTTTGGGGGGTGAAGTTTTAAATTATGAACTAAATTTTTTATTAGCTATGAGGTTAGAGCCTTAATTTCTTTTAGTTTCCACTTTGATAACTCTTTTCTATGGAAATTGTTCATTTTATCTAAATTATCATATTTATTCATATAATATTATTTATAATATTCTTTTATTGTCCATTTACTGTAGCCTTAATATCTGCAGGCCTTGTGTATATAGAGTTAACTCAGACACTGACTTTAGAACTCAGGCCGAAGGGAGAAAGTGACCCCACTGTACTGTGGCGTTACTAAAAAGAATAGCCAAGGGGTTTATTATCATGTCGGAAACATTTTATCAGCGAACCTGCCTTCTCTTTTCTGCTCAGAAAGATCCAGGTTTCCAGGACACTGCTCCTTGGTATAGGAAGTCAGCATTTATTTTTATCAATTAGAATACTTTTGGCTTGGATTAATAGAATGCTTATCTAAAGGTGGCTTAAATAATGAGGATTTTTTGTCTCACTTAATGAGAACTCCAAAGTTAGGCAATCCTAAGGTTGGTGGAGTGGTCTAGTGATTTCACAGATCTGGTCTTCCCCTTAGAATTTCAATATGGCCCCTGTCAGAGCATCATAGCCCCAAACAACATCCATCCTAAAGCCTCTTTTCCTGTTTTGAGTGAATATGTGTGTCTCTCTCCCATTAAAAGGGAAAGACTTTCCCATTAACCCCACATGTACCACCTCATATGTCTCATTGTCCAGGATTGTGTCACATTGTGCCCTAGCTGAATAGGAGCCAGGGGGAGCAAGTATGTAGAATTTTTATACAAGACAGTGGGAGCAAGGAATAAGAAGGGGGAGAATGGCTGCTGGCTGGGCAACCAACAGAGGCTACGTATGTGTGTATGCGTGAGTAAGATATATAGGGGAATCTAGAGTGACTTTTTGTATGGATAAAGACTCTTGATCCCATATGAACTTGTATCTGGACTTGTATGGATGACCCACTACAGTGGGGGATGATGATGACATTTGGGCTAAAATTGTCTTTGCTTTATGACACTCTCAGAACTTTATATATTGTTTTAGTTACTTAAATTTTGTGATTTCAGGTTGAGTCCAGAAATCTTCCTAAAACGTCCAGTGGTTGAAGGAAATCGTTGGAGGTTGGACTGCATTCTTAAACGAAAAGCAGTATGTACTTTTAAAAATATATATTTATTTTTAGAGGGAGGGGAAGGGAAGGAGAAAGGGAGAGAAGAAGCATCAATGTGTGGTTGCCTCTTGTGTACCCCCTACTGTGGACCTGGCCTGCAACCCAGGCATGTGCCCTGACCGGGAATCGAACTGGCTACCCTTTGGTTCACAGGCCCACCCTCAATCCAACACCTGTTGGGGTGAAAAGCAATATGTACTTTCCAAACAAATGCTGAAGGGATTTCTTAAATGTTTATTGCCTCCGAAAGGCAATTGCCTATTGCCTTTCTTTTAAAGTCCTTCATATATATTTAAAACTTTTTTCTTTAGAGTTTGACAAAAAAATAGAATACTTACTCTTTTCAAGTTTATTTAGTTCTGATCCCCCCTGTTACTCTTAAGTGCATAATATTTTAGCCTAATTCACAACATGGATTTTATTAGCAATTTTAATTTTTGTTTTCTAATCGTTTATGGGCAGTTAATTTTATAGGCAAAACCTTGTAATAAAATTTCATTATTGAATAACAAATAATGAAACAAAACATTGCATTTCATTTTATTTATTATTCTGTTATTTGAGCAAAAGACAAAGTCATCTAAGGTTTCAGTCAGATGAGGCCACGCTGATGTTGAAGAATATCAAAGAGTAGGGACATTAAGAATTGGTGCTGTTTCAGCTCAGTTTTGGGGACAGATCCTGGTAGTAATGTGCCATTGTTTCCTGTGCAGTTGGCCCTGTTGATTCTGAGTGAACACTGAGTGTGCTCCTTTTGTTGTAAAAAGTAAATAACTGAATTGGTATAGGATCACCAAAGACTACTTTACATTCATATTTCTAATGAAATTGTTAATGTAGTTGGCCATCAAACAACTTAAATTAAGTTGCATTAGAGTAGATCTGGATTTATTATTAATCATGTTCAAATTGGGGAGTGCTAACTTTTTTACTATTATTTGAAACTCTCTTAATCTTTTTTAAAAAGATCCTGAGTAATCAGGGATAGCATTTTTCTATTTCTCACAGCCTTCACTCATTTATTTTTTCCTCATCCTTTATGTTTCCCTACTTCTTTCCTCACTCACCTTTTCCTCTTCTTTCAGTATTTTTTCTCCATGTTTTCACTTGAGGACTTTTGCAGCTATCCATAATACAATCAGACCTTAGTGCTAATATTGAAGCCAAAGTTGACAATCTTTATTTCAGACACGTGTCTCGCCACATACCATCATTTTCATGGCTAGTCTAATTCATTGCCTCAACAGAAGTCTCCTCACACAATTGGGAATTCCAGTTTTGACAAGCATTATTTGCATATTAATTAAATAATTCAGCACACAGTTACTGAGTGTCTCTTCTGAGCCAGGTACCATGCTAATTTTTAAGGAAGCCCATGTGTGTGAATAGGATGCCATCTCTGCCATGGAAGTCTTGCCAAAAGGAAAGCTGCTGATAGAAGGCTGCCCACGTTCTGGGCTCAGTCCTAGGATTATCAAACTTATGCTTGTATAGAACTTTCTCCATTAGCCAGTCATACTAGTAAATCTTCTCCTTATAGTATTTATCTAACGCTTCACTGTTTTAGGTTTCAATCAACATGTGTTTGCTGAATGCATCAGAGCACTTGGCTAATCATATGGACATGTACATAAATAAGAAGCATGATTCTTGACCTGAAGGAGCTTAAAAATCTATAAAAGAGTCAGTTGGGTACAGAGCCAAGATTCAAAGGCAGGAGGAAGAGCATTGGGTAGGCCTAGTGGGGAACCCCTCACAAAATGAGGGATTTTAAGGCATTTAGGATGGGCAAAAAATTTATAAAGAAGTTGTTTTCAGATGCAGGAAATGTGGTGAGAAGACACTCGGGAAGCAGGAATTCAGAAGGCTTTGTAAGGTGAGGAGGTTGATCACACCCGAGCATTAGCATAGGTGGGAAGGTGGATAAAGCTGGAAGGGCAGGCTGCAGCTAGGAAGTGGAGGGTTGATGACCCAAGCCAGTGGTTTACACTTTATGGAATACAGTGGGCATCTACTGGAGCAGGCGGTGTGATGGATGAAGGGTGATCTGATCAAAATTATGTGTGGGAGGGTGAATCTAGTAGTAGGAGGAAGTGGGAAGAACTGAGAGTCAGAGAGCTAAATTTTAGGTCACTTGAGTGTGAGACGCATGCAGAACGTGAGTAAACTGCAGAAAGCCTCTCGGTGCTGGAACAGGACTCAGGAGGGACATCCCGCACACCTCGCCCTCCCCCTTATGTTGGCCAGCGTGTGTTTGTTTGCCCCCATCCGTGTGCCTGTCCAGGCGCCTTTTCTATTACAAGCCTGGCTTCTCTTCACTCTTACTGCCCTGATGAGGTTCCAGGAGAACACCATGACTCAGTAATTATTATTGCTTGATAAGGGTCTTCATTTTAATTTTATCAGCCTCTGAAACTTGTCATTTTTAAATTGTGGATAATGATTTTTTTTAATTTCCAAAGGAAATCATAATACTATTAAATATTAATTCCTCAGTGGTACATTTAGCAGAATTGCTCTTCTTTAATCTAGCTACAACAAATTGTTATTTTAGTCATAAATTTTTAACAGTCTGATCATTCCAAATTGACATTTCATATGCTTATGAACACTGCTTCACATAAACAGTTCTGTTTCTGAAAGCCACTAACTCCACAAAGTAGTGGGTTGGTAATAGCATTTATTCTTGCTTAATTCAAGAATCCCAGAGGTCCACAAGGTTAATTAAAATATGTGATGCTTTTCTTCTATCTGCTTGTGCAGATTTTGCGGAAGGAATTTAGCATTTCTGCCTCATAGCTAGCATGTAGGCAAACATCTCTTATAATAGCTGTTTCTTGAGGCAAAAATACAACATTTTGTTTCTCTATAATAACCAAGTTGATATTTTCCTGTCTCTCCGGTCTTCTGATATGCCCTGTTATTATTCAAAATAGTATAAGCCAGCCTTGAGAGGCAGAGTGCTGACAACTCAAACCAGCACCCCAGGGTTTCCCACAGTTCTGTGTTTACTGTACTGAGAGGTGAGAATATACTACAGCCTTAGAGACACTTGATGCTCCTGATGAGACTTGCACCAAAAGGAATCTTCAAGTAGAGCAACCTGGAGATTTATAGAAGAAGGTGTAGGCCCTTGGGGGGCTTCTGTCATCAGGTTACTTTCTTACTGCCCTGGACCACAGGATACATTTTAGAGTGGCATTCATGAGCAGTGGGAGAGAAGGGTATCCAGGTTCGTCAGATGAGAGATGAATCGTCACATCTCTGCCCATAAAAATCAAAGGGGACTTCTGGCCAAGATGGAGGCGTAGCTGGACATGCTGTGCCTCCTCTCACAACCAAGATTAAGGACAACAAAAATATAGAACCAAAAAAAAAGAAAACCCAACCAGGATAGAGAGAAAATTGAATTGTGCGGGAGTCCGACAACAACGATTCACCCAGACTGGTAAGAGGGGTGGAGTCAGCGGCTGGCAGAGTTTGGGGCTGGCAGAGTCTGAACGCAGCGGGAATGCAGTGGGATAAGCCGGTGGTGGTCCCGGTGGTGCAGTCAGTCCAGGCGCACAGGCAGCGGCATTACCGAATGTGAGGAGGCCAAGTGGAGCGCACAGGGTGGTGGACCATGGACGCACATTCACACACAGATAAACCAGGCAAAAAATGGGCAGCAAGACAGACTTCGAGATGCAGGGCCCCAGCAATGGGAAGTGAAGCCGAAAAGCACCCATTGAAAGCACCTGTAGGGGCTGAGGTGCTGGGAGGGAGTCCCAGCCTCACAGGAGAGTTTGTTGGGGAGACCCACGGGGTCCTGGAGCGTGCACAGGCCCACCCACGCAGAGGTCAGCACCAGAAGGGCCCAATTTGATAGGGGAAAGAGGCTGAATGGATTGGGATCTGCGAAAGAGTGTGGAGCAAGTGCCATTGTTCCCTCTAGGACCCTGCCCCCACATCCAGCATCACAACCCAGGGACTGGGCTGCCCTGCCCTGGTGAACGCCTAAGGCTCCACCCCTCACTACATAACAGCCTCGACCAGACAAAAAAAAAAAAAAAAAAAAAAAAAAAAAAAAAAAAAAAAAAAAAAAAAAAAAAAAAAAAAAAAAAAAAAAAAAAAAAAAAAAAAAAAAAAAAAAAAAAAAAAAAAAAAAAAAAAAAAAAAAAAAAAAAACCAAACCAAGGATGGCTCAAAAGGGAGAACAGACTGGGTCCAGAGCTAATTCATCTGAGCAACCAGGAGGTGGTCAACCTATCAGATGAGGAACTCATAGCACTGGTAGCTAACCTATCATAAGCACAGTTCAAAGCTCTGGTGATTAAGAAGCTCACAGAATTGGTTGATCTGGGTCACAAATTAGAGGAACAAATGGAGGCTACAGTAAGTGAAATGAAGAAAAATGCACAGGGAACCAATAGTGATGGGAGGAAAACTGGGACTCAAATCAATGGAGTGGACCAGAAGGAAGAAAGAAACAACCAAACAGAAAAGAATGGGGAAACAAGAATTCAAAAAATGAGGAGAGGCTTAGGAACCTCCAGGACATCTTTAAACATCCCAACATCCAAATTATAGGGGTACCAGAGGGGAAGAGGAAAAGCAACAAGTGGAAAACTTATTTGGACAAATAATAAAGGAGAACTTCCCCAATCTGGCAAAGGAAATAGACTACCAGCAAGTCCAGGAAGCTGAGAGAGTCCCAAAGAAGTTGGACCGAAGGAGGAACACACCAAGGCACATCATAATTACATTAGCCAAGATTAAAATGGAGAGAATTCTAGAAGCAGCAAGGGATAAGGGGACAGTCACCTACAAAGGAGTTCCCATCAGACTGTCAGCTGATTTCTCAAAAGAGACCTTCCAGGCAAGAAAGGGCTGGAAAGAATTATTCCAAGTCATGAAAGGCAAGGACCTGCATCCAAGATTGCTCTATCCAGCGAAGCTGTCATTTAGAATGGAAGGGAGGATAAGGTGCTTCTCAGATAAGGTCAAGTTCAAGGAGTTCATCATCACCAAGCCCTTATTATATGAAATGTTAAAGGGACTTATCTAAGAAAAAGAAGATAAAAAATAGGACAGTAAAAAGACAGCAAACTCACAGATATTAACAACCACACCTAAAACAAAAGCAAACTAAGGAAACCACTAGACCAGGAGCAGGAACACAGAAATGGAGATCACATGGAGGGTTTGCAACAGGGGAGTGGGAGGAGGAGAGAGGGGGAGAAGGTACAGAGAATAAGTGGCATAGATGGTGGGTAGAAAATAGACAGAGGAAGGGCAAGAATAGTGTGGGAAAAGTAGAAGCTAAAGAACTTATGACACATGGACATGAACTAAAGGGGGGAATGTGGGTGGGAGGGGGTGAGCAGGGTGGAGGGAAATGATGGGGGAGAAATGGGACAACTGTAATAGCATAATCAATAAAATATAATTTGAAAAAATCAAAGGGAATCTGATCAAAGTGGTGGCCTAGAAGGGCACAGCAGGGAAGGGTGGGGGAGACGTTCAAACCCGAGGACTGTCCTTTAGACAAGACTGGTTTAAAAAAAGTTCAGCAGCATTTGTGCTTTTATATCCCAATGCTGCCTGCATTTCAATGGCGAGGATATGATTATTTTTCATTCTGTACTTTTCCTTTTCCTGAAATTTTGCACCCCCTGGGGAGTCCTTGACAAGCGATAAAATTAGTGATTATCCCGTGGATATGTAAGCTAAGCTCTTTGAACAGTGGGCAGAGCTGGCTGTATCTAGAAAATATATTGACCGCAGGACTTTGAACAATCAGGAAAAATGCTGACTCAGAAACAAAGTCTCTTAATTTCAACTATGAAAATTTTTATATTTATTTTGTCTTCACATGCCTGATGTATACGTAAAACTCTTAAAAAGTCCTACTGTTTATAGTATTGTGTTTGTTCTACTTGATTAAAAGCAAATTATAAAAGAGGATAGAACCCTTATCTTTGGAAACTCAGGTTTGGTGAAGTTTATTCTGTGGAAACTTCAGCTTAGTTGACTTCAGCAGAGGAGTGAACGGTGGCGTTGGCATAGACAAATCCAGGCCATTCATCTTCCTACTTCAGTATTGATATTTTTCTCCCCCCACCTGCCAAGCAAAAGTAATTTCTCCCAAAGTAACTAAAGGGCATTGGTAAAACATGGGCTGCTTCAAAAGTATATTTTTTTAAATTACAGAATTAATATTAGTCCTCTCATTTCCTTTCTCATTTGGCTTTCATTTTGCATAACTATTTCCCACAGTTGTATAAGTCTTCACTGTTATGACCCAGGAAGTGCCTTTGTTTCCAAGGAGCGATTTTTTCCTTTGCCCTGTATAATTTAGAGTTTATGATAATATCGAAATACCTTGATCAAAAGAAGAGGAGTTTATTGTTTTATTACCGCAGAAGTCTTGTCACTGATTAACCTTAGAGATAAGTGACACTACCAATGTGGATATGGATGTGAGTAAATAATTGTGAACCAGACTGTGTAAAAATGAACTTTTTATGTTTAATTACTTCCTGTTAGTCATTTGTATTTAAGCTAAAAAGACAATCTCTACCCTATTTCCCTTAGAGTTAACTTATTCCAATGGTTAAAGACACAGCACAGAAGAAAATGTCAGGGATAATAGACAGAGGGCAATGATATAATCCATTAGTATTAACGTCTCTACTATTTCAAAAATCAATTGGTTATGCAGGTAAATGGAAAATTGTAAGATTCAGGCCAGTTTGTAAGTTGCATCTGCTTCCCTTACCAGTGAGTAATAATCTCATATGCCTAAGAAGTAGAATTTCATCCATTTAAAACAAATAAACTGTGAGAAAGATTTCAGCTGGAATGTACCATAATTTGGGTTGAATTTTTGGTTTTAAACTTTATGTTATATCTTTCAGTGGGAGACTCTTTGTTGGTAACTGTCATTCAGTGCTGAATCCTCTATTCAAATAGCAAAGTGAATCTGAAAAAATAGGAGAAAAATGAAATCATGTTCTACCTTTCATTTAGAACCCTCAATCGGTGGTTTATTGAAGAGTACTCACTGGCCAGAGAATTAGGCATTAAACTGTTCACTTCTTGTCTACACTTTCACTTCCTTGTCTCTTTACTCAAGTAATAGTTATATAATTATAATAAATAATGAACAAGTTCCAAAAGTCAACTGTTACCCAGAGAAATAGAATGACATAAATATGTGTGTGTATATATATTTCTTATCCTACCTTTTTTTCTGTGCAAGAGTAGGTCTTCTAGTACTCACATTTTCTTAACACAGCCCAGAATGTAAATCCAGTGTATCCCTTCAAAAATGTATACTATTCTTAGGTATTACTAATATCAAGAAATGCAGAGTGTTAGTATTTTAAAGTGATGTGTTATTATAAGGCTTTAGGGGCCAAAATAATGTTTCTTAGTATGGGCAGAGCAATATTGGGGAATTGTATATATGTTTGGTTTATTCTAAATTTTTATATCTTGCAACCTAAAATATTAACTTTTATGTTATTTCCCATTTTTAAGTGAAAAATTAGATGTTTTCAACCCAGTAAAAGATTTGTTACTCAAACTTCCATTATGAACAATGTCTAATTGTTATGGATTATTCATAAAAAATTTAAATAATTCTTTGTCACCATAATTTATTAGATATGCCTACATCTCCAATACTTTAGAAAGTATTATGGAAAATTTATTTCCTTTAATCTCTGGGATATTAAATGCCTAAGTGCAGGTAGATACATTAGGCAATGCATATACAGTA
Source organism: Anoura caudifer (assembly GCA_004027475.1). Lineage (NCBI taxonomy): Eukaryota > Metazoa > Chordata > Mammalia > Chiroptera > Phyllostomidae > Anoura > Anoura caudifer. Next base: position 769,058 of record PVKU01000069.1, on the reverse strand, counting down.
TGTTTCGGAATGCTTTCAGAGCTGCTGAGTATAGAAAATGTGAGTTTAAATGCTGCAAACTGCACAGCAACATGGAGGGTGCAAACCTAAAATGTAATACGAGAAGTGGGAGTAAATAAGACAAGAGTATGTTGGTGGGGAACCATCCGAATGGACATGGAGAAGGGGAGGGACATTCGGGATGGGACAATCTAGCACAGACTATAAAACCTTGTCACCACCCAGAACTAGATAAGAAAATGCTAGTAATTCCTTTACTACCAGCTGTTGAACGTTGTCTTTTTGATGGTTAATAATAATAATAATAAATGTTATTTATATAGGATTATAAAGTTTACTAGACACTTTTGATTTGACCCTCACAATGGCCTTATCTATTTCCTTTTAGGTCCAAGATCTAAGGATGGATCAGTATTTTGTTTTGTTTTATTTTGTTTTAAATTGAGAGAGAGAGGGAGAGAGAGAGAAACATTGATTTTTGTTGTTCAACTTATTTGTGCATTCATTGGTTGATTCTTATATGTGCCCTAAATGGGGATCAAACTGGTAAATTTGATATACCTGGATAATGCTCAGTATGGATCAGTGTTAATTTGTGTGAGGCTGCTAAAACTCAACAGTTTTAGAATATTAGAGAGGCTGACTTCTGAAGTCATTTTACTGATAAAATAGACATTAATGATTTAATTATGGGTTAAGAGTATGAACCAACATGTTTATCTTCTGAAGATTTAGAAATTTTTTTTTCATTTAAATACTTTTTTTTAAAAAAGAAAAGTTTTATGAAACACACCCCAAGAACATTAAGGGATATTTATTTTAACTTACTACGTCAGAGTTTTTTAATCGCTTCAATAATTAAAGTATAATAAATACAAACAAAAAAACCCCGCTAAATTTGTGACATGAATCCAGTCAAAGCTTTCTCAATCACAAGTGTTTGAAAATGTTCATGGGTGTAAGACTCTCAGACGCTTTTAGGAGTTGTAGTTATAATTTCAACCTTCTGGCTGTAATTCATCAAATATTGACACTGTCTTGGCATGTCAAGTTGTAGGAATGGAAGGGAGATAAATTTTATTTTTGAGATTTGTGCCTTTATATATATGTATATATTTATGTTCCGCCTTATATTGTGTTTAGTGGATATTTGATTATGTTTGTTTATAGAAGAACTTTTAGAAAGTATAATGTACAGAAAGGAAGAAGAAAAAGAAAACCATAACCTACCTGCAGAAATTCTCATTCCTCCCTGTGTTTTCTCTTGTGACAGCAAGAGGGGGTGAGGATTTTCATAATGCTGTACAAAGAGGTGGAACTTGCACTTGGAATCAACAGTGAATACAGCAAGAGGACTTTAATGCGTCTACACCCCAACATAAAGGTATTTGGGTTCATCTCGTTGAACAAGGTTTCTTATTTGTTATTCTGTAGTTTTTCAGGTGTAGCTTGCTCTGAGCAGTGGTAATGTGTAGAATACCTAATGTATATTTGGAATCAAGAGCATCATGTCCTTTTCAGAACTAGAAGAAAATACTATACTTTTTTATACTTCTATTGACAGCGTCAGCAGAGTTGATATTTCCACTTCTCTTACCCTTGCTATTTAGTCAAAAGCACACATCTGAGGGTGTTTTAATATTTGAGGCTTGTCATGCTTCCACTGTCCTCATTAAGACGAGCCTGGAACCTCCCAGATGTGACACCTCCGTGTGGTGTCCCTTGATGGCAACAAGGAGAGCTCCTCCAGGGCTCACCATGCTTTTCCTAATAGCACCTTCTATGAAAGACTAATAAAGTGAATGAGCACAAGAAGCAATATGAAAAAAGCTATTCATTATTTTAACAGGGACCTAAAGCCTATGAATAGATATTGGCTAGTCATTGAGATATATCTAGACAATGAATCAATAAATCTCCAGCAGGCTTAAAGTATATTAAAATTATATATTTCACTTGGCTGAAAAAAAAGGTATTCCATGTAAATAGTAAGCAAAAGAGAGCAGGAGTGGCAATACCAATAGAAGACAAAACAAACTTGTAATTAAAAAAAGGCAATAATAGACAAAGAAGGACATTATATATTAACGAAAGGTTCAAAGCAGAAAGAAGTTATAACAATTATAAGCATTTCTGTACTAGTAATGACCACTAAAATATATACAGCAAACACTGACAAAATTAAAGGGTGAAATAGACAAGTTCTACAGTAATAGTTGGACACTTTAACATCCTCCTCCCAATAATGTGTTGATATGTATAGAGAATGGAATATTACTCAGTCTTAGGAAGGAAGGAAATTCTGACATATGCTAAAACATGGATGAACCTTGAAGACATTATTCTAAGTGAAATAAGCCAGTAACAAAAAGACAAATATTGTATGATCCTATTTATATGATGCCTATAGTCGTCAAGTTCATAGAGACAGAAAGTGGGAGGGTAGTTGCCAGGGTTTGAGGGGAGAGGGAGTGGGGAGCTAATGTTTCGTGGGTACAGAGGCTCGGTTTTGCAGAATGAAGAGTCGTGCACACGGGTGGTGGTGATGATTGCACAGTGCAAATGAACTTAATACCACTGAACTGGGCACTTAATAATAGCTACTGTGGCAAATTGTATGTCGTGTATTTTACTATAATTAAAAATGTCATTTTAAAAATTACTCTGCAAACTTTTGGAAAAGTTTCTACTTAAAGACATACAGAGATTGGTTAGGTCAGTCTGCAGTCATACAAGGCAGGAAGCATCAAAGTAACTCTCAAATCAAGAGCTGCCAAAATATCTCTATCATATACTTACTATTTCAACTCAATGGCTGCCAAAAGATGAACATAGTTATAAAAATTTTGCCAGAGATGGATGTTAGTTAAAATTTTAGAGCGTTTTTTAATAGTACCAGATATAATCCTTTTCAGGGGAAAAGGGAATCAGCTATTTCATTGAGCTGACTTTTATTGAAATATGTGACCAAACTTCAAGCTAAATGGCAGGTGCCTCAAATGTAGTGTGGGTGAGGGTGGGGAGTGTTAAAAAGTAATTAGGCATCTTCCTCTGTTAAATACTGAGAGTAAAATTAGAAATTTGGGGATTATCTATGCTGTATGCACAGTCCATTTTGGTATTTGAATGATAGAAAATGCTATTGAGGGGAGAAAACAGACCTAGTTTATTATAACATGAGGGATGTTTAAAAAGCACCTTCCATATGCATTTTTTCCTGTCAAGGTGATGAGGCACCCAGACCATGTGTCATCCAGCGTGTATTTGTGGGCTCATCACGAGAAACTTGTCATTATCGACCAGTCGGTGGCCTTCTTGGGTGGGATCGACCTGGCCTATGGCAGGTGGGATGACAACGAGCACAGACTCACGGATGTGGGCAGTGTGAAGCGTGTCACCACGGGGCCGTGTCTGGCTGCCCTCACAGTAAGTGGTTTTACTTGTGCAGAACGGCATTATAGGGTCATACTTTGTGTAAATGTGTTAGAGCGAGACGGGCTGACTGACTGGATGAGCGGCAGTGTAACCCTGGAGGAGTAAAGAACGTTGAGTCAGACCTGGACAGACCTGGTTCCAAATACCACCTGGCAGGTCTGTAACTGCATCGTAGTCTGGTTCTTCTCTTGTAAGAAAAGAAGACAGATTCAGTGGAGCATTTGCTATCTCATAGCTCGTTTTTTTCCCATTTAAAATAAAGATTTATTCACTAGTTGGAAAAAAGTTTATAAACAAAAATGTGTGGCAACTGAGCTTTAAGTTAAATAAGCTGCCTTATTACAGGTAACTGCCAAGGTTTTTAGAATCTTCCTACTCAAAGACATATAAAAATAGGATAGATAATTCTATTTGAAAGCAGGAAGTTGATAACTTCTCAAACTACCTTCAAGCCAAGAGTTGCCAAAATATATCTGTATATTTATGATTTCAACTCAAGTGGTTGCCAGAATCTCAGTACACTTGTTTAAAAATTTGATGAGCTCCACCCTGTTTTACTGCTGGGTATGTTGGCGATTTGGGGGTAGGGGATAGAAATTTAGTAATTGGTAAGAGGGAGAATAATTGGCAGGAAAAGCATTGCTTACTTAATGTTTAGCAGAAGAAGAAGTTCAGTAACTCAATAGTGAATATAACTTACGTGATTGTATTTGACATAAAAAGATTACTTGGAATGAAATTTCAAGAATTTCACCTAAAAGAGGAAGTACAATGGAACACCTGGAATGCCTTTGGTAGTATTTAAACAGTTACCAAGGATCTCCACTGCCCTGTGGCCGACCTCACACATTATTGTGTGTCTGGTAGAAGTTTTCACCATGTGTTAACTTTACACCTCACCTCAGTGGAATTAAAGGGCCACGATGCAGTATATCTGATGCAGTGTCTTGTCTTAATAATTTTTTCAGGCTGAAACAACAGGGTCTATGGAATCCTTAAGCCTCAAAGATAAAAATAATTCTAAAAATGTGCCCATCCTGAAGAGTGTTGATGATATGGATTCAAAACTGAAAGGCATAGGAAAGCCCAAAAAGTTCTCCAAATTCAGCCTGTACAGGCAGCTCCACAGGCAACACCTGTACAACGCGGATAGCATCAGCAGCATCGACACCGCCTCCAGTAAGTCATCGTCTCTGCTAGAGTTGGTCTTGACCACGCTCTGTTCCTCCGTAGCGGGCACTGTGGACCTGGTGTTAGAGCCTGTCTTCCCGTAAAGGAGTAAATTGATCTGTGCTGAAAGGTCACTGGATCATCTGACTCAACACCATGACATCTCATGGCTTTGCGGGCCTCATTTTAGAACAGATTTATTGTTTTATTCGCACAGGTTGTCACAACAACCACAATTCATGCCTCTGATGGTAGCAGGATGACTCAGCATTTATAAAATAGTGCCAAGTTATAAAGGAAAAAGAAAAGTATTAGGGGTACTTTATAAATTTTTTAGAGAAGAAATTTTCTCTTCCCATCCTGAAATACATCAAGTATGTATCCTCAAATATCAGATTTTCTACATCTTATTAATGTACTGTTCCTTTAAAATCTGTCTTGAAGCCCTGCAATATTCTGTTGCCCCAAACTTGTGACTGGTTGTATAGCCTTGCCTAGTTTTAACAATGATCAAACCTGCTTTCCAGTTTAGAAAACCCAATATATATTTATATCTTTGTAAAAAAAAGAACTCTCAACTTTCTCCAGGTTATTGTAATCACTGTAGAAGTCGTCAGAATTTAATCCATGGTTTAAAGCCCCACTTGAAACTCTTTCGCTCTTCCAATGGTTCTGAGCAAGGGCTCACTAGACCTGACATGGGTAAGTGATGTGTGAAGCAGTGGAACCTGCTTAGGCTTCAGCTTGTGCTGCATGAGCAGAGTGAGTGTGTTTCTGGATTGCCTTTCTGTTCCTACAGTTTTCATGCCACATATATTGAGAGCAAAGCATGGGGAAGTACCCAAGACTCCTACTCCCCAAGAACCTACACTCCAGCACTAAGATAAAACATAACCTAACAAGGGTGCAGTGCATGCACCTGCATTTGGGGGTGTTTTAGAAGTACTGTGGAAGGTGGGGGAACTTCTCTGTGATGATCCAGAAAGGTGTTCTTGAGGAAGGGATGCAGAATTTAGGTTTGGAAGTAATGTGATTGCATAGGTGAGGACAGGAAGCCATTGCAGGTGAAGGGGGAGAGGTGAGCAAGGTGCTGGAATGGGAAAGCACCGAGTGCTTCTAAATGTTAGAGAATACATTGTTCAGTTGAGATGCAGTCTGTGATATAAGACTAGGAAGATACACAGCTGTCACATTTGGACTCACCAACATAAATAAAGGAGTGGACCTCTATTCAGTTCCAAATCTTGAAGGTTGTTGAATGGAGGAGGCATCATGCTCTAAAGGTGAATTTTTAGAAATTGTAATTTGATAACCTTTTGTAAGAAGAACCACATACTTGAGGACTAAATTAATCAGGCTGATTTATGGTGGTGGGAATGAAGAGAGTTGGCAGTGGATCAGATACAGGACAAGTAGTCGTAATAATAAATAACAGCCGTCATAAAATCACATGCTAGTGTTTACCATGTGCAGACTCTGTGCAGGTCACTGTCCCAAGCACTTGGAGTGCTTGGTAGTAATAGAGTTATCTCCTCTTTATGATGAGGTGACTCATTTCAGAGGTGGTAAGTGACTTGCACAGTGAAGTTGCTGTGCATCAGCTTCCTAGAGCCTGTGGTTCAGAGTTGTGGTCAAGCAGAGACGCAGGTGCACCGTGACCTTTGGTTCTAGTGTGCTGTTCAGGAGATGACAGCCAGAGCCCAGCTGACGTGGCTGGATGGGAGTCACCTGTGGTGGCAGAATCTAATAGTCTGGGGACCCTGCATTTTTAAAACTGATTATATTTAATGAACGAAAGCTCCAATGTCATCGTTAAATAAACTTGATATTGTAAATTGTAGCATTGATACACATTTAAAATGGAGAAAACTGGATGTGAGGAGACATTTCATTTATTTAACACAAAGCTAGTACTTGGTGCATATGTGGGCTCAGGGATGATGCTCAGTTATTCGTGTGCTTGAGGGAGCTTCAAGGCCTGGAGGTGGGGGAGGTATGGGGGCTTCTGGGAAATCCAAAGAGCCAGGTCAGGGGCGACTGCAAGGACAGATATTAAAGGTCAAGAGTTGGAAACCGGTCCAGGTAGTGCTTTGCAATTCCATGTGTGGCTTTGCTGCATTAGGATTAAAGTTAAAAATGAGATGGAGGACTGTGGCTGCCGAACCATGAGGTCAAGGGGCCTGAGTTACACCTGAGTGGCTGTGTTACAGACAGCAGGATGGGTACATGACTCCGGCCCATGGCAGGCTGAGCAAGCCGATACCCCGTGACCTAAGGGCACCCCTGTGGGTGGTTTCCAGGTGCTGAGGGAAACCTCCTCCCTGATACACGCCCAGCGCAGCATTGTTTTATTAAGGAAGAGAAAGTAAACAACCTAAATGTCCAAGAGTGGGGAAACGGTGAAGGACATCCTGAGTATTTCATCCCCTTTAGGGAACCGTGCTCTCATTCCCCACTCTCACTGTAAGTGGGGATATAAAAATAAAGGAATATGATTCATTTGTTTCATTAAATAAGTACTTAGCTCCTATAAATACCAATCACTGTTCTAGGTACTAGGGATCTCATGAACAAAATGGATGGAATTTAGTTAACTAGTTGGAGGTTAAAGATGGGAATTGTATATCTAAATAGCTCATTAAACACAATAATATATCAGGTGGTAAGAATTATGGAGAACAACAGAACAGGGAGGGGGGTATGGACAGAGGGGAGGAGTTACTATTTTATATCCAGCGGTCAGAAACTGCTTCTCTAATGAGGTAAGTTTTCCACAGAGATCAAAAGGAAGAGAAGAATGAGGATGAGAGAAGGTCTTGGGGGAGGGATCCCAGCTGGGAGCAGCAGCAAGTTTAAGGGTGGTGGGGGGATGGGATCAGTGTGTTCCAGGAGTGGGCTGGGGGAGAGCGGTGGGCGCAGCGTCAGCAAGGGCTGGGCAGATCATGCAGGGTCTTGCAACCCTTGTGAGGACTTTGGCTTTTACTTTGAGTGAAATAGGAAGTCATCAGAAGGTCTTGAACAAAGATTGAACGAGGGCTGACATATTTTTATGGCTCATTCTTCAGAGCAGACCTGGGTGGCAAGTAGTGACGGGGCAGGCAGTGAATACATCTTGAGGTGGAGCTTACAGCATTTCCTAACACACCACATGGGGAATGTGAGAGATGGAGAGGACTCTTTCCAGTAACTATGCTAATTTACAAATTTTATTTTTTAATATAAAAAATTGATTCATGTAAAAAAGGGAGTCAAAGCATAGTTGAGTTCTTCTAGACCAGTGCTTTGCAAAGCCTCTTCCTTGGCCCCTGGTGTTTCTCAAGGGTTCTGAGGAGGACACTGAGCAGGTTGACCCAGGCTCCCCCACCTCTGTTGGTGCCTGATTCAACTAGAACAATCCTGCTTGCATTGTTCTATGTATTGGAGTTCCATGTGAATTCTCACTGAAGAAGAAAAGTAAGTTTTTACTATTAATAATAAAGGGAGTTTAAAGAGCATAGGTCTACATTTAAGTCATATAATGACTTAAATCTAGGTTGTTTTATAGGGCTTGAAACCCAAATTAAGCATAGAGTAATTCTTTATTAAAATTAGAAACTGAGTTTTGCTGAGTCAACAACTTGCTTTCCTTCAGCTCTGGACCACGGTAGCTTCCTGAAGCGCCAGTTTCCCTTGAACGCACAAGGCTGTGATGAACTGGGCTCCCGGAGAACGTTACGGGAGGTGCTTGGAGTGTGCCTGCAAGGTGGTTGTGAGCTTTTAAGTAGAAAAAGTGCACTACGATCAGTGGATCTTAAATGTGTGTGGTGACAGTGGTTGATTTGTATATATATTTTAATTCAAAATCACTCAGCCACCTTCAAGATTTTCTTTCTTTCAAAATTATATTGCAAGAGGGAGAATTTCCAATTGACATTGCTTCAATGGACACTTTGTTATTTAAAAAGGACTGAATTTCACTCCTTTTCTATTCAGTGACTATTGCTGCTTTTTCTTTTAAGCAGGATTAAGTAGATGGCTGAGAGGGGAAATCATTTTTGCTATTAAGTTGAGACAGGTGTTTCTGTCAACATAAGAAACATGCAAGCCTGTAGAAAATTTTTATGAGTTTATCTGAGCCAAACTGACAACAATTACCAGGAAGCAAAATCTCAATGGATTGAGGAAATGTTCCAGAGAATGGCAGTTTTGCAGTGTATTTTATACATTACAAGCAAGAGAGGAGGCAGAAGGAGAGTTACATGCAATTCATCCATGACAGATTAGGGAGGTGAAAGAAAGCAAAGTGGGGAAATCTCTGAGATTGGATAAACAGTGAAATGAAGTAACAAATACGTTTTTTACATGGGTGGGTATGGGATGGTTAACAGTTATCCTTTACAACCCATAGAGATGGTGTGTGGTCTCCTGCTGTGGTGGGACATTGTGCCCCCCTGAGGGGTCTGTAAAAAAGTGGATTCCTCTGACATTCCAAAGATATGTTATTACAGATGCAAAAAGACGCAGGCAGACCCACTTAAGGTAAAGATTGGCCTTTGTCAAAGAAGATACAGGCCTAGGACGTGACTACTCGGCATGACATCCTTTTAGTTAGAAAGTGTTCATTTCGGACCATGCTATGTGGTCACTCTCAGTCTCTGAGTTTGTAAGGCCACCAGGCAGTCCTCCCCAGAGCTTGTCACAGTTAGTGTGTGGCTGCTTTTGTGTCCATGTTTCAAACTCAGATATCTAATCATAGATAATGAATAGAGGGTTGTTTCAGACTCTGCTCTCAGGGATGCAATGATATAGATGGATGAGATGTATTTTCTGCTGCTAAAAAGCTTGCTATCTAATAGGTAAGCTTCAGTTGTAAATATTTCACTAACCCAGTGCCTGAGTAATTCATCAGGTGGAGATGCTTGTACGGACAAAAATTGTCAGAAGACTTCTCCACAGATGTAAAACCTGACCCACAATTCCAAAATCCAAAAAGTTTCAAAAACCAAAAGATTTTTTAAAAAATATAAGTCATTGAGGACCTGTTTTGGAACTAGCCTTGAATATATAGGTAGACATTCAGTAGGTGGAGACTATGAAGGGAGAAAAACAGGCATTTCAGGTGGATGTTATTTCTTAAGACAGACATGGGAGATGTCAAAAGTATGTATTTCAGATGTAAGCTTAGGAGGGGATGGGACGGGCGGGGGGGTGGAGGAGGGGTGAGAGAGGTAAGGGTGGTGTTGCACTAAATCATGCTGGAGACAGCGGGAGTCCGACTACCTTGCCCCACTGGGCCTGAGAATGAAGTGAATGGGGCAAACTTCTTCCAAAGGAGGAATCAGCAGAATTTTAATTTGGGAAGTGATGATGGGAGGTAGGTGGAGAAGACAGTAAAGAAGAGAGAGGAGCCAAAAGTGATTCTGAGGTTTGGATGTAACTATGAGAAGAAAACAGAAGTTTTGAGGGAGGACTTGATATTATGGGATGATAACAATTACAGTGTTACATGTGATTTTAAAGGGCTGGTGAGACAACTAGGTAGACAAGGTCAAGGGAAGCACTGGAAGTAGCTATAGATCTGCAGCCCGAAAGGAGAGAGGCTAGAGGGGAACATTTAGGAGAACGTGGGAAAACCATGTTTGGGAGGAGGAGTTGGGAAAGATGAAGAGGTTGGGCTGGAGTATGGTAGGGGAGTGCAGCCTCAGAAACCAAGAGATGAGAGAAAATAGGTGGGCGTGGCAAAGCCAGAAGACACTGGGTAAAGACTTCCTTTCCCTGAACTTTGGCAGCCAGAGTCAGCCACTGATGGATGAGGATTGCAGAAAACTGGCATGAAAAAGCTGCACTGAAAGGCAAGGCAAGTGCAATTATGAAATCAGTTGGGAGCCAGATACAGACTAATGAGAACCCCTAAGGTGAGCGTTGCTGGTGTAGAGAGTCCTGCCTTCCTGTTCATAGATGCTCATACAATTCTGAGCCGTAATCACAGTAACGAGGGGTATTTGGCTCTTTTGCCTTAATATTTCATTTGTCCTAAGAGGACCCTGATTAATTTGGAATCATTTAGGCCATGACTAATAACAAGGACAAATTTGAATCATAAGTAGTTTGAATTCAATTATCACCAAGACAATTTTTGGAGACTAAGGATTTTCTTGCATTTGTTTTTCTTATAATAACTGGTTGTTAGGTGAAAGTTAATTTTTAAACAAGTGTAGGTGTATATATGTAAAACTTTAGCTTAGAGTTTCTCAGCTGAGAAAAACAAATTTTACATGCATCTGTTTTTTTTTTTTAAATTTGGAATTTTTCTTATCTCCCTCCCTCCCCCCTTCCCTTCCTTTTCTCTTTTCTTTTCTTTTCTTTTCTTTTCTTTTCTTTTCTTTTCTTTTCTTTTCTTTTCTTTTCTTTTCTTTCTTTTCTTTCTTTTCTCTTTTTCTTTCAACAAAGCGCTATGTTTTCTATAAAGAGCCTGTAGGTGAGCAAACAGACCTGGCGGTACTTTGGTCTCTCATAGAGAGCAGGAGCATAAATCACTGGGAGAAGTCAATAGTATTCTATTTTTAACGTTATTCAGTTTTGTTAATCTTTAGCACTTTAAGACATTTTTCTTTTATAGGAAATTTCAGTAAACTTTGAAGGTTAATTATTTTGTTTGAGACAGAATATGAGCAGTATGTGGGGTGATTGCTTAAAAACCTTTGCTCTACAAATACTTATGGATTGCCTACTGAGTGCCAGGAGCTACCCCGGGCAGTGAGGGGAGGCCCTTCCCACCCCTGAGGAGTTTCTAGATGAGTGGGGGACAGGGAGGGAGCATCCTTATGCAATCATGTCACAGAATCAGAGGCCCTGGGTGTGTAGCCATTAATGGTTCTACAGCACAGCAAGTAATTGCCCGTCCCTACTAGGACCTGGGGAAGGGGGTCTCTAGGGCGTGTGACAGCTCTGAGGCTCTTGAAGGCTGATGAGCTCAGGCTGAGAATGAGGGAAGAGCATTCCAGGAAGAAGGAATAATGTGCCAGCTGTACAGAGACAGGCCTGTCAAAATGCTGTGAGGAATGTGATGCACACGGGGCCTCAGTTGTACAGGGAAAAGCAAAGACCAGAGAAGAGCGAGACTGGCCTCAGTTTGGGAAGAGACTTCTCTGCACACTAAGGCCTGAGGATTTGATTCCCTCACAGGAGGCTTTTAAGCAAGGAGTCTGCATTTGAGAAAGACAGTTCTGGGGCAGTATGATGGTAGGGAGACCAGTTCAGGTCTCTCACTGGCTACTGTACGTGGTATCATTTATTCATTCAACGAACATTTTTACATCCAGTGTCTATTTGCTAAGTGTTTCTTTTGTGCAAAGTGCTGCATCTGTGTTTTGTAGTTCTGCTAAGTCTTCCTGCTTGAGTTGTCTCTATGGTCATATAGCCCATAAACATGCAAACAATTTAAGTCAACATATTCACCCCCGAGTGAAATTGTCCTGGCAAAGCTCTTTGTGAAACGTCGCAGTAGATGGCTGCCTTTGTGCATGTATAAGCTTCTATCTGTTGTTGTGATTTTTATGGTTGTTAGGGATATAGAATGTTGGAGCCTGAAAGATCTTAGATGTCATCAAGGCCAGATTCTTCATTTTACACATAAAGGACTTCTGACCAAAGTGATGAAGTTCAGCGTCACTTAGCTGGTTAATTCCAGGGCTGAAACATGGGCCTGAAATTTGATGTTCTTGCTTTTTGAGATGCAGAAGACACAAATGACATGTTAGTGTCCGCCATATTGATTGAGGAAAGAAATGGGCGTGACTTCTTTATATCCACAGCATCTTACGTTTCCCTACCTGACCCAGGGCTTTCCTACTCTCTCCGAGTCCTACCTCATAAGCTCCTTATTCACAGTTAGCCCTGTGGATCCTTTCTTCCAGTGCTCTGGTGGACAGTAAACCTAAGAACATTACATTTCATTGTCAGATGGCAAACCTGGTTATAGCCCCAGCTGCCCACTATTAATAAATTTAAGGGCTACAAAACCCTTGTCAGCCCACAGCCTCCCATGGAAGAGACATATACTTCCCTAGTGAGGAATCTTAAGAAGGAAGTTAAGTCTTTAGGTGTTTCATAAATGAGAGTTGAGCCTCCCCCCTTGGGGCCCACCTGAACCACAGTCTCTGAGCGGGTCTTGCTGTGTTCACAGACACTGACTCCATCCGCAGTTTGCAGACAGGCGTGGGAGAGCTCCATGGGGAAACCCGATTCTGGCATGGAAAGGACTACTGCAACTTTGTCTTCAAAGACTGGGTTCAACTTGATAAACCTTTTGCTGGTGAGTACCACTGTGGTGGGTGGCTGCTTATGTTCTGTGTACTTGTTAACATCTCAGCAAGTATGCAAGAGCACAATCTAATTTCCTTTGAATATTTGGTAAAACTTTGGAGACTATGATTCAGTCATATAATTAAGGACTGCTTATAGTTATAGTAAGAAAAAAAACATAAAATAGAGCTTACTTGTTTGAAACCTCCAAGTTTTATATAGGCCTCCAGGCATATTTTGAGGGTAATAATCTGTCATTCTCCAAAAGATGGTACCTTCCCTTTGATCATCTCCTCTTCTGCTCATCTTCATTTTTCATCATTAAAGACACATTTTGAGGTTAGCACTGTGCTTCTATGTCCAAGAGGAAATAGAGATGGCACTGCATATATAGCCTGGCATTATTTCAACAAGATAAAAAAGAAAAATGTAATGCGAGTACACAGCCTTATGTAATTTGTACCAACTCACATCTTTCCTTGTCTAGTGATTGTCTAACACTGAGTGAAATGGAAACGTATTTGGGGAGGTGCGTGGAGATGATCACAACATGAGAGCTGCATGTCACTTGGTTACGGAGGTATCGTTCCACCCAAGCCAAGTAATATGCACGTAGTGGACACTACCACGATTCCTTTGTTGGGGTCAGGTCTGGGTTCAGATGGCTTCTGTCTCTGGCACAGAAGTTAGCCGTGATTTTTGCCTGCCTGGGCAGATTTCATTGACAGGTACTCCACCCCCCGGATGCCATGGCATGATATCGCCTCTGTGGTCCACGGGAAGGCGGCTCGTGACGTGGCACGTCACTTCATCCAGCGTTGGAACTTCACAAAGGTGCACAGATCGTTTTATCATGGTTTAGTCCACGTGAAGAGAGACAGGCCGGGAGGAGGAGACAGCTGGAGGGTTGGCAAGAAGGGGCTGCAGCGGTCATAGCTGTGCTCTTCACCTGCTGTTGGGGGCCTGGCTGTCAGAGCACCTGGGCTTCTGTGCAAAAGAAAAAGGAAATGGTCTTGAACTTTCACAGCAGAGATCATTTAAAGCACAGAAGGAAAGGTGCTACTATCAGGACCGATGGTTTAACCCTTTTAACATCTTGGATGCTCAGTGTTGACTGAGCTGCTTGTCTGGCTGATTGTCAGTCGCCTGGAGGGCTGCTGTAGGGGATGGGGTTCTTTCTTTGATGGGAGAGATCAAACTTTCAAGTCCTTCTAATCCTGTCATGGCACGGGTTCATACTGGAGAGGTGGTTCTGAGCAAAGTGAGCAGGGTGAGAGGATGTAGCTACCTTTTTCCCCCAATTGTGTCGTCTTTAGTATGCTTTCATTGCTCTTAGGAATTTGACCTCACATTTATAAGCATTTATCACCCAGGTGTTACTAAGGTCCCATTTTATTTACTTTAAATGATGATGAGGCATTCATTATTTTTCCCAATGATTTGGAAAAAGACTAGTTTTATCAACAACTAGAGTCTCACCTTATTTTTATTCATTTATGTAGCATTATGAACAGTGGGAGCTTTTAGAAGTAATGGATGTATCTTTAATAAAAAACTTAGGGAGACATGAATGAATAAACAAAGTGATATTACCTTTAAACTACTAGACAAGTAAAGGGTTTTTTTAAAAAAATTGCTAATACTTGCAGTTTGGTTTTGGATTTTTGATGTTCTTATACCCTGTTTCTGGGAGTAAATTGGTATAACACCAAAGCTTTTCGAAAGATATACAACCTTTGACTCAGAAAATTTTTTTCAGGTATTTAAGTTAAAGAAGTGACCCAATAAACTAATTTATTTTGACAGAGTTTCCAACAATTTAAATAAAATGAGAAATAACTGAAATGCTCATTAACAGTAATTTACTAAAGAAATTATGATTTTTATAGCATTTTACCCTGGAGTTATTGTTAAATGATCATAGTACTATATTACTGTAGCAAGATGTCTGCAACATAGTAAAAAAATCGGTTTACAAGAGAATAGCCTCATTTTTGCAATTCTGTAGCTCTGATAACTATATTTACACTTTCTTTAAAAATATAAAGAATATATTCTTACTACAAAAGGTAAAAGAAGGGAAAAAGGAATTCTCTATCTCTGGGAAATAGAAAGAAAACAAAAATAATCTATGTGCCTCTTCACCTAAAAACATCCACTGTTAATATTTTTTTCTATTTCTTTTATAATCACAAAATGTGGAAGAGTGGAACTGTTTTCTCATCTGAATTTTGTACCTGTTTTTATTTGTTTTAGATTATGAAATCAAAATATCGGTCCCTTTCTTATCCTTTTCTGCTTCCAAAATCTCACACGACAGCCCATGAGCTGAAATACCAAGTGCCCGGGTCCGTCCATGCTAACGTACAGGTCAGTCTTGCTTTTCTGTGTTCAGACTGCTGCCGGGTAAAATCACTCCCGCCAGACCAAGTGCCTGTGATACCACTTTCGTTCACATCATTCAATAAGGGCAACTCCAAAGGAAATCTGAGTAGATCTTTTAAAATGTATTATTATATTTCATATTGTAAATATATTCAATTTATTCTCTTTCCAGCACTCTTCTATAAATAGAGTAAATGCATGCCCTTAGAAAAAGCCAGTCAAGGAAAGGCTTGTCTTGTAATTCCTTCTGAACTGACCCTAGCAACATGACCCATAGGAACCCTGAGACTGATACCGGTTAAGCACTGGAATGTGGCTGAAACTTTGCTATGAAGCTAGTTATAGTTCAGTCTAATTTTAGTTCCTAATCAGCCAAATGTCTTTTAGAGGCTTGTGCATAGAAAAAGGAATTTGATGATAGTGTCACAGAATTTTACCACATCTAGTCCAACTATCTCAAATTACAAATAAGAAAATTAAGACCCAGTGGGGCTATGAAACTTGTCCAGGGTCATGTAGCTGGTTATAGATTAGAGGCAGACCTTCAAATCCTGTTTTAGTTCACGGTTAGCCAATCAGCTCCCTCCACCAACTTCAGCTACCTGCCTTGAGATCGTTCAGGGGGAGAACTGGGATGGGCCCTTTAGCATTGCCTTTTTTTCAGCCATCGCCACCAGCATCGAAAGTGTTGTTTGAGTAAATATCCAGCAGTTCGCTGTGACATCGCTAATTTGGATTTACATAATTTGGACATGGATTCAAGGGAATATGATTGTATAAATGAAATGCCTAACTCATTTACTT
This sequence comes from Anoura caudifer, assembly GCA_004027475.1. NCBI lineage: Eukaryota > Metazoa > Chordata > Mammalia > Chiroptera > Phyllostomidae > Anoura > Anoura caudifer. The sequence continues at coordinate 752,981 of PVKU01000069.1, read as the reverse complement.
TGTACTATGTGCAAGTAGAGATACTTGTATATATAAGAAATGAAAAGACATTTCAGACCATAAATCAAATAATAAGATAATCAAGAAGATAGATCACTTAAGAAAAATACCTACAGCAAATACATAGTCTTCCCAGGCTAAAGGAGACAACTAATTTAAATTTAGAGGCACAGATATATATGCATTCCTGTGTAAGTTAATGAGTATTTTATGACCTGTTTAATTTTATTCTATTTAAAGGGAAAAAATTGCCCATGCTGTAAGGTAAAATAGGAGCCCTTGATATTAAAAAACAAGAGAATTTAAGATTTGAGATGTCATTAAAATGGACTCAATGATCAATTTATATCAAAGTTAACAGATGCTAATTAAGCATCTGTTGAAAAGGCATTGCTGGGAATTATGTAATTTTATGATCAGCAAAGGATATTCTATCTCAGTGTTACCTACACATACATCTTCTAATGCCTGCTAGTGAAGCCCTGCTTTAAATATCCTCACTAGGCCACCCAGGTAAGGCAGATGGATGTTGTGCTGTGTCCAGTGTACCAATGCCTCCCTTGGATCACCTTCTCTGCCACATGTGTTTATTAAGTGCAGTGCCGTCTGTTTGCAGAGTGAAGTCATCAGCGTGCACACTGGGATGCAGAGGAGACAGGGAGAAAGGGGGTCCTGTGCCTCTGGAGATGTAATCAGTCAGGGGAGAGAAAGCTGTGATGTTAAAGAATTCAGTTGACAGTGGTAGGCGTGGTCTGAGACTAAATGCCAGTATGAGAGTATGGACCAGCACGCCCTGAGAGCTTGGCACATCAGAGGGAGTGAACTGGATGTCCCCTCTGAGGAATAAGCCTGCCTGTTCAGACAGTGGTAAAACTGACTCCGGTAAACCATTTGCCCTTGAAGAAGCAGTAATGGAATTTAGATGGCATAAAGCCTCGGCCTGCTGGTCTGATTCATTTTGACTTCAGTGGGGAGGTGTCACTGAATTTTGGAACTTTTTTTTTGTCTAGGAAGAAGAGGGATACATGAATGTTTTATGAAGATTAACCTAGATCAGAGTTTTTCAAATTGGGTTTTGCCTGTAAAATGCTAATAGCTATTCTAAAAAAAGATTTCCAGGGACAAATTCATTTTTGCAGATTAAAAAAAATAGTATATCGTAGTGCCTTTGTTATGCCGATGTGTATGACAAAGTCATGAGTGAATACGCTGAGAATTCCCCAAGCTTGAGTGTCTGAGGATCTCATTTTGTCGTAGGTCTGTTTGCATCTCTTCGAACAAACGTACTTTGAGACCGAAAGCTTATACACATGAAGAACGTATTAGACTAGAAAGAGTCTGAAAGCAAGGAGACAAGCAAGGAAGCTGTTACAGCAATTCTAGCACATACTGATTTTATATTCATAAATTAATATTCTTTTTCTTCATGAGGACTCCCCGCAATTTTAAAAGTGTCAGACCTCACAAAGGCTGGATCCCTACTGGTTGCCAGTGAATGTTTTCCAGAACTGCCCAAATAGGTCCAGTTGTGAAAACGATAGGGACAGATAGTGTGCATCCTTTTAAAGACAGGAGATGTCTGAGATGAACGGAAACTGAGTAAGAAAAGAACTCTGTTTCATTTCTCCCTTTTGGTAAAGTTCTGACCACAGTATTGTTTCACTTCACGTAATTTACTGGCTCTAAATATTACCCATTTTTTCTAGACAGTATTGTTTTGAGGTCATAAACATAGAGTGCTTAGACGGCAAAAGAGATCATCTGGCCCAATCCCTGGTTTTCCAGAGAACCAGCAGGGTGCAGGGAGCTAGGACCGGGCTGTGTAGGCTACTTTATGCTGTCATTACCACTGAATATAAACGAACTAGACAGAGGACAGTGTTTATTAAAGTAAAAGAAAATCCGTGATGCCAAATTAACATCAATTTATAATCGATACAAGGGAACAGCCCTTTTTATTAAATTGGGGAGCTTATTGGAGAAAAGCCATTTCTTAGAAAAATCATTGCTAAGAAGTCCTACCAAGTTGAGGGAAATATTGCCTCTGGAGTCATGTCTTTAATCTGTTTCTCTATTAATAAAAAACAAAGAAAAAAGGAAAGGGAAGGAGAGCGGGGAGAAGATGGGAAGGGAGGGAAGGAAGGAAGGGAGGGAGGGAGGGAGGAGAAAGAGAAAATATGCTGGCAATTGTGAATGACATTCAAATATACTGGAAAAATTTGTTTCTATGTTTGGGGAAAATGTCAAAATGAATGTTCCAAAGGATGTCGATATAGGAATCGATGTAGATTGTAAAGGACAGCAAACCGTGTTGTTTTGTGATAGTATAAAGCAGGTAGGGAAGGGTTCAAGGAAGCCATGTGACTTACTTTGAAGGATAACAGAGAAGCTGTTTTCCACTGGTGGACCAGCAGCACTTGCATGTGCTACTGTGGGTCTCTGCTGGCTGATGCCACGTGAGCGGGGGGGGGGGGGGGTTGCTCCTGGCTGAGCACTGCACTAAGCTGTACGTTGATTGTCTCATTTAATATTCACTAGTCTGCAAGTTGTACTCCCAGTCAAACCCTTATTGTTTCAAATGAGGAAACTAAGACACTGCGAGGTTAAAATAACACAGTGAGTAAGTGGTGCGGCTGAGACTGGGTTCTAAGCAGTGTGAGTCCAGCACCTGAGCTGCTCACTGCTCAGCAGAGACTGTTTCTGGGGAGACCCAGGGCAGCTGCAGCTGCAGCCACCAAGGGCTCTAGCAAGGCACAGCTGCATGTCAGGCTTGCCTGTGGTGCCGTCTTCTGTCGCCACAGCCCCAAACCCGGCCTCAGCAATGTGTGTGCTTCTTCCTGTCCCCCTGCCTCTTAAGTATACCTTTCTTCCTGGGACTTCACGGCCCTTAAGTCTTATTCTCCAAAAATTATATTTTCTCCCTCTCCTTCAGCCTTAAGGTTAAAGATGATGCACCTTAGCAACAAAATTCAACATAAATTTGAGTGAACTAAGAATTAAAACTTCTGTTTGTTCAATCTTTGGTATTTACACTAATGGGCAATAATGCAGACCTCTGGGGATGATATGAAATCAGGATATTTTTCCCAGTGGGGTCATGTTTATCTAAATTTTCCTTATGAGTTTTCTTTTGAGATATTTGACTATTTCTATTCACAATTATATTTTCCAGTTTTATTGCACATATTCATGTAATAAAATTAAATGCTTTGCAGGGAGCTGTTTTGTACTAATACCTCACACTGAATAAAGAAATAACATTTTAAGGATGGCACAATCAATGACTTTGGGAAGTATTAAGTTTCAATTTCAGTAGCCTTATAGATGCAATTTTTTAAGTTATCGATGAGAGCAAGAATTGTACCAGATCGTTTGTATACAGAATGGGCCAAAGTAGGTTTCAGTTGTTTGTATGGAAAATAATAATAAATAATAGGAACAAACTCTGTATTTCGCAGACTCAGAACCGCAAACCTACTTTGCCCATGCTTGTGTAACAGACAAAACTGATTATGAATTGGATCATTTTATATATTCCTAATAATTACAGGCCCTTTTTTCAATTTTCAATTTCTGTTGACCTCATGAAGGACAGCACCAACACTCATTTCAAATCAGGGATAGTAAAGCTGCTTTTATAGTGATTCTTGCGTGATGCCCTGCTATTACTTAAAGAAAGCACCTACTATATACCCAGCATTGCACTGCGATACCAGTCAGAATGCTGAAAAAAATTATGGCCAATGGTGCCTTAGTGTTGAAAAGCCTTCCGTGTCATCTAGTGCGCCCTCTCTGCAGTGTCGCTGGCATGGTCTGCCACCACTCAAAACACCCTCTGATGTTCTGGTTAATAATAGCAAACACTGAGCACGTGGCAGTGACTAGGTGCCAGGCCTCCAGCACACTCCACAGTAATTCATTTAATTCTTTCTACAACCCTATAAAGTAGCTACTCCATTTTATAGAGCAGGAATCTGAGGCACAAAGAGGTTGAGAAATTTGACCGAGATCAAAGCCACTAAGTGGCTGAGCTAAGCTTTGGACCCAGGCAGCCCCACACTGTGTCAGTGTAGTTCACATGCGTTCAGGGGTCTGAGCTGGAAGCTCTTACTGTGATCTGGGTGGGAGCAGGTGAGTGTCTGATTAGAGGGAGGCAGTGATAAGAGGGAGTGAGAGAGCTGAGAGTTGAAGTGGCACGCCAAGGATCAGACAGTGGATTAAATGAATCCCTTGGCCTTTTAGCGTGTATTACTCTGAACAATATCTATTTGAGGGAGGAGGAGGAGTCACGTTATCAAGTCAGAGCTAGGATGGCCATATCATATGGTTCGTACCAGGACACTTTTGGGAGTAAAAGTGGTAGTATTAATAAATACGCCAGGACAACAGGAATTCTGGGGTAATAGTGGAGCTATCATGGAAGAAGAGAGCAAATGGTCACCCTACTCAGCCACCAGAAGGGTACTTCTGAAATACTCTTGGTAGAAACACTTCATGGTTTCCAATTCTGAATGACAAATATATTGAGTGGAAGAAGAAATGCTCAGTGCTTGATTGCCAGCTGGGCTCCTTCCTTATGGGCTATGACCAGTTCCTTACCCACCTACTGTCGCTTGACCCACACATGACACCAAGCCACTGTACTCGTTCAGTTGTTCAAAAGAAGATGGATTGACTTTATTGTATCAGTATATCTGGTGTCATCCCCACTGTCTTATGTTTGCTCATTTCTGATGGCTGCCTTGTAGCTGCTTCGCTCTGCTGCTGATTGGTCTGCTGGGATCAAGTACCATGAAGAGTCCATCCACACGGCTTACGTCCATGTGATAGAGAACAGCAAGCACTATATCTATATAGAAGTAAGTCTTGCTCGTGTAAATCGCTATGACAACCTGCCTTCCCATAAAAACCATACAGAGACTGCAGGGTCCCCAAACTCAGCATCTATTGTGTTAATAAGTGTATGTTGATATGTGAAGAGGTTACCTGAATTTTTACTTCCCCATCATACCTGACATTAACTCAGAACTCTAAAAGAAGTCACCAAGATCCTTGTAATTAAATGTATCAACTTATAATATTGTTATATCATAGTCCACATGGATGTATACATTAGATTGGGCTGGAACTGGACGTGTGAGGCATGTACTGCTTCAGGAGAGCATAGACAGGTGTAAGTTGCTAAAATAGAGACCCCTGGATGCCAGTAGTGTGGGGATGTTGGAGAAGGGAGAGTGCAGGCAAAGGAACATGGAAAAGGAAGATGCAAGAATATTGAGGGCAGGTACCACTTCCTTCAATCCTGTGTGAATGACTATTCATTACAAAGCTTTTCAGATCCCAGGGTCTGTGTTTAAAGAATAGGAGGAGATCCAGGGACACTGGGTTTACTTTGGGAACTTTGATTGCACTTCATAGTCCATCTGAAGCTACCTCCGTGCACTTGGAAAATCCTGAAAAAATTAAAAATCATGACAATGCAAAAATAAACCAGAGCACATCCTCTTCTTTATTTTAGTCTTGTCTTTTTCACTGAATTTTGTAAAGATGTATGGAGGGAGATGAGGTGGCTGGAGAAAGTCCTTCTAGCCCTGCTTTCTTCCCCCTTGAGTTCTGTTCATTGAAGGCAAGTAGGAAAGAATTAGAGATTTATTTATGTCACAGATGTAGAAAAAAAGAAGGTAGATTAAAAATATTAGCAAGCTAAATACAATGTTGTGTCCTGGATCAGATTATGCAACAGAAAAAGGACATAAGTGGAAAGAAATCGTGAACTCTGGATGAAGTCTGGAGTTTAGTAATACTGATACAATGAATGTTATTGATTTCAAATACTGTAGCATAATAACAAGAGATGTTAACACTGGCTCACCCATTACCCAGAATCCTTTTGCTTTACCTCTTCTTGGTAACGCCAATGTTGATACTCATGGATGAGAACAATAACCTGGTTGGTATACCTCTAGTTAAGGTAAGAGATCAGCATTCACCCTGCTGTCCCCCCAAAAGAAGTAAAGGCCATGACACGTGGCCAGTGTGCGTGACAGCTGCCAAGGAATGCTGTCATGTAAATTCAGAAAAACATACACAGTTTGGTTCGCCCTGAGATTTTGATTGTTTGATGCCCTAAAGGGAAAGACATTCTCAAATGAGTTTCTGCACAATATCTTCTTGTAAGTTTGTTTTGGGGAGGCAGTTTACAGATACATGTGCTTAAATATAAAAATGTGTGTAGTAATAAACATGATAACGTTATGTAAAGGTGATGATATACTGACTCATTGCTTATACATCTCTTTAAGATGATGGGCAAAGGCTACTTTGTGATGACTACACTTAAAGTTATAGGGGTATTATAACAATATGTATAAAGAGAACTTGGAATAGTGATAATGTTTGTATCTGATTTTTAACATTCCTTCATGCAGCAACTAAGTCTTTTATACCATGATAATAATGTTGTACCCCAGATTTTTAGTAAAAGCATTGTAGAATGCTTTATAGATGCATGAATAATAGAAATAAAGAAAAAAAAGAAAATTATTCCTTTCCATTTTATTGGTCTATTTATATATATGTGCATATGAAAGAGATTTTAAGCTACCTACAATAGAAATTCAGGCGCAATAAAAGACCCAAATGAATGAGATTAAAACCAAAGCAGATACTAGTCAATAATGGAGAAAGGTAGAGAAAAGTGGACCAGGATTCTACCATCTACCTTGTTAAAAAAAAAAAAAAAGTAAACTTAGCATGAGACACAATGTTTGCCAACATAGAATTTTTATTGAATTCATTGGGGTGACATTGGTTAATAAAATTATATAGGTTTCAAGTGTAAAATTCTACAACACACCATCTGTATATTGTATTGTGTGTTCACCACCCAAAGTCAACTCTTCTTCCATCACCTTTCCCCCACCTTTACCCTTTTGTTCGCTCATTACCCTTTTCACCCAGCCTTCCCTGTCCCCTTCCCCTTGACAGCTGTCAGAATGTTCTCTGTATCTGTCCAACGCAGAATTTTTAAACATAAGCATTTATGCAATGTGTGAATCTAAAAAAATATCTGATTTTCCCATTAGTTAAATTTGGAATGTTCCTACCATTCATTCTAAGCGCATAACGTACAAGGACTTTGCATGATGAAATAATAGTTTAGCCTTTCGCTTGACGAACATGCTACTCCTGTTAGCACCTGGGAATGCGTGTGACCCAGATTGAGACGACACTTCTTGTATTCTGTGATTTACTTTCCTGAGGTGATTTCAGGGATCAGAGCATGTCTGCTATGTCAAAAATCTTAAAAAATATATCAACGTAGATTTTGTTGTATTCCACATTTTCCTTATACACCTCCTAAGGCAAGAAAGACTTACGTGATTGTCCTACTGTTTTTCCACAGAACCAGTTCTTTATAAGCTGTGCTGATGACAAGGTTGTGTTCAACAAGATCGGCGACGCCATCGCCCAGAGGGTGCTCCAAGCTCACAGGTAAAGGGTCCGGCGTTTTGGTGGAACTGCAGCTGTGGCTGTTCTTGCATTTACTGATAAAGAGACTTTGGAAGGCCCATTTTTTAAAAAGCTGGCTTTTCCTCAGCAAGCATGATTCGGTTCAGCCCGCAGGTTATTGATTCCTTAAGCCTGAGTCAGTGGCCAAGAACTTTTGATTCCCTTTTTTGAGGGAATGCAAATTCTTCCAGAGCACAGTCACTTATTCCAGGCCAGTCTCTTTCCCATGCAGATTTGTGATTTGATTTGTTCAATTGCAGACAGTGAGCTGTATTTACTTAGAAATCAAAGCAAAACAGTCATAATAATTTTCCATGAGTTATATTTAAATTCTTGCTACCATCTGTCTTATTTCTTCAGCTCGTGGGATTATTCCTTAATAACAGTTTTATTAAGATATAATTCACATGTCATACAATCTCCCCACGTAAAGTAAACAATTCAGTGATTTTTACTGTATTCACAGCATTGCGCAGCCATCACCTAATCAACTCTAGGATATTTTCATCACCCCAGAAAGAAACCTTAGACCTTTGTCATTGCTCAGCCCCTTTTCCCTGTGCCCCTGGCAACCACTAACCTCCTTTCTTCTCTGTAGACACGCCTGGTCTGGGCATTTCATGTAAATAGAATCATAATGTGTGTTCTTTTGTGACTGACTCCCTTCACTTAGCTTGATGTTCTCAGGGTTCATTTATTTTACAGAATGTATCATTAGTTCATGTATTTTGATTGGCAGGTAATATTCCATTTCCTGGATATACTACATTTTATCCATTTTCGGCGGGTGGGTATTTGGGTTGTTTTCACTTCTTGGTTATGCAAATAATGCTGCTAATACACATTCTGCACTAGTTTTTATGAAGAAATCTTTTCATTACTCTAGGGGTAGAATTGCTAGCTCATACTGAAACCCTTAAACAGTTTGAGGAGCTGCCAGGTTGTTTTCAAAAGTGGCTGTACCATTTTACATTCACCTATTGCACGAGGGCTCCAACTTCTCTGTGTCATCATCAATACCTACTACCTGTCCTTATAATTCTAGCCATCTTAGCAGGTAAGAAATGGTGTCTCATTGTGGTTTGGTTTGAATTTCCCTAATGACTCGTGATGTTGAGTATTTTTTCTGGTTACGTATTAGCCATTCACGTGTTATCTTTGGAGAAATGTCTGTCCAATCCCTTGCCCATTTTTCAGTTAGGTTGTCTGCTTGTTGAGTTGCTCAGAGTTCTTTATATAGTCTGGATACAAGTTCCATATCAGATTCATGATTTGCACATATTTTCTCTCATTTAGTGTGTTTTTTCTTTCTTGATGGTGTCCTCTGAAGCCCAAAACATTATAATTTTGGTAAAGTCCGGTTTATCTGTTTTTGTTTTATCGCTTGTGCTTTGGTGTCAGAGCTCTACAGCCCATGCCTCGTCCAAGAACATGGGCATTTACTGCTGTTCTCTTCTAAGGGTTCGATAGTGTTAGTTCTGACATTTAGTCTTCCATCTCTTTGGAGGTATTTTCGTACGTGGTGGGAGGTGGAAGTTCAACTTCATCCCTTTGCATGTGGATGTCCGGTCATTTCAGCACCATTTGTTGGAAAGACTGTTTTTTCCCCACTGAATTAACTTGGCACTCAGGACGCTCTCTTTTTATGGCTGACTTGAGCTCCGTGTAAAAGCACCAAAACAAACAAAACGATTGCATTTTATTATTTCAATTCATTGAACACATGCAAGTGGGGAATGTTAAGTACATACGCATTGGGTGACTGAGGCATTTTTTGACTTTCAGTGACATGTGGTGCTTTAAAATCTTTTCTTTACGTGATAGATGGGGATGTTTAGTCCTAAGAAGAGTTTGTAACAGTAGCCACCACCATTTTATATGGTCAACAGTTTATTTCTACTGAATCTTCATAACTGTTCTGGAACATAGATCATATAGTTTCTGTTGCTGTTATTTTTTGTTGCCATCCCTGTTTTAAAGTGAAAAAGTGAGATTTATGAGGTGATGTGACTTGTGTAGGCCACTAACAGCAATAGGCATAAAGGCTTTGCGCTCAAGTCTTGGGACTTCCAACCCCGTGCCTCCCCCCACATCACTTACCTTCACTTCACGGACAGTTAGGATTAAAGACCCCTTCAGGGTTGCCCCAAATTAAGGCTAGAGGGCTGGGCCTTTGTTGTCCCTTCCTCCCAGTAACTGGTTGTTAGATGCAGGCTGCCTATGGGAAAAGGGCATGAGCTTGGATGAGGCAGGTCTCTTCACCCTGTGGAGGACAGTTCTTGGAGGAGGACTTCACCATGAGTAGCCGGTGGCCAGCACTCGCAGTGGCAGAGGGAACGGCTTTCTCCACCCCACGGTGGGAGCCTCTGGGCAGCGCACCATAACACCTACCGCATCCTGCAGGAGGTTCAGTGAAGGGATCTCCACCTTTGCTCCACATCAGAATTACCAGGGGACCTTCACAAAAACACAGAGAGCTGGACTCACCTCCAGGCTCCCTGGATTAGAAGTTTCTGGATAGGGGCCCAGCCCCCTGCATTTTATAATGTTCCACAGGTAACTTCAGAGCACAGCCAAGATTGCTTACTGCTTGTCTAGAATAGCATATATGACTATAAATATTAATAATGATCTGTGCTATTACAGGTGACCTTTGCCCTTTGCCTTCTCATATATTTTTTAAAAGAAAGTCACCATAGATTCTATTTCTGAGATGACTTTCAAAAAAAGTCTTGTTTAGCATTGAACATACATGTACACACACACATTTCGTGCATCCTTGCCAGCCCTCCAATTCTATGGATCAGTTTATGTCTTATTTACAAAATTGCATTATCTTTCTTTCAACTCCTGCATTTCATGATGCAGGAGTATCTATTTTATCTATAAAATATATTTGACAAAAAGGAAAAATAATTTTTTCATGAAATTGGAAGAAATTGAAGAAATACATTAAGATGACAAATGAGCTCATTGAGCTGAGCAGTGAATCATGAGTTTGGGAGCTGGGATCTGCTAATAAGGAGAGCGGCTCATATACCTTCAGTCTCCGCTTCACTTGTCCGGGTTATTAGTCCCCTGTAGTACATGGTCTCATAAGGACCTGTAAGTTGTTGGGTTTTTTAAGTGTTTGGGAACCTGGAAGAATATTTTTCTCTAGTATATTACTCTCTTTGAAAATCTGGACTACTTCTAAACTCAGAGCATTTGGGGGCTGGAAGGCACCTTAAGCTACTTTCCGATTGAACGTTTCCTGGTGATACTGTGGGCTGCTCCTGAAAGGAAGGGAGCCATGTGAGAGCATGGTAAGGCAAGGCAGCCTCTGCTATTGCTTTACCCTATAGAATGCTTCCAAGTTCACAGGGCATGTTAAAGACTGGCGATTTCATACCCACTTTGTAGAAAACGAGAATCAAGTCCATCATATTTCAAATTAACTGGGTCCTGTATCTCTGATCTCTTGAGTCTCACTGTCTTTGACAGTCATGTTTCAAAGTGGCGTGTCTATCACACATTCCAAGTTTTAGTTGATTATATATATACACCTGTTCCAGAAATATATTTTGCATTTTCCCCTTCTCTGTATTTCTACGTGATTATTCATCTCTTGCGTTAATTGCAACTGTAAAGTAGGTTTTCGTTGAATAATTTCAAGTCTGTGAGCTTCTATTCTTAGGGAAGGTAAGGGTGGAATTTAAAAGGTCGTCATGCAGGCTGCCAGCAGTGGGGCCCTCCTTTTCACTGGGGGCCAGGGTGTGCCATCCCCTAGTTCTCTCTGCTCTCTCCCTTCTCTGACTTCTCTGCTCTCTACTCTTCTGAGACTCAGCACTTCCCTCCCAAAGTCACGTGCCTAGCAACAAGTATAATTTTGGCTCTTGGAAAAAGAATAGAATATAGCACCAAGCAGACGAAGGGAAATGACAGTCAGCATTCAGCCAGCCTGACCAAGGAACACAGGCTCTCTTCCAGGTCCCTCCCACCCTACAGAGATCGGAGTCTTTAAGGCACCAACTCTCTCGCCTGGGCTGAGCCTTTATATTTCTTCCAGTGCTGGAATCCAGTCCCATACCAATTCCCTGAAGTGAGTTCTCTGCTTCCCTCACTTCCTCCTGCTTCCCTCTCAACAGCCATAATTCTTTATAGAAACAGGTTTGTGCAAGCATTCATGCTCTGGTCCATGACCTAGAGTCTCAGAATATTGTTCACCCTGTGCTGAACTAAGAATAGCTGTGGGAATCTCTGCAGAAAATGAAAGGTCTGCTCTCAGAAGTAAAACTGTCTCGGAGTTGAAACCAGCTCCCAACCCACTTAAAGCCTGTCTTTGAGCACTCAAATCTGACCAGGTATCAGGGAGAAGAAATCATAATCCACAGTCTAAAATCAACTGGTTTATGCCATATTTGGATAAGGCAAAAGAGAGAGTAGAACCGACTGATCAGGGGCATGCATAACTTTGCTGCCTTGGAAGCAAAAAAGTCAGGAAGCAAGAGAGTGAGTGCATTGTGCACAAAGTGGACACATGCAATGAAATAAGCAGTTGATTTAATACTTCTGTATTTCAATATTAAACTGCATTAAAATTCAACATTAAAGTACATTGAAAATATACAGTTTTGAAAATCATTCAAAGTCTTCATGCTTCCTGTAACTGTAGACAGTGCCAGAGAGGGCCTGAAGTTTGCCCATGAGTGAGTGGTATGGGGAGCGTTCCTCTGGGAATCTGGAATTGATTGGGAGCCAGGTATCTAGAGACCTGGGTTCTTTCCAACTCTGTTATCCACAGGTATGTGACCTTTTGAGTATATCATTTTGCCTTTCTGACATGGGTTTTTTTAATCATAAAAAAAAAAAACCACACACACAAAAAAAACCTACCTTATCTAGCTCATGGGAATGGATGCAAAAAAATTTGAAAACCATAAACTGCTAGTTCATGTAAGAAATTATTATGTTTTTTTCCAGGAAATTTATCATCTAGAAACCTGCTAGCTCACTGTAAATTCAAGCAGGGAAAAAGAAACACAATACTCAAATCAGCTGCTTCAGAATTAATATTTATGTTAGAAACAGAAATGTTTTAATTCAATAGATGTCTAATGTGCCTTATTTTAAATTATTTGCTGGCTACTGCTGGGTAAGTGAAACTTGCTTTGGCTTCCCACCACTGGTGCTCGTTCATCCTGAGACGAGAAGAGGCACATTGTCCAATCACTGTCGCAGGGGTGTCAAACTCATTTTCACCGGGGGCCTCATCAGTTTCACGGTTGCCTTCAAAGGGCCAAATGTAATTTTAGGACTGTATAAATGTAACTACTCCTTAACTAGGGGCAAGGAGCTCGGCGCTGCCGGGTAGAAACAAGGTGCTGGGCCAGATAAAACAAGGCGGAGGGCCGCTTCAGCCCACGGGCCTTGTGTTTGCCGTGTGTGGTCTACAGATTTCCTGCCAGAAATCCATGGCTGACGCCCCCTGGGAATCGGTTTTTGGATTCCCCATCATTGATTTATAACAGTTTCCCGCCAAATATAAATGAAGTAAAAGGTATTCCAAAGTATAATATGAGTTCAGTTTTGCTTTGTTTTGTTTTAGTTTTAGGCACTACTTTTTCTTTGAAGGTGTAGAAGCTTTCTAATTGAAATTACTGGTTGTTAATTGAATAATAGTGTTAACAAATTCTTGAGTTGTTCCATATCCAAGGTGCTTTATATACATTACTTCATGTATTTATCACAGCGACCTTATCGAGTAGATGAATAGTGATTCTCTGAGGCCAGGTGAGATCAGGCACCTTGCCCAAGTCACACAGCCGTCGGTGAGTGGAACTGAGGCTCCAGCCATGTTGTTGGGACTTCACCCTGTGCTCCTCACCGCTCAGCACCCAGCTCCCTTCATTTCAGGAAAGCAGAAAAGTTCTAACGTTAAGCCTTCTAGAAATCCATGAGAGATGCTTTATTCTAAAATAATGAAATCAGATGAGTAATTTATTTATTTATTTATTTAATTTATTATTGATTCTAGAGAATTTTATTTATTTATTTATTTATTTATTTATTATTCTTTTATTGATTTTCTCCCTCCATAAGGAGGCAGAAAGAAAGGGAGAGAAACATTGATGTGAGTGAGAAACATCAATTGTCTGCCTTTTGCACACGCCACAACTGGGGACCAGACTTTCAACCTAGACATGTGCCCTGACTGGGAATCAAACCTGCAACTTTTTGGTTTGCAGGATAACACCGAGTCAACTGAGTCACACAGGCCAGGGTGATATTTTATTTTTTAAAGTAATTGCTTGACACCTAAAAAATTCTTAGGCTTAAAGGAAATTCTGCATCTTATAATTACCACATTCTATAATTTATTTGCGTACCAAACAGGACACATGGGTATGTTTTTTTCTTTTTTAAAAACTAGAAATTTATGGTCAGTTAATTGGAGTTTAAACATGTGAAATGTTCTGAATGTCCTGTTGTACAGCATTCAGTCTTTTGTGGGGGGTATGTTTTCACAGCACTGCCTTAAAGAAATTTAAACTGCAGTTATAATAAAAAGAATAAAAAACATTTAAACTAAGATACCACTTGCTGGTTTCACATTTTTTTTCTTATGGGATAATTTCCAAGCTCTATCAAATTTCTGGAGCAGAGGTGACAGCATATCATGGCAGGAGAACTTTTGATGTAGATCAGCTTTTTCTTAATTCCAAAAAATTGTATACATGGTAATCTCCGCAGACAGAGAGAGGTAAAGATCACACCAGGAGGAGGCCAGCAATCATAGGGCCTGAGTGTGTGCCTGGCAGGAAAACGAAGGAAGGGGGAGACTCTGTAAAAGTGAGAATGAAAGTGTTGGGCCACAGCGAGAACACCTGAGTACAGGGTTTTGTAGAGTTTTATCTGGGGCCACAGAGGGACAGGGCCGTGCCTGCCCAAGACTATCAAGTCCAGAATGAAACCTCCACACTGGGCTAACCTGAACACTCTTACATTTAAAAGCCTTGTCATTTTCAAAAGATAACCAATGGAAAAGATTGTGTGTGTGTGCTAAAATATATAGTACTTCATAATCTATAAAGTCACACGTAAAATGTTCAAAGTCTGTGCTCAATAGGGCCAGTATTTGTAGTGGACTAGAGATGATTGTAGCCAGCTCCCTCTTTCACAGAGAAGCAAACTGAAGCTCAGAAAGATCCACCGCATTTTAAAAAATCACCAAACACAAGGAAATGGATTGTGTCCCATCGAGGAGCACAGACCCAGTTCCCACAGAACTGATAGCACTGTCATGTAAAACTCTCTGCACACAAAGCCCTAAGGCCCAACCACAATTCTTCTTGTTTCTGCGAGCAGTCACTGCAGCAACAGCGGCAGCAACCACAGGATTCGTAACCAGCTCTTAAAGTTTACGGCAATGAAATATGATTTATAAATGTCAAATTCTCAAAAAATACCGCATCTCGTCACTGGAGAAGCACAATGACCTCCATTGGGGTCTTCTTACAGATCCGCAGACCCCCTTCTTCTGACTACCCTCCACACTGAGGACGGACCTCGGGGTGCAGGAGGAGGGGGTTTCACGGAGAGGAGGACAAGGAAGGAAACACAGGAGAGGAAAGCACTGCTGCCCCCGTGTATGTGGTGAATTGGTCCTCCCCTTTTAAAGGGACAGACGGTGAGACGGCAGTCATGAAAATTAAAAACACCATTAAAAATTCCATATTCTCATCACCCATTATAAAAATTTCACTTTTTATTTTCCCATTTCCTTTTTTATTCATATTAATATACATACTTATATTTTTGTTGAATTGTCATTTTTTTTTTGCCTCTGTAAGTCACCTAAATTTCTGTCTCAAGTCCGTGTCCATGCAATAGAAGGATTTAGTTTAGTCAGTTCCTGATAAATGTGTACAGAATTAAGGGTTTTTTGCTATTTCTGCTCTGTAGTCAGTCAGCCAGGCTGCTACCCACCTTCGTCCTTGGTATAGATGCTGAGGGGACCTGGATCTCTGGGAAGGGGTTTCCAGCTCTTGGCATTGGCCTGTCTCGGGCCTGTTCTGGCATTGGCTTCCTGTAACTTGGGGACCTCAGCCTTCTCCTGTCATCCCTGCCTTTCTGCCACTTCTCCTCTATTGCTGTCACATCACATGGACTGGTGGACGCTTCTCTGGGTTCCTCAGCTCCTCAGGGGTCCCGTCTCCTCACGTGGGAAAGATGATGATGTGTTTCCTATTGTCCCTGGAACTCTGCTTGAAGGCAAAAGACAGAGTCCCTGCACTGAGTCTCTCTTTTTTTCTTTACACTCCTGACTCAGCTGAAAGAATCTCTATCCAGTTCCCCATTCAAAGAAGCTGACATCTCTGTGCCCTGGTTCCTTTTTGAGAGTGCCACTGTACGGACCCATGCCTGCTTCAGAGCTTCAGTCACAGAGTGGGGGGAAGTTAACACGTTTAAGGGAAAAAGTATGTAATATCTTATAGTATCAGCCTACCACATCTAAAATTGTCTCATAATTGTAACTGTGCTTTGGGGCCATTGCAACACAGTAAGAGAAGTATTCTGCTAGGAGGTCATCGTAATGGTAATTTTTAGCGGTGCAAAAAGTTATATCCATTGAGTGGCTGCAGCCTAATTTTTTCAACCATCCCTCTATTATTGGACATTTATCTCCAATTTTTAGCTATTATACACAGCACTGCTGTAACAGCGAGTGAGTTTTCAAAGTCAAACTTATTTTAAACAAAAGCCTGAGAATGCAATTTTATAAAAATGTTCTGAACTAAAATAGGCTGTGTGATTGCTCGCATGATGGCTTGCCCACTACCTCTTCTCTGGCTTTTAAGATCATCAATAATTCTGCAGGTTAGGAGCTCCCGTTCTTGCCCCCCGCCGACTGCTATCACTTGCACCAGCCGGAGGTTCTGAGAGGGCAGGGTTTCAGAAGAAGTTAGAGCCCTCCGCAGGGGGGAGTTGTTTTCTGTGGATGGGACCAATGAAGGAGATTGGGTATACTCTCGAATAGAATTTTCTCTTCATTGGCTTAAACTTAACCACAATATTATGGTTTGAAATTCTAGAGCCCTTTTCTTCTACAGTAGTGGAAATCTCTGACATTTCTGCTAACGTGTTGAACACTGTTTAAAAATTTCATCATTCGGGAAATTCAAGAACTACTGCATTACAAAACCAGAAAAGGCTTTGATATGGAGCTAACAGGGTCCCAAGAACAAGAAAATGTGAATATTCTGATTCTCAGAAAGTCAATTTGCAAGAATTTTTAATTTAAAGTTATGAAATTTGTATAGGCCACTTCTCAATATCCTACATAGGAGGTCTCCGTTTTGCTGTCATTTTTGCTTTTATAAAACACAGGGTTAAATGGGGACCGTCTTTTACAAGCAGAATCACCAACACCCAGAGTTCAAGACCAGCAATACCACTTCTAAAATTTTTCTAACAAAATGAAAACAAAACTTTTGTGGGTCAGCACACATAGCAAAGTTGTTATTTTGAAACAGCAAGAAATTGGAAACAATTTAAATGCCCACCAGTAGAGAACTGGTCTAAATATTATGGTATGGATTATGGCGGCATACTGCGCCACTGGTGTTAAAAAAACAGGCAATTCTCTGTGTACTGAATTTCCAGGGTACACTGATAAATGATACAAATAACATTTAGAAAAGTGTTTACGATATTCCAACGTTTGTGTAGAAGGGAGGAATACATGTGTGCGCTTATGAATTCATAGAGTGTTTCTGAGAGAACACAGAAGGTATAGGAGTTGCTCTCAGGGAGGGGGGAAAGGGCCAGGAACAAAGGAATGAAAGAGACTTTGGGGAGGGGGTTACCTTTTTAAAATTAAATTTACTGGGGTGACATTGGTGCACAATCTATGATGTGTCATCTGGACGTTGCACTGTGTGCCCACCACCCAAAGTCAGACTTCCTTCTGTCCCCGTGTATTTGTCCCCCTTTACCTTTTGCGACCTTGCCTCACACCCTTCCTCTGGTAACCACCACACCATTGTCTCTGCCTGTGAGTTTTTGTTTGTCCATTTGTTGTTTTCAGTGTTGTACGCCGTATGTGAGTGAAATACAAGTCTTGACTTTTTCTGTCTGACTTACTTCACTTAACATGATAGTCTCAAGATCATCTCTGTTGTCGCAAATGGCAATATTTCATCTTTTCTTACAACTTGGTAGTGTTCCGTGCTATATCGGTACCTCATCATCTTTATTCAATCATCTGTCAAAGGACGCTGTGGTTGTTTCCATGTCTTACCAGAAGGAAATTTTTTTTATCACATAATATACTACTACTACTACTTCTTCTTAAATTTTGTACTGTGAGCATGTATTATCCCCGAGAAAATGTAATTTGGTGGTTCCTCAAAGAGCTGAACATAGACTAACTCTAGGACCCAGCAGTGCCATTCCTGGATGCAGATTCAGGAGAACTAAAAGCAGGGACTCAGATACTGAATGCCAGTGCTCACTGAGGCCTCATCCACAACAGCCAGAAGGTGGAAATGACCCAAGTGCCCATCACAAATGACTGGATAAACAAATGTGGTTTATACATACAATGGTTTATTATTCAGTCATGAGAAGAAGGAAATTCTGACACCTGCTACAACATGGATGAATCTTGAGGACATTATTGTTAAGTGAAACAAGTCGGACACAAAACGACAAACACTGTATGATTCTAGTTAGATGAAATACCTAGAATAGTCAAATCCATAGACACAGAAAATACATCAAAGGTTACCAGGAGTTGCAGAAAGGGCAAATAGGGGCATTATAGCTTAATTATCACAGAGTTTCTGTTTGGGATTATGAAGAAGTTTTGGAAATACTGAATTTTTCAGACTGTAAGATGCATGGGACCATAAGACACACTTTGGTTTTAGAGTAGGAAAATAGGGAAAAAAATTGAAGTAAAAAAATGTGGTAAAATATTTAATAACATAAATAGCATAGGCTGCCCCGCCCCCCCCCCCCGCCCCACCCATGAGCCAGGAAAGCTACCCACTCCCATTTTCCTCCCAGATTTGGGGGGGGGGTGTCTTATAGTCTGAAAAACATGGTAGATATTGTCAACTAATGGTCATTGGTGCCATTTCAACAGCAACAGAAATACCCAGTTCGGGATGTGGTGAAGAACGAAATTTTATTCACTGCAAAACAGCTCCACCATGATATAGCAAGGCTATGAAAAGAGCATGGCTGTGAGACCTCCCTGGGCCAGGCTCCTCTCTGACTAGACAAGTCTGCTTTGCTCCTTGCAGGCCTGCTCTGAGCTGGGCTGGTCGGCCCTGCTGTGCTTTAGTTTGCTCCGTTTTGTGCCAGTCTGCTCTGGTCTGCACTGGTCAGCTTTGCTCTGCTCCCACAAGACATCTTCAGTATCTCCGCTCAGTCAAGAAATGCAGCTTTCAGTCTTTGGTGGAAAGGGAAAGTGGGTCAGAGCCAGAGGAGAGCTGGTTTATGCGCGTGGAAGTCCCTGCTGCTGTTCCCTGATTGGCCTGTACTCGTGCAAGTGAAGACTCAAATCCTTGCAACCTGATCTGTCCTGATTGGGCAGAATACAGCCACTCTGGCTGGTCAGAGCAATGCATCTCCAGTTGAATGAAGAAAGCCTCAGTCCCATTGGTTGAAGTAGGACTCTAGGAGCTCCTTTATAAGGGCTGGCTCAGATGGCAGCAACACTCACTGTTCAGGCAGGCAGTTCCGTGCAGAGGCAAACAGTTCAGTGCAGGTCTCTCCCTCAAGTGCGTGAGAGGTCGCTGTGTAGAAACGCCTGCTAGGCTCTGTTTTTTTGTTGTTGTATTGCTGGGGGGTTTTGTTTGTTTGTTTGTTTGTTTGTTTGTTTTAATTTGAGCCCAGCTAGCTACCGGAGCCCTTCTTAGCAGCTGTCTTCTTTCTCAGGGTTCACAACATCATGATGGTTGCGCAACCGGTGAATGTAATTCATACCCCTGCATTTAGGGGTAAATTTAGAAGTGGTTAAAATGGCCACAATAAAAAATTCAAATTAAATGCAATTCAATCTAAAGAAAAATGTCCTGTGTGGCTTAACCTTTTCTTCCCAGAAACATTCTTCCAATCTGACCTCATCCTTCCAAAGAAAACCGTATCAAGTGCATACTCTATGCTAGTATCCTCTATCAGGCACTTCCCAAAATAGAAAGATATGTGGACATATATCCTGTATTCCAAAAGAGCTTATCACATAGCCTAGGCAACAGACATTGTGTATCAGTATTGTGTAAGGCCGGAGGGTGTGAGGAGACCCGTCTGGCATTGTGCTGTGGGAGCACAGAGGCAGGAGCAAACCAGCTTTTATTGGAAGATCCAGGATGGCTTGACCAGGGATAGAGCCTTTTAGCTGCCCTGGAAGAAGTGGGATTCCACGGGGCACTGAGGGGAATTCCAAACTCAGAGAGTGGGTGAGCCAAGCCTCCTTAATAGGGAGGCTCACCCCTGAGCAAAGGGGCAGTGGGTCTGGGCCGCTCATACTGAAGCTGATTCTGGAAAGGTAGTTGAGGCCTGATGGTGTCAGTTTTTAAGGGTCCAGTTTAATTTGTTTGGACTTGTAAATACCGGCTGTGAGGAAATAGCTCATGTACTCTTTCTGTTCTTCTTTTCTAATCCCCCGTTTACCATTTAGGGATGTGAGCCTCTTACCCTTATTAGAAAGAGAACTTTAACAGTTTGCATTTTTTTAATGGTTTATTTTCCTCCTCAAACTGTGTTTGCCATCTAGTGATTAATCCATGCCATTACAACAGCCTACTTCAAATTCCTGGTTTCTCAGCACCAGTTAAGCTCCTTGTCTTCCAACCCTTGTTGGCTGTGACTTCTGCCCTTGAACTTCACTTTCCACATGCCCTGATGCACACATTGGCATTTAGAGACACCTGTAATGAATCTAACCCCTCAGAGTAGTAATACTCACCTGAAAGAGAAATGTAGTTGTTTAGAAGAAATGAACTTCAGAAACTAAGTATCATGAAGAATTTAAGTAGGATCTGACTTGAAAATTATCCAGGAGGGGCACCTTTGTACGAACTATATAGACCTCTGAGACATGTGGCTGAGATTCCAACCCCAGTGGGTGCCACAGTCATTTCCAGGCTTTCCCTTCTTCCTGTCTATCTTCCCGATGGAGACAAAGACTTGAACAGCGTTGCCTCCAAATGGGCAATGCCTGTTTGAACGAGAGTCTCCAAATTTCTGACGTTCCGACTGTGGAGCAAAGTAAGGAGCTGCACATTCTTCTATTTGTGCCATCACTGAGCATAAGGCTACTCTACAGCTTTTCTTTCAAAGGCTGTTTGTGGTTAGTCAGTTGGGAGAGTGGGCCAAAGACACACCGTGTTACGTGTGCAGGGGATTCACAAATCATCAGTCACTCAGAATTCTCGAAGGACCCAGGGTAACATTTTGCCTCTAAACCAGAGCTGTCAGAACTGAATCAGAGTTTCTAAACAAAGATGATTTCTGCATTGGAAAATAGTCTAGTAGGTCCAGTATGTCTTTTTGCCTCAGAGATCTAAGCTGTGAGAAATCGTTTTCTCAACAACTATTAACTGAATGCCAGACTCTGAGCTAGGGTGTAAGTATGGATATAACTTGTCACACATAAAACCATTATGATAGTCTTTTTGAAAATTTTGTTATGAATCCCTGCCCCCCCACACACACACTCACACAGACATACACATACACCATCCATGGGATCCAAGCCAGGCTTTCTTATGACAAATTTTGTCCTAGGGAGGATTATGCTGCAGAGGGATAGTGGGTACAATTCCCACTTTACTGCCAAGTTCCCTTATTTTTCAGTTTGTTATGAACTGTTAGCCTGGAAAATAGCTTCTGGCCTCCAATCCAAGAGCGCGCCTGCAGCCCTGAGATGTGATTGAATGTACTGCAGGAAGCCATTAGTTCAGTCTCTAAAACCATGCGAAAGCTTGGCTGTCATTTGAAACTGGTGCTGTATGTATCATTTTGTTGTTGGATCTCTCTGTGTCTGTTTTTTGCAGGGAAAGCCAGAGATACCGAGTGTATGTTGTGATACCCCTTCTGCCAGGGTTTGAAGGAGACATTTCAACCGGTGGAGGAAACGCTCTCCAGGCAATAATGCACTTCAACTACAGGTGCCAGATTTCTAAAGTCGTCTGTCCTCAGCTTCCAGTCACTCCCATAAGCTGGTGAAAGGAATGGAAATGTTTTTCCACATCTTTTCAGTGGATTGTTGAACAAATTAACACTTTTCTTTATTTTACTTTGAATGTTGGTCTACTTACTAGTTGGTAAAATTCAAGTAAAGCCTAAAGTCATAAATGGTAGGCCTAAGACACATGGCAAATATAAAAGGACTAAAATATTAATCTCTTTTATATTGGTTGCCTAGTATATATATACACATAACTTTTATAATACATATAAAATATGTGATATAGATGCATTATAAATATAAAATAATATAATACATACCTATAAATATATAATATACAAAATATAAAATAATGTATACAAAGAGTTCTTGTCTCCATTTATAACACATATATTTATATATAATAAGGAACTAAAATATTAGTCTCCTTTATATTCACATATATTTTATATGTATATGTATTTATATGTATTATAGATACACATATACATATAGATCTTCATAAATGGACACAAGGACTTTATATGTGTATATATTATATATCATATATAGATATTAATTTTTTAATTATTGGTAAACTACCAGTCATTGACGTTTTATATTCCTTGTAGTAAGAAAAGAAAAAATGCTTGAAATGCTATAATTTGTGCATGTTTGTTTATGATTCTTCAGATTGCTTATTCTTCAGTTTGCTGCCTTCTTCAGGTAGCAAATCCTTCCACAAAGTTGATAATAATAGTCTCTCTTAGTAAAGTAGAGCATGAAGGTTCTTTCCTAGCTCCTGAAATTTTCATTCTTTTTCTCTACCACATCTGAGTTAAAATCCTAGGAAAGCAGTAAGTTCTGTTCTCAATATTCTAAAAACCAGAATTTCCATGTTCAAAAAGGCACTTGAGGCCTCAGCCTTGGCCAGCATGGTGTCATGAGGAGGGCTGCGGGCATGAGCCGGTGGACTGGTGTAGAGAGGCAGGCTTACCTCTGGGTCTCGTGGCTGGAAAAGGAATGGAAGTCAAGAGGCAAGTGGTCAGGCCACGGCCTGACTCCAGCTCCCAGGGACGAGCTCTGTGAGCTGACGTCCGAAGGAGCCCTGCTCAAGATCACACTCTCAACAAGGCAAAGCAAGGGCCTGCACCTGGGTATTTTCTTTTGCTATCCCTTGTTTTTCAGAGTCGCCTGCAGTTCACCACCTTTACAATCAATCCCTTTCTAGAGGACAGAGGGGACCTCATCCAGAACCCCCAGTGTGCAAAGCAGATAAGGGTTCAGAGCCTTCGTCAAATCGGGGACAAGGGCTTAGATGCCTTCCTGCCGGGGCCCCCCTCCCCACTGGACCCCTTGTAGGATCCGAGGGTCTTCTGTGCACATTTGAGTGCCCCATGTGGTGGAATTTTTTTAGTCCTCCTATTTTATTCAGACTTCTCAAGCTTTTATCTTCCTTCCAGGGTCTCAAGTAAAGCTTGTTTTGTTTTCTCTTGAGTAATTTTCCTGGTGGTGGTAGGAGACAACTTTGTGCTTTGGTCTGTACCCTTAGATGGAAGACTTGCCCATTTCTATTATTATCTGATTTACAAAAGGACAGACAAAGCTTTTCAAGTATTTAAGGCCCTGACATAATGTTTAATTGGATATGAAACACTCTATTTGACATTTGAATATTATTTTTGGAATATTGTCAATTGTAATTATTTCTGTGACTATTTTCTTGGGTTTGAACCAGCTGAATGAAATAACATGCTTGGCTTTTGTTCAGCAACTAAAACTATAACCTTTTTTATGCAAAAACAACTCTATTTGCTGGCATCATCTTTAATAATATCAGCATTTTCCAGGTATAACTATATTTTCAATTTCTTTCATAAAGCAAGCAGATGGAGCATAGAATTTTTTGTTTTGTCAGTCTTTATAATTCATAGACTACTATCAGAGCCTTGAAAAAACAAAATCATTAATAGTCAGTTACTTGAGACTATATTTTTCACTTTTAAGGGGTTTCCCGACGTTACAGAGATAGCCCAAGTATATTAGTTTCTTTAATTCCAAAATTACTCTGCTAAGTGTTTGCCCTTTTCACCTCTGAAAACAAAGTGATTGTGTGATTATTCTTATCTATTGAGGCATTCTAAATTTATCTTCACTGGCACTAAATTTTCTAAGAAAGAAAGTTCATTCATAATCCATCTTTTGAAAATACATCTCTTCCTGAAATCAATTTTATAACTTTTCCATTTACCTACCTCAAAACAACCACTTTGTTCCATCAATAACATTACAAAAGTGATATTCATTGTTTTTTTTTTTTTTTCATTTTAAAAAAAGTCTATGTAGCATCTTTTCATAAAAACACTTGTTCTGTTTTTACTTGGCTTGGGGCTATCTCCCACAAATTGGGATTGGCTCCTTGAAACCTCCATAGTTATTTATTTTCTTTGCATATCTTCAGGACCATGTGCAGAGGAGAAAATTCCATCCTTGGGCAGTTAAAAGCAGAGCGTAAGTAACTGCTTATCTTTCCTCCATGCTTGTTTTGGTGATGTATCAATAATCATTAATATCCTCACAGTGTAATTATAGAACTCTATTTACATAAGGTGTCCTATGAAATACTTAACAGAGGTAAATTTGTTCTCATTAAATTGTCCAAACTAATGTTCAAATGAAGACAACATGACTTGAGATGCATAGGTAATTAAAATGAGAGTATTTTATAACGTACTTTATGACTTATTTTTATTTATTTATGATAATTGTTTTGATGATAAATGGGATTTGTAAGGCACTTCACAGACCTTCAATACACCTTCTCCTGTGACCCTGTACCACAGTCTTAGGTAGTGAGCTGGACAGCTGTCCTCCCTGCATGAAGGACAAGGACACAAATGCTACAAGGTTAACAGGTATTTGTGTGGCCTCCTGTAAGTGTAGATATTCCAGGGTCTGAATTTTTTAGGACATTATACTGAAGGTAAATAAGAAAAGAACACAGTAATACTTTTCAGTTTTATAATCCTTTGTATAGTCAAAGGCACTTTCTTAGAAAACTTCTCTGTTTTTTAATCCTCACCTGAGGATATGTTTATTGATTTTAGAGGGGAAGGGAGAGAGAAAGAGAGAGAAACATCAAAGTGAGAGAGAAACAGCTATCATTGCCTCCCATATGTACCCTGATTGGCGACCAAACCAACAACCTAGGTATGTGCCCTGTCCAGAGATCGAGCCCACAACCTTTTGGTGAATAGGATGATGCTCCAAGCAACTGAGCCACCCAGCCAGGGTTCTCAGATATCTTCTTAAATGATCCTTCTACATAGTTCTTAACTACCATAGATTGTAACTGCAGGTTTACTTGTCTATATCTCTGTGAACTGACTCTAAGTCCAGCACATAGTAGAGGCTTAGTAATGTTCTGTACTCTGCACAGTAGGTCTGAAAATTTCCATAAAAAATAAGCTGGAGTCAGAACCCAAGTTGTCTGACCGTCAGTTCATATTGGGTCTAGATTGTGAAAAGTTGAAGGGCCACATTAAAAGACTAGATTTTATCCAGAAGGGGATCAGATGAGGTTGGTGGAAGCCTCTGATTCCTGGAATGGTAGCACCGAACTGATGTTTATGTGAAGATTCACTTACTATTGGTAAGCAAAGTAGAGAGAGGCTTACTGCAGATGAGAGGTAATGGCACATTGGTAACAGAAAGAAGGATAGGTATAAGACTGAAGGAAGACTTGAGAGGGGTATGGGAGCAGAAGAATAAGGGAAGCAGATAATCCGAAGAGTTTCAGTCCAGCTGGCTGGGAATGGAGCTGCCGCTGGGGGGCCTGGAGAAGTCAGGAGGAGCCATCGCAATAACGTGATCCCATGTGGTATGGCCTTCAGATATGCTAATCACCTCAATGTTTTGAGGATTTAATGCACTAGATAATGTATCAGAATATGGGGAGAAAATATTAGTCCTTCCATGTATGTATATTTTTCACTTAAAGAATTAGGACATTGCCCTGGCTGGGTGGCTCAGTTGATTGGAGCATTGTCCTGTACACCAGAAAAATTGCAGGTTCAATCCCTGGTCAGGGCGTGTATGAGAGGCAACCGATCAGTGTTTCTCTCTCTCTCCCTCCCTCCCTCCCCCATCTAAAAATCAATAAACAAATCCTTGGGTGAGGATTAAAAAATAATTTTTTAATAATTAGGGCATTACTAGAAATGGCATAGGTAGGATTTCCAAAAATTCACTCCTACATAAAAGCAACTAAAACACAAAAATTATCAAAGTTGTCTTTTTCAGAACTCTGGAAACTTACCAAAGGCATGTGACACTCTGAGGAGTGTTTATTCAAGAAAGATAGCAGCATCTTGGTAAAAACAGCAAGCTTTGTGGCATTTTAATTTGTCATATACCCATTCCCCTCTCCTCAGTTCTGCAGGAGCCATGAAAACCAGCTCATCACTCTAAAAACCAGCAGCCTAGTAGCCACTGGAAGGAGCTGAATGGGTTTGAAGCTCCTGATTGCTGACAATTCTGGTAATTGTCATAATTTGACCTGACAGTGTGAATCTTTGAAACGACTAGTTTAACCAAGTTCTTCCTTCAAGGAACTAAAAGAAATGATATGTAAAGAACTAAAGGAAGTATAAAAACAATGTATCCTCAAGTAGAGCATATATAAACATAGGATTTTTTTAATTAAAAAGTTTCCATAAAAGTTCTTTTCTTATAACAAAGAAATAATAGACATATACATTTGGGAATTGAAAAGTGTAACAACTGAAGTGAAACGCACGTTAGAGGGGCTCAGTAGCAGACTGGAGCAGGCAGAAGAGTCAGCGACTTGCAGACAGGCCCATTGAGGGTGTCCAGTCTCAGGAACAGGAAGGAAAGATAATGGAGAAAAGTGAGCGGAGCCTCAGAGGCCCGTAAAACATCATCAGGCACACCAACGTACACGTAATGGGAGTCCCAGAAAGACAGGAAAGAGAAAAAAGTGCATATAGAATATATAAAGAAATAATGACTGAAAACTTCCCAAATTTGATGAAAACATCAATCTATACATCCAAGAAGCTCAACCAAATCTAAGTAAGATGAACCTAAAGAGATCCACACTGAAACACATTATAAGCAAAATAGTGAAAGACAAAGACAAAAGGAATCTGAATTCTTGAAAGCAGCAAAGGGCAAGCAAATAATCAGGAAGGTTAACAGCCAATTTCTCATCGGAAACCATTCTGTCATTTGTTTATTTCTTTGGTAATGTCCTTTGGAACAAATAAAAGCCTTTATGTTTGATGAAATTTTTATGTGTTTGTTTAAGGTGCACAATCCAAGAAACCATTACTTAATCCATTATGAGAGAAAATGTTTGCAAATCATAAATCTGATAGGGAATTGGTATCCTGAATATATAAAGAACAATTATAAGTCAACAATAAAAAGCCCAGTTTTTAAAATGGGCTAAGGATCTAAGTAGACATTTTCCCAAAGAAGATACATAAATGCTCAATAAGCACATGAAAAGCTGCTCAACATCATTAGTGCTTAGGGAAATTCCAATAAAAACTGCAAGCTACTACTTCATACCCACCATGATGGATATAATTTAAAAAATAAAAAAAGGGATTGACAAGGGTATGTTGATACTGGAACCCTTATACAATACTATTGGGAATTCAAAATGGTGTAGGCTCTTTGAAAAGCAATTTGATCATGCCTCTGAAATTAAACAGAAAGTTACCATATAACTCAGCAGTCCTGCTCCATAATACCTACCTAAGAGAGTGCAAAACATACATCCATACAAAAACTTGTACGTGAATGTTTATAGCAGCATTATTTATAATAGCCAAAACATAATGACAACCCAAACGTTCATTAGCTGGTGAATGTAGAACCATGGCATGTTTATCTGTACAATGGAATATTATTTAGTTATTAAAGGGAATGTACTGATACATGCTACAACATGGACGAACCTTGAAAATATTATGCTAAGTGAAAAGAAACCAGACACAAAAGGCCACATATTGTATAATTGCATTCTTTATGGAACATTTTAACACGCAAGTCCATAGACATAGGAAAGTAGAGGTGTCCTTGCTGGTGTCTGGAGAGAGGGTGGAATGGAGTGTAACTCCTAATAAGTATGGTATTTCTTTGGGGGCTAATAAAAATGTCTTAAAATTAGGCAGTAGTGATAATTGTACAGCATGTCAATATACTTTTTTTAAAAATCCACTGAATTGTACATTATAAAGGAGTAAATTTTAGGGCACATGGGTTTTTAAATGATTTGGAAGCTTTCAAATAATGAATTAAATTTATATGTATAATACTGTGTATGTATTGGGTGCTCAAGAATTTTTCACTATTGGTTGCTCAGTCTAAAACAACTTTAGAAAAAGCAGTAATATTAATTTTAATGACAAAAATAAAAAATAAAAAACTTTAGAAACAGCTTCCCACATAAGACATGTACATCCCTAATAATAAATACTTTGCAAAGTTTCACCTAATTGCATCCAGGACAGAGAAGGTTTACCAGAGCATTATCCTTAACTCGGTTTTCTAACAGCTTCAAGGGAAGATGATAGTGAGGGAATAAGGTTCTCAAAGATATACTGTTGAAACAAAATCGGGAAAGCCATTCAGTGCCGACAGTGGCTAGTAAAATGCAAAGTGAGGTTATAGGAGAATAACAAGTCAGGACAAGCCCGTTTAGTTTCTCAACGATAAAAATGGCCTGAGCTTATTGTAAAGCATTTCCTTTGGCTCTGGGCCCTTTCCCTGCCTTTGCCTATTCAAGGGGAAAATTGGATTTTAACACAAGAAGTAATTTCAATGTTAAGCCCTCTTCTGAAAAGATTTCCAAGTACCCTGGGAACAAGTCAAAATCAGACCTCTCAGGAGGGAAAATGCTCATACTCTAAACAGGGAAGAACGATTAATGACATAATGCCCCTTTTGAGGTACAACGTTCTGTTGTTGGTTTTGTTTCTGTAAATGCGTAGTGGGTTTTAAATGCATGAGCCAGCTAATCTCTAATTGGATAGAAAACTATAGTTCTGTACCATTTCAGTTCTTTAAAAATAACAACTGTTATTTTTGTTAACAAAAATAACATCGTGAATATGTTAAAATTGCAGCTATTAGTGTATAATTATCTGATACTCCAATCTTCAGTGATTTAGTGTCTAGTTTAAAGCATTTCTTTATCATTTTTATAATTTTTGTGAGTTATGACATTTTGGCATCCAGTTTAGTATGATTTAACAGAAGGTCTAGATGTATTCGATCAGGATTAGAAATGTACAAACATGAACTGCTACAGGTTTTCAAGTCACAAAAGCCTGTGGCAACCCTTGAAGTCCTTTTACAAAATTTTCTCACAAATATCGAGCCTGCTGCATTGATTTCCCCATCTTTTGAGGTATATATGTACAAAGTTCATAGCAGATATGTCCTAGGAGCCTGTATACACCTCGAGATTCTGAGATATGGTACCACCATGACGTATAATTTGGAAACCTTCTGATATATTTCTGTCTATTGCTTCATATTAATGCTTGTACATGCTCCTGGCTTTCTCCTCTTTTCTTCAAAAGGTGCTTGTTTCCTCAGTATATCCTCACACCACAAGAAACATCACCAACGTTGTATCTATGATGTGTCAGTCCAGTTTTCTTCACAGAACAAACACTAGCGGAAATCATTTCTCAACTTGGTTTTTCCTGCAGATGGGCACCCTGCTGCGTTTGACACGCCACACTTGGAATCATCCAAAATGTTCACTTTCTGGCTGGGAACCCTTATCCTTCTTTTGAGTCCTATTATAGCTACTAGCCCTTTGCCACCTTCTTGAGGGCGTTTTTTACAAACAGATTAAATTTTTATCACTTCATAGAGCTATTTTACAGTCAAGGGTATAGGTTGAACCATGTGGGCTGTGAGGCTCTCCAGCTAATTGATAGGTTGCTGATACTCCCCAGTCTTGCTTTGAAATGGCACAGATCCATGCCTTAGAAAATTACAAATTACTAGATCTTAATTACTAGCAACTTTTAGGTTGCTACTAGTCAGTATCACTAATGTTTAAAAAAATTTTTTAAAATAATTTTAGACTTCTAGCTTCTAGAACTGCTATATACCCTCCACTCTGATTTCCCAAATGTTAACATTTTACCTTTTTGCTTCATCGTTCTCCTTTACTAGATAGGTGGGCATTTTTCCCCTGGACCATTTCAGAATGAGTTTCAGCCATGATACCCATATACCCCTAAATACCTAAGTGTGGGTTCCTGAAAAAGCAGGATACTTTTGAAACAGCTTTAATTTGGTTATCAAAGTAAATGAAATACTATTATCCTGTTGTAGACCTTACTGAAATTTTGCAGTTGTCTTCCTGATATCCTTTATAGCAAAATGCAGGGATGTTTTGTTCTGACTCAAGATTCAGTCAGCAATCATGTGTTGCATTTTGTTGCCATGTATTTTTATTTATTTTTTTAATCTGAAATAATCCCCCAGTCTTTTTTTTTTTTTTTTTTTTTTTTTTTTGGAAGGTGGAGACTTTTATGATCTTGATATTTTTGAAGAGTACAGACTACTTGTTTTGTAGAGAAGCCCTCTCAATTTGGGTATATTCTTTGCTTCCTCGTGATTAGATTCAGGTTATGCACTTTCAGCAGGAATGTTACAGAAATGATGCATTCTTCCTCGGGGCCATGTCAGCCAGAACACGATGTTGGGGTGCCCCACTACTGGTTTCACTGACTGACCACCGAGTGAAGGTGGTATCTGTCAGGTTTCTCCACCATAAAGTTACTGTTTCCCTTTGTGATTAGTATTTGTGGAAAAACACTTTGAGGCTATATAGAAATCCTGCTTCTCATCAAACACCCAATAATTTTTAGCATGCATTAATGATTCTCTCCAATGAGTCAATTATTACCATTATGATTCAATTATTATTACCATGACTGTTGCTAAATGCTGGTTTTCCAATTCCATTATTTCTTCTATATTTATTACTTTCTTCCTAATTTCTTATTTGCAATTCTACTTAATTGCAGCTGTAATGAAAGCTTTCCCTTCTACATTTATGTATTTAATCTTGTTTTTATATTGGTATGCATTCATGGATTCTTATTTTATTCAATGGGTCATAACTGTGATGCTCAGCTCACATACTTTTGGCCTCTGAGGGATTTTCTTAAGGGGCTTTTGTGTGCTTTTTGCTATGTCCCCGTCAACCTTTCCCCCCACCCTGGCACAGCGAGGGTTTCAGGCTCATCTTGTACATTCCTACAACTAGCCCTGTCATCAGCCATTTCTCCAAGGAACATAGATTTCTTCAGTGGAATATAGAATTTAGAAACCAAAATCTGGGTTCCAAATAAGATCATTGCTACTGGGCTATCACTGCTTTAGGCTGTGAGTATTCTACTTATCTCTCAGTCATCCGTCTGTCTGTCTATCTGTCTGTCTATCTATCCTCCATATCTGCATAGTGATACCTCCAATTCCAATCCCACATTACAGGATTCTTTCTAGCCATCTCTCTGTTTTTATAAGTCCTTTCTCTTTCAGTGAGAAACATCACTCCTAGTATCTACAATATCTGTATCCATTTCCTCAGTCCCAGAATGCACAGAAAATAGTTTCTTAACTGCTAGCCCATGCTACTACGAAGAATAAATCTACTCACTAGAATTTAATATTTGTTCATAGTTCCTTTTGTCTTTAGACTAAGGGTATATGTATACTCAAAAGTTAGTGTCCAAAATTTACTTGGATTATATTATTAATTTTAAATACAATGAGGTTCATTTGCTTCAGTTTGTGTTCCATTTTAGGGATCTTTTTCTTTAGCTTTTGTGATTTTGTTTTTGAGTGTGTGCAATATACAAGGGTTAGCAAAAGTAGGTTTACAGTTGTATTGCAAATAAATAATACAATAATTAACAAATAATAATACAAGAATAAACTGTTTCACGTACTCACAACTGTGAACTACTTTTGCTCACCTCTGTACTTCAGATAGTCATAAATATAAAAAAAGGCATACTTGAGATACATTACTCCCCTATGCTTTCTTTTTCTCCCCCACCCTCTTTTCCGCCCTATTGCCAACCACCCCCCATGGTTAAACAATTTGATCAGTTCCTAGATTATTCTTGCTGTGCTTCTTTTTGCACAAATGAGCAGATGCATGCATATTTTCTTATTTCTCTCGATCTCTTTTATAAGAATAGCATACTACATATTCTCCTACACACTTTGCATTTTCATTTAACAAAATATCCTGAAAGTCACTCCATATTAGTTCATAGAGACCTTCATGCCTTTTTCACCTTTGCATACCCTTCCATGTATAGATTTGCCATAGTTAATTCAATCACTTTCCTATGTGTGGTCAGGTTTTATTCAGTATTTTTCAATTATACAATGAGTAACACTGAATATGTATGTTCTTATTTGTTGGAATTACATATTTAGGGTAAATTTCTAGAATGGGACTGCTGGGTCCATAGGTAAAGAAACACGTAGGTAATTTTTTAGATACTGCCAAATTTCCCTCCAAAAAGCTTAAGCCAATCCGCACTGCCGACACCAGCATCTGAGAGGGCCTGCTTCAACACTCTGACCAACAGAATGCCTTGTCCTGCTTTTTCTTGCCAGTCTCATAGGTAAGAAATGATTTCTCAGCGTCGTTTCAATTTGCGTTTCTATTATTAAAAGTGAGGGGGGATATCTTTTCAAATGTATGTTTTTTTGTGTGTGTGACTTGTCAGTTCATGTCTTTCACTCATTTCTCTGTCAAGATTTTGAGCTGTCTCCCATTAATTATTGAGTTTCTTATATGTGTGCACTCTTCGCTTTTTATCTGTGACATATACTGCAAATACTTTCTCCCACCTTGTCATTTGCTGTTGTTTTTTGCTTGTGGTGTTTTGTATCTTGAAAATGTGGTGTTTTTTTTTTTTTTTTTGATTGAGCCAAAGTTATCAATCTTATTTTTTATTGCCTCTGGACTGTGAGACCGCCTTCCCTACACTCAGGCCAGGTAGGAACTTACCCTGCTTTCTTCTAACACTGGTGCGGTTTTGTATGTTTCCATCTCTCTCTCTGATCCATTTTGGTTTATTCTTGTGATTGGTGTGAGATAAATATATAATTATTATCTATTTCAAATACTGATGCAATTGTGCGGGCACTTTTTATTTAAAAGTCCTAGACCTTTATGTAAAAATTCTCTAGTTACTTGAGATGCAGCCTTTATGTACATATGCAAAATTTCCATATGCACTTGGATCTATTTCTGGACTTTTCTATTTCATTCCCAGGTTTAGTTGTCTATTTATAGGCCAGTTCTGCACTGTGTTAATTACACAGACTTTATGGAATGTGTTAATATCAGATGTATGGGATGGGGCTAATGTCTCCCCATAGCTTTTTCTCCCAGTTTTATTAATAAACATTCTTGAATGTTTATTTTTTCATATAAATTACAGCATCACGTTTTCTGGTTCCATGAAAACTTGTTGGTGTCTTACTGAGATTACTTTATAAGTAACCTTACATGTATAAGTTAACCTGAAGAGAGTTGGCATTTCTTTTTTTTTGTTTAATGTTGAATTGTTCTATCTCAGAGCAAGAGATGTCTTTTAATTTGTTCAACTTTATTCATCTGTCCTTCAATAGTTTTAAATTTTTCCATCACAAAAATTTTGCATATTTATTGTTAAGTTTATCTTTAGGTGTTTTATCTTCTTTTTCACCTGTCACCATTGTAAGTGAGGCTTTGTCTATGATTATATCCTCTGAATGGTTATTGTTTATGTGTTTGGAGCCTATTGATTTCTAAATTTATATTCTATTATGCTTATTCTTTTATTGTTTGAGATAATGTTATCATCGAGTTCACAAGTATACTATTATATTATCTATAAATGGAGATGGTTTTACTTCTTATGTGATTTCTTTAGTCTAAATGCATTGGCTGATGCCCCCAAGGTAATATATACACACATACACAGATGTACATACATAATTCATGTATTTTATACACACACACACATATATATATTAGCATGTTAAGAAAGTACTCCCCATTTCGTACTTTGTTGTTTTTATCAGGAATGGGTATTAAATTGTGTCAAAAACTCTTCAGCATCTGCTGAGATAATCATGATTTTTCTTCCTAGATTGATCAATATCCTATCTTATATTAATGGGTTTCCTCATATTGAGCAGACTTGCACCCCTAGAATGCACCTCACTTGGTCATGCTGTGTTATTTTCTGAGTGTGTACCACTAATCTTAAGTCTATAAATACCAAGACTCTGTAGCAGTGTTGTTCAAAGAATGATACCCCTAGGGCATTCAAATTACAGATTTCTACTGCAACAAGACTCTGGGAGAGTCCCAGGATTCTGCTTCTACCAGGTCCCCCAGAGGTGGTCTCTATGCACACTGAGAACCATTGGTCCACTCTATTGCTCAGGGTGGATATTTTATGGGAAGTTACTGCAAAAAAATGTTTGTTTTAGCACAGGATTTGATCTGTGATTTTTTAAAAAGCTGCTTTATGTCTTAGAATTTTAGATTCTAGATCATGAGCCACCTACAGGAAAGTAGATGATACAGAGAAACCAAAAGATAAAATACCAGCTGCCACCAGTTTATCCATCCCACTATTTACTCATTTATTTAACATTTTAAAACACTGTGCAAGGGTTTAGGATACAAAGATGTGTAAGACCTCCACAACAGTCAGCAAAATGGAGGATTAAGTAAGTGGTAGTAAAAGAATATATTAGGCATTATATTAGAAATATTTTCCTGGAATTAATGGGCATGCAGGACTTAAGAGAGGAAATATTCCTCTCTCTAGTTCAAAGAGGAGGCAATTCTTTGGGTGGAACATGTTCCCAATATAACATTAACAAATGGAGAAAAAAATTATTTGTAAAAATCTCCTTTATATAAAACTTTAGAAATGCATCTGCTACACATGATGTACCAGTGTACCAGCACATCAGTTCCCACAGACACAGCTGCAGAGTCACCCACATGTCTAAGGGGAGGGTTATCTGTAAGGGGAGGAATCTCTGTGCATAACCTATGAATGAATTTTTTTCCAAGATACTCGTATTTAATAGGAACACTGAATGACACCAGCAGTACAATAGAAAACATTGCTAATGCATGGAAACGTCAGTCAGTAGAACATGAACTACATTGGTTCTACCAAAGTGCTTCAGGTTCCAATAAAGAAAAAAAGATTTATGTTCTCTTTCTATTAGAATTTGCGATGGTTTGGTTCCACTTTGTTTATTCTAGTGTCAGCCTTCGCTTATCCCAGACAACCGCCATGTGGGAGAGGGACCGTACAGTCTGTGACTGCCATTCATGTCAGGGCAGTGGTGATGGGGCGGCAGGGTGTGGAATGCCCTTCTCCTTATCACAGGAAAGGCTCAGGCATGAGGAGAGGGCAACGAGTTCAAGTGCAAACCTGGTTCTGCTGGCTTTGAAAAAAATTCTCCAAAGTCAAATGGAGCCAGGATTCCTTCATTTCCTCATTTTCATAATTTAGAGGGAGGAGTATCATTTAATTGGTGGCATTTATATCTACCCAAACTCTGTAAAATATAACTGCTCTTTTGTGCTGCAAACTGCGCTTAGCTCAGGCATTTCAGGAACACGTCTTGCATCTGATTTCACCTGCAGCAGGTGGCGATCAAGACAGGTGCGGGTGTCACACCAGAGTCTTGGCTTACCTGCTTGCGCTTGGCTTTGATGATGGCACTGCAGCAGTTACTCACCAAATCATTGAAATAAAATGTTTATATTTAAATATATTTTTGGATTGCCTCAGCAAAAAGAAGACATGGAAAGCACTTCAATATGATTTTTTAAATGTGTGTGTACGAGATCAACAGTATAAAATTATTCAGATAGCAAAAATAGAACCTGGGAGAATCCGGGAATTACACATGCACGCTCACACGCACGTTATACAATCTATTCTTAACCTATATAAGTAATATAGTTGTTTTGGTAAAATTGAATGTCCCGTTACTGAGCTTGGTCATACTAATTTTAGTAATTTCTCTTTAAACTTACAGTTGGCAATCAGTGGATAAATTACATATCATTCTGTGGACTTAGAACACACGCCGAGCTTGAAGGGAACCTAGTCACTGAGCTCATCTATGTCCACAGCAAGTTGCTAATTGCTGATGATAACACTGTTATTATTGGTAAGTAGATGGTCTCTAACTGTGTTTCTTGTTGGTTGACTTAAATCATGCAGAAATCTTTCTATTTCTCCGAGCTTTCTGTGCAGCTGAGGGGGACAGTAACATACCATCTAAAACATTTCTGAAGCAATCTGTTTCACTTACAACCTTTCTAATCCTTGTTTTTATCTGTGAAGAAACGCAGGCCCAGAGCAATGAAATGACCACTGTGTAAATTACAGTATCCAAAGGCGGCAGTTTGACCTGGCAGAGCGATAGTCGGCCTGCTCTCTTTAATTATTTTGTGTTCCTTATTTTTATTGAATCGAAGTGCCTGCATGTGGGGACTTGAAGGAGGAGGATGGGGCGGGGAAATGTGTCGCACATGAGTACCTGGTGGTGATGTGCGTGTTTGCCCCCCACCCCCTTCACCATTGTGGCAGATCTCAAGTTGTGCGAGGGTCAGAATCAGAAGGACATTAAGATACTGTTGCCTCCATGCTGTCTGTTTCCCCAGAGTCTTTGTTTTGGGTGTCATCACACGGTGCAGAGTGGGCCAGCTGGGTCGGTGTGCGCATGGTTAGGGGGAGTTGTGAAGTAATGGTGTGATGTAGCTCTGGGCTAAAGTCTGCAGTCTTTTCTTGTCAATAGAATTCTCCCATGTCCTCTCCCCACCAACAGATCCCTGAGAGAGTTACTGGTTGTACATTCTACCCAGATTAGATCAACTTGACCAGAAGGATGGGCGTTCAGCTTTGTTGTTTTACACACATAGAAAGCTTTATTTTCCCATCACTGAATTGTTTTGCTTTCTAATATTATGTTACATATACACAGAAAGGCCAGGATGAGAAACAGTATTAATAATCAGCCCGATAAATGAGTTGACAAGGGTTGGGGGTAGGTTATTTAGAGATACAATGTGTCCCACTATTGGGGATTCTGCTCATCTGTTTTAAATGAAATGTAGTTTTTCATCTATTATAAGATACTTCCCTATTCTTTAAGAAACTAAATGTCCTGGAGTGTTTGGAAATGTCTTGGCAGTAAATGTAGACATCCTCCACTGATAAAAGGGGAAAAAAGCCTCAGATCTAGGAGTAAAGAGACTGCCTTATCTGGAACATGATTGGAAAGAAAGAAAAAGTAGTTCCGAAGCCAGAAAAATGTATAGATCACAGTGTGGTCTCACACCCCACACCACACACACACACACACACACACACACACACACACACACATTGAATACATATACTGGGCATTTAAGAAAAATGTCTTGCATCTCTGATCTCTTGCTCTATAGGGATCAGAGCTCTTTAGGGATTTATTTACTCCCCTATTTTACCCAGAACAAGGTTTCTCTTATTCCCCTCAAGCTACTCTGGCCTTGCCCTTCAGAAGCCAATCTCAGAATGTATTTATATTAAATTTGGCAAATGACAGTAGGAAGGAGCAATACTAATGTTTGCTGAAATAGAAAAACAAAGTGAAATAAAATTCACTTAATCTCTGTAGAAAGATTTTAGAATTCTAGAAGTAAAAACAGACAGATGTAAATATTTTACTTTTAAAGGCCATTTTGATTTTCAATCTGTTTTATTTTACTTGAAGTACAAATGCAAAGTAGTTTTCAGTAACAGAGCTATCAGTTAAATAGGTTTGTTGAGTTTTTAATTGACTTACTTTCTAGAAAGGTCTCTGAACCCTCAAAGTTACAGCTTATTTAGGCTATCAATCATAGGTCAATTTTGCACCTAATTCTTACTCTCTTGAGACTGAAGATTGGCCTGGGAGTATGAAGAGGTCTTCCTTTGGTCTCTAGGGGCTGATTTCTCTTTCTCCTTCCCCCAGAGCACAGCCGATTTCCCCCGGGGAAAATTCCAAAGATACCCTTGTTCTTTTTACTTCAATGGAAGCTCGAAGAGTAAGCAAGTTTGCTGTTGCTGCTCGAACCCATCAGCCCGGTTTAAGTTCATAACACAGAGAACAATGCTGAAAATTCTCAGGAGTTTGAGAAGTTATGGAAGAATATTTTACAGATGTTAAGCAAGTTATCTCAAAGCTGAAGAGTTAAAGTAACCCATGATTAAATTTTCTAACATGGGAAACTTATGCCAGAATTATTGAATGATTGATAGAAGAAAAAATGTTTAATCCTCATTTTTCCCTTGGGAGGAAATACTTGTGTTCTCACACTAAAGTCTCTTTGGTGTAGAACTTCCATTGTCCGTTGGCCTGAGTGACCCTGCTGGTTATGAAACCTGTGACCAAATCCAGTTTTCTAACCCATCTTAATATTGTCACTGAGCCAAGTTAACACTGATTTGCTTTGCTAACCCAAACGAGGCTATCCTTAAGTAGACTTTAAGTCTATCGTGTTGACTACGTGAAGTGAGCTTTAAGTGTTCGCTAATCCACTGCAAAGTAGAGTAGGGTATGTCAAACAGGAATCGAACGCTGCGCTGCCCCACAGAACTCCTAGGCCAGAGGGGCGGCTGGCATGCTTTCCACCTGACACCAGGAACATCCACGTGCAGATTGGAGCGCTGGAGCGGGCGAGGGTGGGTAGGTGGGAAACTCGGCAGGCTTGAGTGGGTGATGAGAGGCGTGGTTGCAGGGCTGCCCAGGTAAAGAGGGATTCCACTTGATCTCGTGTTGTGGGTCTGTCTCAACCCTGGCTGCCTTAGGATTGCCTGGGGAGCTTTTAGAAACATATAATTATGGAGAAGTTTATTTGTGTCTGCAATTTATCTTAAACCAGATTTTTTTTTTAAGGATGGATTAATGGATAGATGAAGGGGTGGGGTAATATTGAAAATGTCTGGTTTCTACTTGCAGAAATTCTGACAAAATTGGTCTGGTCTGGGGCCTGGACATCAAGGTGTTTTTGTTTTACTCATTGGCACCAGTATTTTTTCAAAGCTTCCTAGGTGATACTGATGGGCACTTCAAGCTGAGAATTTCTGAACTGCAGGTACCGGGAACAGGAGGGGGTGGGAAGTACAGAATAGCTGATTTGGGCTCAACAGAAGAATCAGTTTTCCTTTAAAATGCTGAAACACGGCCCAGTTGGTGTGTTCCTTGTCTATTACTGCTGACACACATGGCCACAGACTTAGTGGCTTAAAACGGTGCAGATGTATTGTTCCGTAGGTTAGGAGTGCAACACAGGCTTCCCTGAGCTCACATCGAGGTGCCGGCGGAGCTGCCTTCCCTTCCGGAGGCTCTAGGGGAGAATGCATTTCCTTGTCTTTTGCAGCTTCCAGAGGCTGGCCGCATTCGTGACCACCCCCCTTTCTTCATCCTTGAAGGCAGCAATGTTATATCTCTCTGCAGGTTCCCAAAGTTTCAGCCCATTTTCCTATAATCTCCCTCTGAATCTGCTTTACTTTTAAGGGTGCTTGCGATTATATTAGCCTTACCCAGATGACCCAGGATAATTTCCCTATTTTAAGGTCAGTTGATTAATATCCTTTGTTCCATATGCACCTTGAGTGCCCCTTTACCCTGTAACTCAACAAATCCACAGGCTTTGGGGAATAGGACGTGGTTGTCTTTGGGGGCCATTGTTCTGCCTACCACAGGCGGAGTCACGATTTCTGAAACAAGATTAAAAAAAAACACAAACCGTAAAGGGAAAGATAGATAAGTCCAGCTGCATTAAAATTCAGAACTGTATTCATTAAAAGACACTATAAAGAGAATAAGAAGCTAAACCACAAACTGGAAATAGATATTTGCAGCACACTTAATATTCAAAACATATAAAGAACTCCTATAAATCAGTATGAAAAGATAACTCCAAGAAAAAAATGGCAAAGGAACTGTATCAGAACATCACCAAAGAGGACATATCATATTTATATATGAGAAAGATATTCATCCTCGTTAATATAATGAAACAACAGTTTTTAAAAATACCAATTAGCAAAAATTAAAAAGTCGTCCAGTCCAGGTATTGCAAGGCTGCAGAGCACGGGTCTCCAGCTCTGCAGACGGAGCCCAGGCAGACTCTGCCGTGCGTACACCAGAAAACTCGCACATGCTGTGTGCAGCTCAGTCATGCATCACAGCAAAACCATGGAAACAACCAGACATCTGTCAGCCATAGAATGAATGAGTCCTGGTGTGTTCATTCAAGGAAAATAGTAATTAACAGTTGTGCACAGATAAATCCCTAAGACATAATATTGAATGAAAGATGCAAATCTCAAAGGATTAGGTAGGATTTCTCTTCATCTAAACTACAAACGTGCAGAGTATGATGAACGCCAAATTCTCTGTCAGGTCCCCCACTTGGTAAGGGGAGGGCCTGCGTGGAAGACACCTGAGGGCTTCTGCAGTGTGGTTGTTTGTTTTTCAGCCCGAGTGTTAAATTCAGTGATGTTTGGTATCCTAAGTTTTATGTCTATATAGGAAAAAGTATATATTTTTCATATACTCTTTTGTATTTTTGTATATTGCACAAAGTTTTAAAAAGTTCACTAATACTAGCAGACAAGGAGGGTATAAGGGGGATAAACGGTAATGGAAAAATACAATAAAAAAAGAATCATTTTCTAAAAATTACGTGGTTTTAAATTTTCAGGGCAGTGCCCTAATAAAAACAAGATTGTAGTTACCATAAAAAGTACTACATGAATAAAGGGCATGTTTTTGTAAACAATTCAAATTCCGAAAACATGTATAGAGTAAACTGTCAGAATTCCCGGATTGCCCTCCCCCTTTTTGCCAGAAGGCACTCCCCCTTCTTAACACTTTAACGTGTATCTTTCTAGAACCATGCTGTCTCCTCTTCCTCGTGTTGTACGGAGATGGAATAATGCTACATCTGCTGTTCTGAACTGGGTTTTTAGAATGTGGGAACATTTAATAAGAACAGAGGTAGCGTTTACATCCACCAATATCTCATTTCCAGTACCTCATTTACCTCATTCATCTAAAATTTTCTCAGCTCCTTCTTCACATTCCTATTAAATAGTAGCCAACACTTATTCAGAGTCAGTGCCCCAGATAACTTCAGATCAGCCCTCGAAATATAAGAACCACTCCTCTGTCTAAGAATTCCAGTTCAGAATGCCAGGAATGTGTTTCTGCCTTTGGGAGTAGGGCCCACCTTGGTGGGAGGGGGACTGGAGGACTGGTGTGAAAAGGGGTGTGTGTGTGTGTGTGTGTGTGTGTGTGTGTGTGTGTGTGTGAGAAAAAGGCTTCCCAGCCCGTTTCCCAAACAGTAGAGAGCAGTGATGACCACCCAGTCCAGCAGCCTGCATCCCAAGAGCGTCCTCTGCTGGAGACCAGGGGTAGTGAAGTCCCAAAACAGTACCATGGGAATTTTTTTCCTCTTCAAGATGCAGTTCACACACATGGTGAAAGGTGATTAACTCAGAGAGGAGGCTTCTCTGATACAAATGCTACTTGC
Organism: Anoura caudifer; assembly: GCA_004027475.1. Taxonomy (NCBI): domain Eukaryota; kingdom Metazoa; phylum Chordata; class Mammalia; order Chiroptera; family Phyllostomidae; genus Anoura; species Anoura caudifer. Next base: position 711,633 of record PVKU01000069.1, on the reverse strand, counting down.
CAGCAAATTGTCCCTTCCTATGGCAATGTTCTTTGGTGCACATATTACAGAATTAACAAGTATTTGATAATAATATCAATAATAATATTTGTACAGCAGTTTGTAGATTAGTAAGTGCTTTCACATGATCTTAATTCTTGCAACAACGCCACAAGGTCTATATTATGATCTCAATTTATAAAAAGCAAATTGAAGCTAAGAAAGATTAAATAACTTTGCCCATGTTAATGCTGGGCCAACTGTCCAGCCTAAAGATACAACTATGAATTTTCTAGTGTAATCAAAAAGTGTATGTATAAAGGACTATTTGTTGCTAATAAAATGTTTCAAGGTTGTCACCTCACAGTGCTCCAGTAGTACTCCCAGATGTTTGTGAGGTGCTCTCTCCGTTCCCTGTCACCCAGGGTCACTGTGGGGCACCGCTCAAACCCATAGCTATCATAGATTTGTATATTAACCACGTGACAATTTTGTGGCAAAGGGCAGTAAAGTATCTTCAAGATAGAACAGCTTTTTCTCCTGTACAACATCCTTCCTCACGGCTTAGGGCAGGCTGCTGTCAGCTGGCACTGTGACAATCCCCATCACGGAGAGCAGCCAGTGCTCCTGTTCAGCCCGACCCTTCTGCTCCACATCTGCAGAGGCAGTGAAATATGTGACAAGAGCCAGAGGAAGGAGAAGGAATCAGCCAGGCCTCTGCTGTGGTTTGTAGAATATCTCAAGCATTCGAAACAATGAATCCACAGTGATTGGTGAGGAAAACGTGATGGGGTTTCTGAAGACAAGGCAGAGGAACGCAGAAAGTGCAGGTTCATTTGCTTTTAAAAACAGAATGGAGGAAAGTTGATACAGAAGCTGTTGGCATGCCACACAAGTGAGGCGAGAGAATGGAAAACCCAGAGGCATTAACGATAATGTTTGGAAAGTGGTCTCTGTTGATTGTGAAGGTACTGCTGAGTTTTGACACTCATGATTACATGACCATGAGTTAAAGTCTACAGAGTCTGATTAAGTCTAAAAACCAACCGAACTGAACTGGTAACCATGTCTGTTTTTCTTCGGATGTTTAATGATTATATCAGTTGCAATCCCTTGAGCCACAAAATAGAAAATTCAGCTAGAAATGTGTGAAACAGAAGTTAAGAAAGTTCTAGTGTTGGCTAGTTCAGGGACTTAAAGATCCAGAATCTTTCTTCATTCTGCTTGCCGTCTTCAGCTTGTCTGGCTCCTAGTGGTTACAAAATGGCTGCAGCAGCCCTTGGAATCACATCCTCATCCAACCCCTCAAGCCAAAATATCCAAAGGCTTGTGTCATTTTATGAAAGGAAAAAAAAAAACTTTATCAGAAGCCCCCAGCAGACTTTTCTTCATGTCATACTGGCTAGAATCATGTCAAGTGCCCATTCCTAAGTCAATTACTGGCAAAAATAATGAAATTGCAACAGCTGGCTTGAACTGATCAAAATGCACTCATGGGTTAGGGAAGGCCCCCTCTCTTCAAAGCAAAATTAGGGTTTTGTTAGCAAGGACGAATTGAGTAGGGAGGGCGGCTGGCAGAGTCTGCCCTGGTGAGAATATTGTTCAGTTCCCCTGTTTCTCCTTACAGGCTCTGCCAACATAAATGACCGAAGCATGCTGGGAAAGCGTGACAGTGAAATGGCAGTCATTGTGCAGGACACCGAGACAGTCCCTTCGGTAATGGATGGGAAAGAGTACCAGGCTGGCCGGTTTGCCCAAGGACTGCGGCTGCAGTGCTTCAGGTGGGCCCTCCAGAGCTCCGTCTATCCGAACGTGGTCCTGCCTCAGGGGTGTGGGACCCAACCCAGCCCCACGCGCCATCCGCAGGTTCTCCTCTCTCCAGTTCAGTGTCTCTCGGAGTACAGGATCGGGACTACCAGGACTGTGTGAAATGATGTTACATGTGGCCCTTCTATTTTAGAAGGTTTTGTTATGTTTATGTATAATAGAGGAAACTAGCATTTTAAATCTATGAATGGACCTGAGACCAGGCCAGGTCAAACCATTTAGTGTATATTTAAGTTTTTTATAGTGAGCTCATTTTTAGAAATTGAAATAGTTCCAGTAATACAAAGATACAAAAAAATTATTGAAGGAGAATGCCAAAAATACTGGTATTAAAATTTATGCTTTTTAATATTTTATTTATTTACTTCTTTATTGAATTTATTGGCATGACATTGGTTAAAAAATTATGTAGGTTTCAGGTGTACAGTTCCATAATACATCATCTATATACTGCATTGTGTGTTCACCAACCCAAGTCAAGTCTCCTTCCATCACCATTTATCCCCCCTTTACCCTCTTCTGCCTCCCCCCATCCCCTTCCTTCTGGCAATTACCATACTGTTGTCTATATCCATGAGTCTTTCTTTTCTTTTTTTCGTTAATCCCTTCACCCTTCTCACCCAGCCCCTAATCCCCTCCCCTCTGACGGTTGTCAGTCTATTCACTGTGTCCAAGAGTCTGTCTCCACTGTATTTGTTAGTTAATTTTGTTCATTAGATTTCACACTTAAGTGAAGTCATATGGTACTTGTCTTTCTCTGACTGGCTTATTTCTCTCAGCATAATAGTCTCCAGGTCTACTCATGCTGTTGCAAAGATGCCCTTCTTTTTTATGGCTGAGTAGTATTCCATTGGGTAAATGTAAATGTACTACAGCTTTTTTATCTGCTCATTTACTGATGGGCATTTGAACTGCTTCCAAATCTTGGCTATTGTAAATAATGCTGGGATGAACATAGAGGTGCACGTATTACCAGAAGTGGATTTGGATATGCTCCCAGAAGTGCGCTCACTGGGTCATAAGACAGCTCCATTTTTAATTTTTAGGACAACTCTACACTTCTTTCCACAGTGGCTGCACCAGTCTATATTCCCACCAACAGTGCATGAGAGTTCCCTTTTCTGTACATCCTCACCAACACTTGTTGTTTGTTCTTTAATTGATGACAGCCATTTTGACAGATACAAGATGATATCATTGTGGTTTTAACTTGCATTTCTCTGATGATTAGTGACATTGAGCATCTTGTCATATGTCTTTTGGCCATTTGTATGTCCTTTTTGGAGAAGTGTCTACTCAGGTCCTTTGCCCATTTCTTAATTGGATTTTTTTTTTGATGTTGAGTTTTATGAGTTCCTTATAAATTTTGGATATTAAGCCCTTGTCAGATGTATGGGTGAATATGTTCTCTCACTCAGTGAGTTATCTGTTCACTTTGTTGATGGTTTGTTTCCTTGGCTGTGCAAATACTTTTTAGTTTGATGAAGTTCCATTTGTTTATTTTTTCTTTTGTTTCTCTTGCCCAAGGCAATGTGTCAGAAAAAAATATTGCTATGGGAGATGTCTGAGATTTTATTGCCTAAGTTTTCTTCTAGGATTTATGGTTTTAAGTCTAACATTTAAGTCTTTAATTCGTTTTGAATTTATTTTAGTGTATGGCGTTAAGAAGGTAGTCTAGTTTCTTTTTTTTTTTTTTTTTTGCATATATCTGTTCAATTTTCCCAACATCATTTACTGAGTAGACTATTTTTACCCCATTGTATATTCTTGCTTCCTTTGTCAAATATTAATTGACTGTAAAGAATGTGAGTTTATTTCTGGGCTCTTTATTCTGTTCCATTGATCTATGTGTCTGTTTTTATGCCAGTACCAGGCTGTTTTGATTATTATTGCCTTGTAGTATAGTTTGATATTAGGTAGTGTGATTCCTCCAACTTTGTTGTTCTTTCTCAGGATCGCTGTTGCTGTGTGGGGCCTTTTGTGGTTCCATATAAAATTTTTAAATATTTGTTCTAGTTCTGTGAAATATGTCATTGGAAACTTGATAGGAATTGCATTGAATCTATAGATTGCTTTGGGTGGTATGGACATTTTAATGATGTTAATTCTTCCTATCCATGAATATGTTATATGCCTCCACTTATTTGTATCTTCTTCAATTTCTTTCTTCAGTGTCTTACAATTTTCCAAATATAGATCTTTTACATCTGGTTAAATTTATTCCTAGTTATATTATGTTTTTTGAAGCAATTATAAATGGGGTTGTTTTCTTAGTTTCCCCTTCTGATAGCTCATTATTGGTATAAAAATGCAACTGATTTCTAGATGTTTATTTTATATTTTGCTACTTTATTGGATTCATTTATTAGTCCTAGTAGTTTTTTTGTGTGTGGAATCAGGGTTCTCTATATAGAGTATCATGTCATCTGCAAAGACTGAGTTTTACTACTTTATTTCTTATTTGAATGCTGTTTATTTCTTCTTCTTGTCTGATTGCTGTGGCTAGGACTTCCAGTACTATGGTGAATGACAGTGGTTAAAGCAGACATCCCTGTCTCGTTCCCAATAAGGGAAACACTTTTAGTTTTTGTTTATTGGGTATGATGTTGGTTGTGGGTTTGTCATATATGGTTTTTATTACATTGAGGTGTGATCCTGTATTTCCCCTTTGCTCAGAGTTTTTATTATAAATGGGCCCTGGATTTTATTAAATGCTTTTCCTGGTGTTAAATTTAAATGTGGAAACTTTGATTCTCATTTAAGATGACTCCAGACATGGCATATTTTTGATCTCCTGCAAGAAGATGTGATTTTTAAACAAACTTGTAGGCAAGCGGAGAGATCACAGGGTTAGGAAGCAAGGGCTGCACGGCCCTAAGTGAGTCTTTCATTTAACTGTTTGCTGAGAACTTTCTAGGGCTTTGCTCTAACTGGCCCTGCCCCAGCCGCAGTAGTCTAGGCTCAGGGGTCAGCGATCCTTCTAGAACCTAACTCCATGATGGGTTCTTATGTCCTTACACTCTCCCCTTGCTCACTGAGACACACTGAGCTCCCCCCTGGCTGTGGACACCCCAACCACTCTCCCACCTCCAGGCTTTTGCAGTAAGTTCACAACCATGATTTGAGAACTGTATTTGCCAGGATTGGATCTCACAGTGAGAGGCAGCAAGTGTTCCTGGGTAAGGGCAGTGCTTTGAGCTGTTTTGGGGGAGGCAAAGCACAGACACATGTGACAGCACTGTTTTAACCCTTCCAGTATTAATGGTTGCATTTGGAAACTGGTTCACTTACAGATGGGCACGAAATGAGCACTTCCCTTTCTGCAAACGCTGGGGGCCATTCCCTCATTCCTAACTCCAGACTCTGCTTTTAAAAACTGGTAGTACAAGCTTCCGTTCCAGAGATGGTGCACTCTGCTCTCTCTGCCCCAGCAGCTCAGCACATCCATCCCTCAAAATTTGGCTGTCAATACCTTCTCACAATTTTTATTGCTGTATTTATTGCCTTGGTTACTAATTGTTTTGCTAGTGAGATTTTTTTTCAAACCATTGATATTCCAATTAGCTTCTAATGTGTTTTGTTTAGCTCTGGAGAATTTAAAATTAGTACCCTGCTAATCAACCCATGATTGCCTACTGCAGCATAGATAAGGAAAAAAGTATTTCTTGTGTAAACCAGAAGTAAATGTCATATCTTTCCAGTTCCCTGGACTGAAGTCTTTTCTTTAAAGTGGTGGGCTTCTTTGTAACTTTCTAAATGTGTAATAATTATAGCAGTAGAAGGATCTGATTACAACACATGTATTTTCATTGTAGAAAATTTGGCAAACACAGAAAAGCAATTAAAATCAAATTTATTTGTAATCCTATCACTCAGCGCTAACTATATTAACATTTTATGTATATCATTACTCTTTATATATATATACACACACACGTGTGTGTGTATAGCTATCATGTATTTCTTTTTAAAAACACATAATTGGGATCTTACAGTTCTACATACTTCTTTATTATTTAAATAAATGTTACACGCACTTTCCCGTGTCACTAAGTATTCTATAACATGTAAGGGCTGCATTAGGATGCGTCCCGTGAGTCGGCCATAATGCCTTTAACTAACACCTCATTGATAGGCAGACTTTTTGCTGATATTAAAAAAAAAGGTATGTTTGTACATAGCATCTTGTTTACCTTCTTAATTGTTTCCCTAACTAAATCCTAACTGTGGAACTTCTAGTCAAAGGAAGTGGGCAGGGTTCTTGACCCTCTAACTTGCCGCCCTGACCCTAGCAGTGTTTTAGAGGGCTTCTCCCCCTGTCTTTCTTGAGTTCTGTATTCTGTTTAGTCTGTGCCAATCTGTTGGATTCCAAATGGAATTTTATTATTTTAATTTGCATCTTGAGGGTTTTCAAAAATGGATTCATTAGCCATGTATAATTGTTCTTTTGTAGAATGTCTAGCCTATTCATGTTCTTTGCCCAAGTGGAATATTTTCTTTTCTTTGAGTGATTTATCATTAATTATAATTCCTATGTCACATGTGTTGCCAATCTGATTTTTAATGGCCTCATAATCATATTTAGAGTATTTAGGGGAAACTTCAATTCTTATTAATTCTTATCTGATTAATAAGAATTAATTATGTATATCATTCTCTTTTCTCCCCTCCCTTGTCTTGTATGTTTAGAATAGCTTTACCGGCCCAAGATTAAATATGTACCTATATTTTTTCTAGTACCTATTCGATATTACTTTTTACATTTAACATTTGCAATTTACTTTAGTGTAAGAAATGGGTAGGAACTCTAACATTCTCCCCCAACCAATCAGCTGACCCAGAACTGAATGATGAGCAGGCAGGTACTCTTTGCCCCTCCAACCTGCAATGCCTCTGATACACTGAATAGCCACATATCCTGACAGCTCTAGTCTCTCCTCTATGTTCTATTTAAAGTCCGTTCACTTGCAGTTACATACATTTTAGTCATTATAGCTGTTAATTTTAATACTTCTTCTCACCATACCACTTCCCAGAATAATCTTGGCTACTCTTAAACATTCCTTGTTACACATGAACTTTTGAGTTATTTATTCAAGTTCTCTTAGTTGTTTTTTTTTTTTTATTGGGCTTATAGTGGATCTATAGATCAGTAGAAAAAGAATTGACATCTTTATAATACTGAGTCATCCTGTTGAAGAATGAAGTATAGGCTTCAATTTATTCAAAAAAAGTTTTTTTTTCTGTCCTGACTGATGTGCCTCAGCAGGTTGGGTACCATCCCACAAACCTAAAGGTCACCAGTTCATTTCCTGGTCAGGGCACATACCTGGGTTGTGGGCCAGGTACCCAACTGAGGGCACACAAGAGGGAAGTGATTGATGTTTCTCTCATGCATCAGTGTTTCTCTCCCTCTCTTTCTCTTTCCTTTCCCCTCTCTCTAAAAATTAAAAAAAAAACTTAAAATTTTTTTTTGTTCTTCAATAAAGCTTAAGGGTTTTACAAGGGGCAGGTGTTATTCTTAAGTAATCATTCAAATTTTATTTTTATTTTTTCATGCTGATCCAATGCATGTCATGCTAAGTTTATTTCTAGGTACTTTTATTTTTCCTGGCAATTTTCGAGCTCTCTTAAAGAGACAGTTGTTCTTGAACAGTCATTTTCATTTTGCCACACTGCCATACAGAGACAATATAATAAAAAACACCACAAAAACCTTGTATCAATTTTAGCCCTTTTTAGTAATAAATATTCTCAAAGATAAATATTGTGGCTTAGAGCACAGCCATCTTTTCCCTTAAAAATTTCAACTTCAAGCCATTTTCAATCTAGACTATTTTTGAATAAAAATAGACAGACACATTTTAATGTAAAATCAATTCTAAGTAGAATCAATCATCAGGGCACTGCACTGAATGTTACAGCTATGTGCTGAACAGCTCATTAAGTCCCAGAAAATTATCCAAGCTCTACAGATGTAACCATCACTCAACAGAAGCCATTATCCACACAAGTGGAGTCAGAATCATTTAAAGCAATAGACAAGAGGAATAGAAAGAACAGAAACAATTTCGTGCAGTTTTTCTATTGTCCCACTGATGCATAAGCAATTAAACTTTAAATAATTGCCATTATATACATCAACATAAAAGCAATCTAATTTTTCTCTGGAACCTTAGTCCTCAAAAAAATACCCAAAATACTTCATATTATTTTAACTGTGCATTTTAATATATTTATTATAATTTAAAAACTGACAGGGAAAATAATTTGTTACTAAATATTGTCTGTTATAGACTTATTTAAATACTTTCTTTGCATACACCAACACCTTGGTAGACACATTACCTTACCTTTTGTTCTAATTTAAAAGCCAAGTCACAGAAATATTCTTTTCAGCTAGTTAGACCTGACCCAAATCAAAGGTATTATAATTGACTTACTGTTATAACTCATACCATCCCTCAAATTAGGAGCAGTAAATTTTAGCTTTGGACCTTAATGAGCAGCAGCATCCATGTGCTAGTACCATCCCTTAAGACCTTTGTAAAAGTTATTTCTGTATTGTCTAAAGGACATACTATTTGAAGTGGAAATAGAATTTTGAGGTTACAAAACTCTAATATTACTACTGAGCCCATACTGCCAGATCCACTTATTTTAAAGAATGTTTGTGTAACAGAAAGAAATGCAGACGAAAACAAAAGAGATGCTGCTGTTTAATCCCTGTAAGCCTGGCTCAGCTTGTTCAGGATTGACAAGTTGGAGACGACTGGGACCACACCAGGTTAAGGGCGCATGTATTGGACCAGCCTTTCCTGAAGTAGATTTTTCATATTCTTTGACCCAGGAATTTTAATTCTAACATTTCTCCTAGTGAAATAATCGTAGAAATTTGCAAAGTTTTACATGTGATGAATTAACTATGTTCATTATAGCACTGTTCATAATAATGAAGTACTGGAAACCACCCAAAAAGCCATAATAAAATAATTGGTTAAATAAATTTCACATGATGGGAAATCATGCAACCATTAGAAATGATGATGTAAAGCTACAATTTTTTAAATTCTCATCTGAGGTTATGTTTATTGATGTGAGAGAGACAGAGAGAGAGAGAAGAACATCGATTGGTTGCCTTCTATACATGCCCTAATTGGGTGTCAAACCCACAATCTTTTGGTGTAAGGGATGACACTCTAACCACCTGAGCCGCCTGGCCAGCGCAAGCTACATTTATTTAAATACAAAGAAGGTAACAATGTAATGACCTCCACACTGTTCAATCCAATCAGGGGTCACTTCTCATTGCTGTACTTCATGTGGTTCCAGGAACCACATCCTCTGGCTTTTCTCCAACCTCAATGGCCATGCCTCCTCTCCCCTGCTGCTGAGCTGTACTGGGTCCTCTCTGTCTATATGCACTGGGTTTGGTAAACCCAGTTAAAGTCACATGGCTTTATGAATATACATGTGTGGACAATTCTAAAATTTATATCTCCAACCAAGCCTTCTTTCTCAAACTCCAGATCCACTTATCCAACTGCCTGCTTAACATTGCCACTTGAATATTTAATAGATACCTCAACAGGTTTAAAATTGAATCCCTGATCCTCCCCCACAAACTGGCTCTACCCACAGACTTTCCAGTCTCAGCTAATGGCAACTGCATTCTCTTAGTTGCTCAAGCCAAAAGCTTGTAGTCATCTTCGACGTCTCCCTTTTTCTCACACCCTACGCCTCCGTTATCAGTAGAACCTGTTGGCTCTACCCTTCTCTCCACCGCCCCGGCCACCATCATCTGTCACCTGGATCACTGTAGTAACTCCTAACTGCTCTCCCCATTCCAGCCCTCGCTCTGCACCATCTTTTCTCAACACAGCAGCCATATTTTAATATGTAAGCCAGGTCCTCGTCACTCCTCTGCTCCCGTGTCCACAAGTCTGTCCAGTTTCACTCAGCATGAAAGCCCGCGTCCTTCAGGCCTTTCCCCCCACTTCTGTTTCCAGTGTAGCACAAGCCTTTTGGATATTCTGTAAACCCACCAGGCATGTGAGCAAAGGGCTTTAGTTAGGCTCAGTTTGAATTTTAGCTCTTTTGCTAGTATGTCTTCAAACTGAGTTTCCCATCTGCAAAATGGAAATCATGTACTGTCTACCTCACAGGATTGAGGTGGGAGTACTTTTTAATCTTAGGACATTCTGTAACTACAGGGTTTTTATAATTTTCAAATATGACCTCTAAAACTTGTCCTGCTTTGCTTGAGAATTTTTTATTTCTAGTCCCATGTTTATATACGATCAATTCAGACAAGATCTAATATGTGGATTCTTTTATGTCAGGCACTCTGGGGATTTGAGAGTAGCCAAGTCATGTTCTTTCTAAGAATTTATATACTAGAAGTGGGCCTGTTAGAAACAACCAAAAAAATGCATAAAGTGTCGTGGGTATTCTGATAAAAATAAAGCATATATGAATTACCAAATGTTCAAATCTCCTCGGGTTGACAGGAAGAAGTAGGAGGCTGAAAAAGGGGGAGCCATAAAAAGTTTTATAGAAGTGACTTTGTATTGAATTCTAAAAGATGGTAGTTCGGGTTAGGTAAACAGGCAAAATTCAAAGCCTCCCTAATTACTCCTATCTCATACTCTTAAAGCATACCTGGTATTTATCAAAATTTTAATTAATTCTTTTGAGGGTGATTATTTATTCATCATTGATCTCACCCACCAAATTTAAATCTTCTCAGAGAGGCTCCATGTCATTTGTATTTACTTTGTGTTCCCTAGAGTTCAGCATAGTTCTTGGACAGATGGACGAGAGGAAGGAAGGGAGGGAGGGAGGGAGGGAGGGAAGAAGAAATGAATATAGGAAGATCAAGTCATGGTGAAGAGCACAGCTTTGGGAATCTAATGGTTCTGGTTGAATCCCAGGCCTACCGCTTACCAGCTGTATGGTCTTCAACAACTTACTTAACCTCTCTGTGCTTCAGTTCCCTTACCTATAAAATGAAGATAATAACAGTTACTTTTTTATAAGGTTGTTGAGGATTTACTGAGATAGTTCTTGGAATGGGCTTAGCACATTTGCTGGCACATGTCGTGAATGCTAATTCTGTCCCCCAAGGTTCTCACATCCTTAGGCCAACTACAAGGACAGTCAGATAAAAATTAACGCTTTCTCTCTGTCCAACAGTTAAGTCTTTCAGGTATCATAGCAAGTTAGGGGGTTTTGTTTTGCAACATGGGTTTTATATATATATATATATAAACACACTCATGTGCCCACACATAGTTTTAAGAAGTTACCACTAGAAACAATGCCTGCAGCAAACTGCTTTATCTTGGTTACTCAGTTTGGAGGACACTTGTATTTCAGGCTTGTGCTTGGCTATCTTTCTGACCCAAGTGAGGACCTTCAGGATCCAGTGAGTGACAAATTCTTCAAGGAGGTATGGGTTTCAACAGCAGCTCGAAATGCTACAATTTATGACAAGGTAAGTCTCGCATATCCCTGCCGTTTTTTTTTTTTTTTTTAATTAGAATCTCATCACCAAAGCACATATTATTCCTGCATATTATTGGAATCAGTATATTCTTAATGAGTGTAAAAAACAACATATGAGGTTTGTCCAGAAGGTATCCAGCCATGTAATATGAAAACTAGAGGCATTTATTGAAGAAGGTACAAGACACAAGAAACATTGTACATAGGACAATAATGCCTCAGTCCCCTTCCAAGTAGGTACCTTGGGACCTCACATAGTTCTCCTAATTGCCATCAGCTGCACCATTGTATTTTCCTGAATCTCATCAATGGTCTGAAATGTCTTCTCTTTCAAAGGTGATTCTAGTTTTGGAAAAAGCCAGAAGTCACAGTTGCCAAATAGTGGAGCCAAGTCACCTGGGTGATTTGATGTTTTGCCAAAAAGCTCTGCACGAGAGCGTGCACGTTGTCATGATGAAGCTGCCAATCACCAGTTGCCCATAGCTGCATTCTTCTGAATCATCCACATAGTTTCTCCAGAGGAATGTTCAAGCTTCACACAAAATTTGATGCAGATTCCTTGCTTTACTCGCTCAGTCATTTTGAATGCAATGACCACACAGTACGCATGCTCACTCAACAGCACGTACCACCCCCACTGACTAATATAGTGAAGTCATCATTGTTCATGCATACGTATTCCAGACCGCTCTCCTTAGCTGCCAGGTTACATTGATGTCATGCAAACTATTCTCATCATAGTAATAATAGCTAGATTTATTCTGGACAGACCTCATATCTCCAAGTCATAATAAAATACCTCTTAGTAGACAATTAGAAAACAAAGTGTCAAAATGCATCATAGGGGATGGTTTAGAAGAGACATCAGTGGCATTCTGATCTCTCATTCTAATGGATTTTGATTCAGGAATCCATCAGGATCATTCTTAGCAGGTGGTTACCCAGCCTTGTTACATGTCTGGTGACTAAGCAAAAAGAGGCAGAAGAGGTCAAAAAATGAGTCAGACCTGGATCCAACCCATCTCACCCAGTTGCGGATGATATAACTGTGTACGGTAACTTAACATTCTGAGCCTCTAATTCTTCTGTAAATGAGGAATAATATTTACTAGGGTACTTACAAGGATAAAGAATAGTCTATTACCAGTAAATGCGTTTATCACACAGTGCATGGTAAGTGGTATCCATCCTTGTAATGAAGCTTAGTAATAATGAGGCATTTTCTTTTTTGGACAGCTCTAATTTTGGAAAGGTATTTTAAAACCCACCCCATTTGTTAGGGAGGTGAAATGCACTTCCTGGTAAGTTTTATCCATTGATTATGTACAAGAGTTAAGGGTTGTCCAACAGTGAAACAGGTTCCTTCACGAAGTAGCCAGCTTTCCATCAGAGCAAATATTCGGGCTGAGATCCATTGACTGTCAGGTTGGGTAAGAGTGTGTTCTTCTTCCTGACTTGCAGAGTCCCTTCCAGCACGGGACTTCATCATTCCTAAGAAACATGATGACTACATAGCCTTGTTTCTTGCTGAGAGTCAAGGCCATGATCAAATAGGTCATGTGCAGGGAGTCTTTCAAAACATCATTTTTAAAATGCAGTGAACAGCTTGTTTGCATCCTGGGCTGGGGGGATAGCAGCTATCTAAGACACTTCAGAGTAAATCTGAGTGTGGGCCCTGTCTTAAATAGAATGCAGTTGATTTTCTGAGGTGCGAGAATGGCATCATGATTGTACAGACACACGCCCTTGTTCTTAAGGAGTGTGTGCTGAAGTATTCAGAAGTGAAGCGTTATGATGTCTGAAACTCATTTTCAACTAGCAAAATAAGTATACAGTTGATAACTGTAAGTCAAGGTACAGATAGGAACATTTTCCAAAATAAAATGTTAGAGAAAATAAGTTATGCAATTTTCCTCTTAAGCCAGAACCTCCACTGAAACTAAAGATTGATTATTATCCAAAACTAAAGATTATTATCCAAAAAAATAACATCAGTGAAATTCCTTACCAAGAGCTTGACTTTATCCAGGGGTTAATAATTTATGTGGATCAGATACAGGAATCTATCTATGACTTTTATTTTTGGAAGAAAGCAGATCTGGCAGTTTCTTTGTAGGAAGTAAGAAAAACAACTCTTTTGTGTCGAACCAGGTGTTCCGGTGCCTTCCCAGCGATGAAGTACACAATTTAATTCAGCTCAGAGACTTTATAACCAAGCCCATATTGGCAAAGGAAGATCCCATTAGAGCTGAGGAAGAACTGAAAAAGATCCGTGGGTTCTTGGTGCAGTTCCCCTTTTATTTCTTGGCTGCAGAAAGCCTCCTGCCTTCTGTTGGAACCAAAGAAGCCATAGTGCCCATGGAGGTTTGGACCTAAGAGTTCTCAGCTCAGAGACTGCCACCCAGAGAGTGCACGGCACACAGTCACGGTCAGGATCCCCAACCACCCAAAGCAGCCCCACACACTCTTGTACCCAACCCACGGGCACCGCTGGTTGGCTGGGAAGGGCTGTAGTCCCACTGATGTAAGGACATTGACTCTCATCGGGGCTTTCTCATTCCTCCTGCCTATCCTGTGAGAAAGGGACTCATTTTTATTGGCAGCATCTGCTCAACAACTTCAACTCGTACTCAAATTCCATGATGTACACCAAAGTGCCTTTTCTTCACTAACAAGAATTGGTGAATAAAGGAGGTGGAGGAGAGAGCTAATGAAATGAAGAACTTACAGTCTCAGACAAGAAATCTTACTGCTGGCTCCTCTGGCAAGTTTTCTCCAATGCATCTTCTCAAAGGCAAAATGCTCATCTGCAAAGATGAGGGGATACAAGATCTCCTTGGATGGGTTTTACGGGAAAGCCAGTGCAGTAATTGCCTGTTTTGTAGCAGCAGTTTACATTGTGCAGCATTCTGCAAAAATTGCATGGGATGTGGGCATGAGATGTATTGTGTGGCCCAATTACCCTTCCTTCGCTGACACCATTACTACCAATAGAAGCTCAAATAATTTAACCTTGCAATGTCTGGCATAAACTTGGAAATGCAAATGACCCAAAGCCTTGACAAACTATTATGAATCAGTTCAACGTTTCAAATTGACTGTAATCTTTGGAACACATTCAACGCTGTACCTGACACTCTGATCATCTGTCATAATTTTTGTTTTCAAGAAGGAAAATTCTATGATTTTAAGAAGTGAAGGGTAAGAAATGGTCATAGCCTATTAAAGATATTCCGATTGTCCAAGCTTAGTTGTTGGGAGGATGTTCAACGTAGCAGGTCTGGTGGGGGCATTTGCTTTGTATCAAGTGTCTACTCGGTGACTCACCCTTCCGTGGGATGTTCTAAATTCTCAGCCACAGTGCATCACAGAGTGGGCCAGAGAGCTGGTCGTTAGGTGATTGAGTGGGTTATTATAAAACAAAATATTGGTCTTATTACCACCTTTGGAAGAAAATTTTATCTGTAGATAGTCAAAAATGAGCAGTTAATCTCTTATGTAATAAGTTGGGAAACTGTAATACCTTGTGAGTGAACAGCCTCTCCAGATGAAAACAGTGAGCCCGGAAATCGTTGCCGATGGAAGACTAGCAGCAGAACGGATAGGACGTACTGTTCATCGGGAAGAACTGGGCTGCTCTCTGCGTCTCCTCACCCCTCGTTCCTTCAGCCTTTGCTTGCAACCAGAGTGCCTCCTCGCTGCCATTTTAGGGGACGACAGAAAGTCTCCTGGAAAGAAACAGAATTAGGCCTCTACAATAAATCTTCAATTTAACTTATAAGTGGCTGACACAATGTTATTTTTTAACAGAGATGATCATTCTTTGGTAACATCCCTGGTCTGATACGCCACTTGAGTAGATTCAGGCGCCTGCCACCCTGCGTAGCAGAGCTGAAGAGGACCCTCTGTGACTTTTCTTCCCTCTTACTCTTTCTTGTATAAAGTGAGCAAATGCTAAAGATTTTAAGAATGCTTTGGAATATATTTTCATGCCCTTGAAGGTCCTCTGAAGCCAATTATTATTGGCAGTTTTGAGGTATAACATGGATTTTACCAGGCATAGGCCTTGGGAAATTGTTGAATCTAGAAATTCACTGGAAAAGGAATTTGTCAGCATCTATCAAAAAGTTGCAGGTGAAGAGTCAGTGGATTTGCATTATTTCGGGGTGGGGGACAGGTATCATAATATGATTCCTAATGGCATTTAATTCATATGTGAGATATTTCTGGCTTTGACTTGAGACTGGAAGCATTCATTAAAGGGACCAAAAATTTTATGGCTTACTTTCTTTTAATTTTCTTTTATAGCATTTTAATTTCTAACTTAAAAACAAAAAGTAATCAAACTTAGGATAAATGAAAACTCACAATAATAATTTTAAGTTCTAAAATTAGACTGGGTGGCAATCCAACGCAAATTCTGGCATGCTTACCCTTTCCAGTTCCCAAGTAGCTACAATTGTTTGCTTTATTCTAGATAAATGCATTTAAGTGAATTTCGTCTCAGTTCACTTTGATGCTGGGAAATAAGACATCATGCCCTCTAAACATAGACTCCACTTGGATTCTTCACATAAAATGATCTGGACCAAAGGTACTGACGTTGTCGTCAACCATTCTAAAAAATTCAGACCAGCGCATTGAGGTTGGAGCACATGTCTCTCTCACACAATAACCAAATACTTGGTGATTAGCATCCATCCAGAGTATTCAGACATGGACAGAACTCAAGCTCCTAGCCTCACCATTACGATGGGGTTTGGCAAACTAAGGCCCGGCTTCCTTTTTTTGTAATTAAAGTTTTATTTGAACACAGCCATGCCTGCTCACTTACCTTCTTCATGTAAACGAATCCGCAAATCATCTATCTCCCTAGAGGGTGGATCACTAAGCTTTTTTAAAAGATGGTAAAGTAGAGCAAAGAATGTCCAGACAGAGTACCTCAGCCAAACGGATTTGAGTGAGTTTTAACTATTCCATAAAACAAGGTGTTCAAGTCTTTCTATTTCAGACCCCAACATTCTGCAATAGATTTATTCTAAGAACAGGGTGAAGTCCTTTCAGGAATGAAAATGATGGTTTTGGGTTCTGGAAAGAGATGTTGTCAGCTAAAGCAGGCTTCTCCCAGCTGCGCACTCGGAGGCCAGCATGGTTGATGGTGTTTATATCTAACGTGTTGTATAAAGGAGGATGGAGAGCTGTGAGAGTTTGTTTTCAGAATGAGAACTGTGAACTTAAGGCACTCAGTTCCCCTGAATTTTTCTTCCGTGAAGCATTGGGAACAACAAATACATCTATTCTCTGCTTCACAATCAATGCTTTCTATGCTGGGTCCCTTAACTGCTTTTTTTTTTAAATGTAAATATTCACTAATCAATTAAAAGTGTGAAATCAGCAGTGACCCTCTGTTTGAAAGCAAGAGTCCTCATTCTGCACATGGAGTTTGTAGAGCCAGCGTGCTGCTTGCCTGAGCTAGAGACAGGAATATATACGGCTGCAGAGCCCTTCCCTGCATGCGACCAAGGCTGATTCCAGAGTCACGGCGGCCCTCCCGCTCCCAGTCCTCTCTCATCCGTGACAGGTGAGATACAGCTGGTTTCTTCTAAAAGACCAACATGCCACTAAAATGGCACGGAATGAGTGAGGTCCAGCGGGGGTGCTGGGGCGCATCAGTGTGAGCCAGGCAGAGCAGGTGCCCACCTTCATGGTGCTCACATTGTAGTCAATGGAGAGTGCAGAGTGACCTCCATTCTCACAATAGCAAAGTGCCTGAAACCAGAGGCGTTTGGGGGAACACTGCCCAGCCATAGGAAAGACGAAATACTGCCATTTGCAACAACAGGGATGGATCTTGAGAATATCGTGCTAAGTGATGTAATTCAGATGAAGAAAGTCAAGAACCATATCGTTTCACTCAAATGGGGATATGATACTGAAAGCAGAGAATGAACAAATAAGACAGACAAAACTCATAGACACAGGCAACAGTGTGGTGATTCCCAGAGGGAAAAGGGCAGGGGCATGTAGTAAAGCGTAAAGGGGGTCAAATACAGGGTCTGGCAGAAGGAACTCCTGCTTGGGTGTGGTTGGTAGGGTAAGAATATGAGTGTAATAATTTATAGTTTTAATTTGAACATTTCACCTAAAATGTCACATGGTGTGCTCGAGTGTGATATTGTTATGTTACTGGATCACATGCTTATGGTTGTGTAATGAAAAGGTGAGTTATTGTTCAGGACCCTATAGATGCTGACAGAATGAGATTGGACTTAAGGCGGTGAGCACACCATGATGTGTCATAGAATTTTACACTTGAAACCCAATGTAATTTTATTAACCAGTGTCACCCCAATAAATTTAATACACTTTTTAAAAAGAGGCATCCGGATACAAGTGTTGAATTTTGCCAAGCTGAGACCAACAGAAAGTAGAATAAGATAAATGCTAGTCTCTGAGGACATGAGAGGAGGAATCAGGGAACAACAATACCACCACAACCGCCAATACCAGTGGCAATCGCTAACGTTAGGGGCTTTGCTGGTCAGGGCCTCTTCCCGGGCAATCCCTCTCCACAGCAAACTGAGATGGTGAGTCACCTTAACAGCATGGTAGGTCACCACACATGCAGACGGCCACCTGTGACTTCCTTCTCTCAAGAGAAGCTAACGCTCTTTCTTTCGAGGGGTCACGCCTGTCTCCTCCATAGCTTCCATCTTCAGCAATCAGTGTGACATTGACTTAAACCCCTTCAATAGCTGTTATTTTGTTACTTCCTCCAGAAAAGTAATGTGGTGTGTCGGGGGCACACAGAGGTAGAATGTGGTAGGGTTGTATGTAAGGTGCTCAGACATTTTGAAGTACAGAAATTCCTGGCTGGAAGTGGAACAAAGACCTTTTTCTATTGAGTTGAAAGCAACTAAAGAGCTGGAACATACTAGATAATTAAAAAATTATTTTTCATAGCTTATCTTGTCCTATTAGAATTACCAATTCAAGTTAGAAATCCGAGTAAGAGCCAGCATGAAGTAGAAAGTTCTCTTGCTGCTCCTCGTGACCGGCAGGTGCAGACCACTACGACTTCTCTAATTCTCTCTGAGCCGAACTCGCCCAACCCCCTCCAGCCATGCAGAGGGACCCAGAACATCTTCAGGCCCCGGCTCTACCTGGTTCTGACTATGTGGCCTCCACGTTGGTGCTCAGGACTGGTCCTTAGTTAACGCCTCTGCTGTCCACCAGCTCACCACAACCCAGGCTTCTGGAACTCCCGCTTGGAACCTGAGCCCTAGAACCATACTGATTCAGGATGGAATTAAGGTATATGGGAGAGTCTAATGCTGGCTTCACAAGCAGTTACAGATGGTTAAAGTTCCAACGCAGACCTGGCCCCAAGCTTTGTCCTAATTGCTGTGTCCCCAGGCAACTCTATTAGGGAGTCCCTGGGCTGCCGGGGTGGCTCTGACAGCCTTTTCCCTCCTTTAAGCCAGAAGGCTCTGTGAGCTCTGAGGGGTACCCCAGGGTTATTCTACAAGGCTGACAGATGAGAATTCATGCAGCACAAAAGTCAGCTGGATGTGTAAATGGAGGACTTCTGATGGAGAAAGAGAAAACTGACAGGTGTTCTTCCCCGAAGCCCTCAGTCTTTCTGGGAGGGAGCGTGTGAAAAAAAAGGATGATTTTTTCAGAGTGGCTGCATGAGGTAGAATTAATTGTATAAATTAAAATCAGAGCACACTTCTTCAATTCCCATCCTGCATAAATGCGTGCAGAAATTTTTATTTTAATTCTTAAATGGTCCAACTATTAATTTTAGATACAGGATTTGCTCAGGTCCTGCAGAAAATTTAACTTTTTATTGTCCACACAGAGTAAATGTGAAGATGAAGAACTGATAGTCCATAGATTAAGGAACTCTCAGCCTCTCTTTCAATGAGCTCTATGCAATAGCCACCAATATCAGTAACCTATTGTCACGATAATGCCTCTTGACAGCTTCAAAATCCAGTGGCTTTAAACAGTGGTCACTCACTCCAAATGTCTACTGGGGGTCACCTGACCCTGGCTGAGCATGCGTCCAGACCTGCTTCATGTTTGTTTCCTCTTCCCCCTTGGGCCACGGGGCTGGCCACAACATTTTCTTCTCAAGACAATGGCAGAAGCAGAGGAAGGCACCTGGAGACAGAAATGCCTCTTACAGACTAAACTGGAACTGGCAGCTGGTCGTTCTGCCCACATTCCATTGGCCACGCACAGTAAGCCCCATGTTCAAACCCAACACCCATGAATCCAGTGGAAGAATTGCAAAGTCATGTGCAAAGGGTGTGGCTACAAGGCTACACAAATTGGAGCCGATAATGTACCAAAACATCTAACAGGATTGTACTTGTATCTCACCATGTCATTTCTGTCTGGTTTTCCCCTAAGTATACCTGTAACACTCCAAACCCATCTGTGTTTCCTTCTTTGCCTGACTGAGCTGCGTTCTGGTGACAAACAAACACGTCCAATGACTTTTCCTCCTGAGATTCTGGCTTTCCCTAACAGAAAGATGTCAGGAACTCAGGGCTACGTGTGCCACTTGGGTGAATACAAAGGTCTGAGCAACTCATGGAAAACTCGTGTGCTCTGCCCCAAATAAAATAAAAGCCTTCAAATTTTCTTGGCTTGATTTAAGTATTTTTGAATATGTCACTGTGTCATTATAAAGATTTGGTTTTGTTTAGTAGTTGAAGTATTTTCCTGCGATAGAACATATATTTCATGCCTTTGTTTTCCCAGAAACTTCAGATAGTTCTGGCCCTGTTTCCTGACAACAAGTCACGTGCACAGGCCGACAAGGAGAAGGACAGCAGGAAGGACTATTTAAAACTGGCAGTTACTGCACTTGACATATTGCTTATTACTGAGTATTTGCACTCTTCATACTTCCCCTCAAGGGTGTTAAATTTTGACTAAACCCAAGGACCTCTGACTGTCTTCCACAAATAGGGAAAACTCTAAAGTCATAGGCAATGGTTTTGTATGCAAAATGAGTTACTAACTTATCATGCTAATTATTCCTGGTGTTTATGCCCTTAAGTCCTAAGCAGTCCCTTCAGATTTGCACTAAATCCTCACATGGCATTCTGGGTGAGAATATTTTTCTTTAAGATTCATTCCCCTTCCATAAACTTTGCATCACCTCTAAGGGAAGTTTATACCCCCCTTTGACAGGATCTTGGGTCAGAAATATCCAATGAAAAAATGTAAAAGGTTTTCAGGAATAAGCAGAGGTCAATGTCATTGTTTCTGAGTATCGAGGGTACAATCCAGTTCTACAAAGATAACATCAGAACTCACTGTGCACCAGGCTTTGCGTGCATCATTTTAGTGCATGCAAAACATGCACTAAACAGCCCTGATACAACCACCCCGTGCGGTGGCCAGCATTGCCTTCCAGAGTGCCCATGAGAACATTGCCCGGCCAAGGCCTCCTACATAGCGGCAGAGGCTGAATTTGGACTCAGATGCATATGAACCCCCAGTTTATTTGTAACTTTGAAAGGGTCCCTTGACTGTTCTCTGGAGGATGAGGAAGAACTATAATGGGCTCCCAACCTCAGACACATTACTGAAGTCTGCATCTGCTATATATCATGTTGACTCGGCAGGAAGAAATTCCTTAAGCACTCACTGTCTTTGAATTTTGCAATTCCATCAAAGCAAAGCCTGAATTAGTTCCCCACACTTCCGATTTCTGCACCAATGTGGTTTCAAGAGCCCCCTGTTTCCTAGGTATAAATATTGAACCCAAGACCCAGATGCCTTCCCCCCGGGCATCTCCAGATTGTTTATCCTAACTTTTTTCCCCAATATGCACAATTCACATAATCATTCTTCTACACATTTTAGTCACTGCCTTTTCAGTAATAAATTTTTCCTTCTTAAAAAAATTACTTTAACACCAGTGTTCATAGCAGCGTTGTTCATAATATCAAAAACCCAGAAACAACTCAAATGTCTGTCAATGCTAAATGGACAAATAAAGTGTGGTCTACCAATATAAAGAAACACTATTCAGCGATCAAAAGGAATAAAATACTGATAAATGCTACACCATGAAAAAACCTCACACACATTGTGCTGGTGTAGGAAGTCGGCCAACGAGGGGTGCCTGCTTCCATTCCTGTGTTGTGCCCAGAGAGGCATCTCTGGGGACACAAAGCAGACTGGTGACCACCTTGGACTGGGGATTGGAAGGGTGTTATTTATTTATTTTTTATTTTTTGCTTAGTTTTTAAGGAGCTTAATTCTAGTTGGAAGGGGGTTAATTTTAAAAGGGACAGGAGGATCTTGCTGGCGTGATGAAAACATTCTAAAACTGCATTAGGATGATGGCTGCACAATAATTTAATAAAAATTATTAAGTTATAGGTTTAAAATGAGTAAATTTTACAGTATGTAAGCTATACATGAATAAAACTGTGTAAAGAAGAATCCATGGATAACATTTTCAGTCCCATGAAACATTGGTCAAATGTTTTACATAGTAGGTCCCTGAGAGAAGTGTATTCATCAGCAAAATGAACATAGAAATTTCTACCTTAGAGACAACTATCTGAATATCAAATGAGTTATTAAAATAAAGAGGCTTTAAAACTGAAAAAATGGTTAATAGAAATGCAAAGATGTCTTTGACTCTGGAGTGCACAGAAATTATGTTATTCTCTCCTCTAGGTGGTGCTAGAATCCAAAAATAATCAGCCCCCTGCTAAATGCATCAGCTTTGTAGAAATTACCTTTCCCTATGACGTTATGTGCCTAAAGGGAGTTTTGATCCAACTGTCCTTGAGTCTAGAGCCTTCTGAAAAAATCTTTAGATAACAGACCTCCAACTTCACTATCAAACTCCTCTCCACTCACAAATTGTCAATTGCACAATCCATGTTCTGTGGTTGGATGGAAAACATTAATCATCCGTCTCTTCCCACTAGTTTCCATGAAATACTCTCAGTGCTTGAGTACTGAGTTAGGAATTAACCAAACCATTTGTAAAAGATCTCAGAACAAACCCAAGCCTAGCAAACAGCAGGTGCTGGTGTCTCCAGCACCACATCGATGGAGACACGCAGCTGCAGGCCCCCTGCCTGCTCCCACCATCGGTGACAGAAGGAACCACCTATGTGCTGCGTTCTGGGTCACTTTATGTATTAGAAAGTTCATGCTTCCAAAGTTGTGAAAGAGCTTCTGTATCATATTTAGGTCTTCAATCTGAGTCCAGGTTCCATCTCTCTCTCTCTCTCCCCCCTTCCCCCCTTACCCTGCCTCAAAAAACAAAAACAAAAACAAAAAAAAAAAAACAAAGATGGGTTTATACATTGTCTTCTTGCTCTTCATTTGTTGGTTTCTAAAAGAATTTGATTCAAGTAGTAGAGCCAAGAGCCCAGAGTGCAGGGTGTGTGGGCCCCGCTGTGCAGCAAAGGAACGCAGAGCCCCAGGGCTCCCACCGCACCAACCGCTGTACTCAGTTCCAACAGTCTGCAGGGCTGATAATTTAAGGGAGTATGAAAGTTGAAGCTTGTGCCCCATGGTGTCTTGCAAGAGGAAGAATACAGAAGAAACACAGAACAGGCATGCTGGAGTTGTGCAAACAGGTAACTCATTACCAAGAATTTCTCACTGGTGGAAGGGCTTTCCCACAGGGGAAGCATTTGAAAAACGGCTCTTGCTTGCTAGAGCCCACTGTTCAGTGGAAACAAATCAGCTTCAAAAATACAATACCCTGAAAACTTCAAAAAGTGGTATTTAAGCAGCATGGAAATAACCTCTGAGAAATTAATGCACAATCAATTCAGGCACACAATTTACGTCTGCTGTGTTACCCAGATCAGCTCTCTGCTGTAACTGGAAATCTATGGACTTAATTCTGGGAAGGCCAGAAGGAGTTTTATGTTTTCTGGGATGTAGCTGTGCAACCTGGTACGGCGGGACGATCTGTAACCCTTGAGGGCCACCTGAATCTGGCGTCTGAAAATGCACATTTCAGATTAACACCCAACAAAATCATTGTTCACAGGTTCTGCCTTTAAGCCCAGCCCTCTGCCCAAAACTGCAGTCTTTCCTCTCCCAGCAGGCTTGGCCTTTCCTAGATGAAGTTCATTGCAAACAATGAGCTGCTCCTGCTTTGAGGATTGACAGTGAATGCTTGGAAGAGACACAGCCAAGTTCATTGCAGTGAGAGAGCTCGGACCAGGCTTCCGACTGAACCACCGTGCGAACCCAGGGCCTGCTATGGGCCTCTCTCAGTGGTCTCATCTGCCCAGGTGGGTATAATGCTGATTTAGTGGGTTAATTGTGCACAAAGCACATTTAAAGCTCCAGGTTTTGAAGTTAATTATAATGAAAGATGCTGAGAAAGAGCATGGGAGCAGTAAGAGGGGAATAGGGAAAGGGGGATCTCAGGAAGTCGCTGGAGTTTCAAGGAAAGGGAGTTCCAAGGAAGAGGAAGTTGGTGAGGGTGTCCAGAGCCACCCAGCAGCATTTCCTGGAGGGGGGGAGGGGAAGCCCTCCCCCCCAACATGAACAAACAATAGGTGTGGGCCCAGGTGCCTTGTCTTGTGAAGGGAAAGGAAATGAGAAGGGGAATTGCCAGGTGGAGGTGTTTCATAAGAGACGGTTTTCTTTTTTTCATATTGCAAAGACTTTCTTATGACCTCGCATGCCTCTATCCAGTGCTGAATTCACACATACGGAAATCTAATCTTGCCGGAGACACCATCCTTCTTGATCGGCTTCTGGTAGGATTTCAACAAATGTTTGTGGGAGGAAGCAAGGCCGCACTCTCAGAACTGCCGTGCTGGAGGGCAGAAATCCTTCTTACTGATACTGAAAGATTTCACTCCTTTGTTTCTTAAGAGTTTGCACTTCTTAGTTATGCAGCCTCAGACAAGCAACGTCTTTGGACCTCAATTTCTTCATGGATGAAAGTATAAAAGTCATGGCTCAGTGTACGCAGGTTTTATCCTGCTTTTTTTATCATCACCATCATCATTGTCATCATCATTTAATCATCATCATTATTATAACCCATATTTTACCATGTATAATGTGCACTCCTTTGCCCAAGTTTCTGAGGGAAAAATAAGGGTGCGCATTATACACGAGTAGTACTAATTCTGTATCTATATAAATGTTTCTAACTCTTTTATTTATGCAGATGTGTTAAAAGTATACTCCAGAAAGCACTAACAATGTCCACATACACAACAATGCCCTTTAGAATACAGAAAACAAGTACCTAATATAAATAAATAAATAATTGAATTAAAAAATTAAAAGATTTTAATTAGAAGATTCTTAATTTCAATGAAAAGTTTGGGCCAAAAAACATGGGTGCACAGGGTACACAGCAAAATATGGTATTTGTCGCCCTGGGGGCAGGGGAGGCAGAGGCTTCGGTACCGCACATCTAAATAACTCAGAATATTTCACACGAAGGCAAAGGTTTGAAAAACAGCTCTTGTCTCTTGAAGTGGAAACGAAATAGTTTTTAAGATACAATCTCATAGAAGCTCTTTTTAAAAATAGCAAACACAATTTCAAAAAAATTCTTAATTTTTTTTGAAAATGTCAACACCAAGAGTCCACTTTAGGGTAACACTGTGGACCTTGTGTGATGACGATGGGTCCGCGTCAGTTCCTCGAGGGTGACAGATGCGCCCCCCTGGCGGGAGACGCTGGTAACGGGGAAGGCTGAGCATGTGTGGGGCCGGGTGTCCGGGGGAAGTCTCTGTACCTTCCGCTCACTTTTGCTGTGAGTCTAATATTGCTCTAAAAAATGTCTCCAAAAAAAGTGTGACAGCTATGCCCTGTTTAGTTGTGTTTGTGAAAGAAAGGGACAGGGCAGCCCAGCTGTGCCGGGGCAGCTGTGGCTCTGCGGGCCGGGCGGGGGCCGGGGGGGGGGGTGGAGGCAGCCTCTGGGTTTTGTGTCAGGCAGCCGCAGGGAGGGACTGAGATGGGTACAAGGCCAGGACCAGGACGTTGGCAGTACCTTGTAAGATACATTCTGCTGATCTTCCTGCACGGCTCGGATGTAGATGAACCTTGGAGAGTATCTACACTTTTGCCTCTGTGCCAGGCAGTGCCCAGGACTCTTGCACATGCCCATGACGAGGTGAACTGTGGGGTTTCTTAGAAACACCCTAAAGTGAAACAGTAGCAATCTTGTAGACTAGGCTGTGGATGGCATTGAGGCAGGGAAGCTAAGAGGTTCCTGCTCTGCTTGAGAATCAGGCAGACCTGGTTTGAAATCTGAGCCTCCCCAGTTGGTTGCATGACCTTGGACCAGAAGTTACTTTACTTCTGACCCTCAGCTCCTCATCTGTCAAATGGGCAGAATAATAGGGCCTGCTCAGAGGGCTGATGTGAGCTCTGGGGTGATAATGTGCATGAAAAACTTTACAGTGTTTGGTGCACAGTGGCTTTTTTATATTATTATTCAGTGAATCTGACTCTTACTACCTCTGCTTTTGTCCTTCATAGAAAAAAAAATTTCTAAATGTTACTTCCAAATCCTGATGTTTCATCAGCTTTTAGGGAGAGTAGAGATTTCCTTCCTGTTCTCACAAAGCTTGGAGATTACAGGGGTAAGGGGTTAGTGATAAATTTGTTTTTCTTCTTTCTAAAGGTCAGCATAAATTCATGTTTCTCTGCTGGTTTCTCTCTGACTCATCTTTGTGCCTAAAGCAAATTGTGTATTTCCGGTCTTATTTTCTTTATCTGACAAATGGGCTTTGCTTAATCATTTCTCTCCCTGTCTTTTAGCAAAAACTTACTGTTTTGGGATACTCTGTAAACTGCATTCCAACATTTTGCCTCCAATTTTCTCTTGTATGAGGTGATTGAGACTGCTTTCCAGCAGTAGGGAATGGGGGCAATATTTGTCCGGGGTGTCATTGGAGAAAAATGCCACAGGACAGTGGTCTCAATTCAGGGGAGATTTTGCCTCCCAGGGGACATTTGGCGATTGGAATTGGTTTTGGGCGCCACAACTGGGAGGAGGGGATGCTATGGGGTCTAGTAGGTGGAGGCCAGGGATGCTGCTAAACATCCTGCAGCGCGCAGGACCGCTGCCCACAGCGAAGAACCATCCGGCCCAAAATGCCAACTGTGCCGAGGTTGGGAATCCCTGCCGTGAAGAGTCTCAGTATTTTAACTTCCTTCTCTAGTTTTTCTTTTTCCTTGTTTCCTTTGCATTCGCACCCTCGGCCTCAGTTCTGTCCCTCTGCCCCTAGTCAAACCTCCCTCCCCTCGCCTGTCTGTCTGTCTTTTTACTGCTCCCCCCTCTGACCACTAAGTCTTTTTTCATCCTGTCTTCCGCTCTATCGTTGTTTACTGTTTCATGATCCTCCAAGTTCCTGGTCCTTGGAAAATACCCATGAAGCTGCTATTCTGACTCTGTCACTAATTAACCATGTGCCTTTCGGTCAGTCATTTTATCTCTCTGGGCTTCGCTTCCTTTTTGTAAATGGGCACAGGGCGGAGTGATCGCTAAGGCTCGAATCCATGATTGACAACTGTCCTGGCAATTCAAGTGCCTAGCAAGCTTACAAGAAAATTCCAGTGTGAGAGAAAGACCCCATAAAAAAACAACAACATTAATTTACTGGTATATAATCGGAAAGAAAAAGGTAGTTATGCCATTGTATAAATACCTGGAAATTCAATCCTGCCAAGGTAATTGTGGGTAAGATAAAATCTGTATGTAGGTGGCTAATTTTCAAAGAAATCTATCAGAAAATTAATGCACTGAAATGTATTCGTTGTAGCATTATTTGCAATAATAAAAAATTGGAAACAAATAGCCAACAGTTGAGGATTGAGACAAAAATTATATTTATACAATGAAATATGCAGCTGTTTAAAAATATAATTATGATGTTTTAACAACATGGGCAATATTTTTTTTAAAGATTTTTGTATGTTTATTTTTAAAGAGAGGGGAAGTGAGGGAGAAAGAGAGGAAGAGAAACATCAAGGTGCGAGAGAGACATCAATAGGTTGCCTCTTGCCCCCAACTGGGGGCCCAGTTTGCCACTCAGGCATGTGTCCTGACTGGGAATCGAACCAGCGACCTTTTCATTTGCAGAACGATGCCCAATCCACCAAGCCAAACCAGTCAAGGCACAACATAGAAATATTTAAATGCAGGTAACAAAAGTGTGTATACTTTATACTCATATTTAGTAAAAGTAAGTACCATTTTCTAGAGGGGACATTTTTTGCCTTTATTTAATAATAAGGATATTTCTTTTATTGTTGTTCAAGTACAATTGTCTCCATTCTCCCCCCACCCCGACCCCCTGCCCTCCCCATCCCCGCCTCCCACCCTAGAACCTACATTAAAAATTTTTTTAATTAAATCATTTTTGAAATTAAATAATATTTAAAATTATTCTTTCCTTACCATCAAGATAATACATGCTTATTGTGACTAATTTCAAAAACTCAGACAAGAAAAAGGGAAAAAATGTTCCACAATTGACCACCAGAGTGAACCCCTGGGATATCTTTCCAGTGTTTTCTGTTTTTTGAATAACAGTGGGGTTCCACCGTTTTTGTGACCTGCGTTTTCCTTCCTTGTCATTAAATGGTCTTCCACAAGGGCATTTATGTAGTTGCATAGTGTTCCTTTGTATCTGTACTAGATTTAATTGGTGGGGGGCGGGGAGTAAATAAATTTCCAAAAAAAAGGAGCATGCCAATTCATAGTCAGGGACCTGGTAGACTAAATTATTGATGTTTCTTTGGTCAACGTAGGGCTTATTAGGTCCTGCTGTGAAATCATAAAATGGCAAGTGGGGGGACCATGGAAGTCAACCCCTTGCAACTCCTCCCCCTCCCTGTCTTCACCTCCCCGCTCAGCACATCAGTGGGGTCCCACCCTTCCTACTGACCTAGTGTATTTGGTTTGATCAGGCCAGAGCCGCAGAACCATGGTGTGGCCCGTCTCCCCCAGTCTCCCTCCCCCACCCCCACTGTACCTAGTAGAAACAAGAGCACTACCTGTTTCCCAAACCTTTTCTCCCAGGGTGGGAGTGGAGGTGGGGACGGGGGGCGGGGGAGGCTCGGGGCTTCCTTTGTCATCAAGTTCTCACGACACAGGCTCAGTCTGAGACGCTCTTCCCTCTGTGATTCACTGCCAAGTCTGCATCTGCTTTCCTGTCTGGCATGTTATGGTAGCAGATTTATCTGGTTGAAGAAAAAAATGCTTACCAGCTTATGTCTTCCCCTGAGCCCTCTGAGAATGCTCCAAAGTTCAGGATCATCCCTCAAGAGGCCCGAAATGACATTGCTCTGGCCGAGGCCCTTTCGCCTGAACCAGTTTTCAAAAGACACAAAACTTTCCTTTTTCTGGTGACGACTCTCTCTGGGTCCGTGTCCTGTTCAGATCCCCCTTCCTGACCTCTCCCAGCAGGCACAAGACACCTGATGAACTGATTTTCCCATGTGCTTCAGGGATGCAACATGCTGGCATTTGTGAAGAGTGGGGCAACGCTTCATCCAAAGCCGTGACTTGGTAACCGTGGGATCGCAGGTGTGTCAGAGTGGCTGTTCGTCCCAGAGGCCTTTCCGAGGCTTTCGCCAGAGGCTGCACCCACTTCAGAAACCAAAATCCGTGGAGCCCCACAATGTGCCAGGCATGGTGCCAAGTGCTTTCTGTGCATTTCCACATTCATTCCTTACAACATCATGTACTGGGCATTGTTATTCCCATTTTGATAGGGAATAACTGAGACTTCCAGAAATTAACTCTTTGGCAGAATTTGGCAGAGCAGGATTGGAACTCAGAGCTGTTGATTCTAACATTATATCATAACACTGCCCCTCCATAAGATTAGAGCCTACGAGTATACTGTATGTTTTCAAAGTAAAACAATATGCCAGAGCCCTAAGTGAGTGTGCTTCTGTGCTCCAACTTATAGCTTAATATAAACGTCTTTATACAAAGCGAACATCTCTGAGCCCTTTTGCTCCGGACACATGGAGCCACTAGGTTCAAAGGACAAGAAAGTCTCCTCTAATTCACATGTACTGATTCTAATTATTGTCTCCCCTGCCACCCTGTTCCTTTGCAGTCACCTCCCCAGAGTCATGGAGGGGAGCCATGAGTGACCTGGAGCCGTGGTTCTCAAAGCGTGGCCCCTGGGCCAGGATGGCAGCGTCTCTGGGAATTTGCTAGAGATGCCATTTCTGGGGCCCCATTCTAGACCCAAATTAGAAAGTTCTGAGGGTGAGGCCCACAATCTGTTTTTTTAACAAGTCTTCCAGGTGATTCAGATGTATTAAAGCTTGAGAACCGCAGACCTAGATAGAATGTGTCACGGAAATAAATCCTTGGCTCTGCCCTCAATATCCAATTAGTTGCTAAGCTCTGTGAATTCTGCTCCTGCCTTCAACTTTGTCTGTCTAGGTCCTAGGTGAGGCCCTGTTAAGTTCCATCTGCACTGTGGCTGCAGCCTCCAGCTGTCCCCTCCCCTCTCATCCCTCACTTTCATTCAGTCCTTGTCACCTTCTGATGCCACATAATTTTCTGCTCTGATGATGTCATACAGCTATTGGAATAAAATCCCAACTCCTTAGCTTGATATTCAAGATCCTCCAAAATATGCCTCTAGCTTTCATTTTTAATCTCATTGCCTCTTTGTCCCTCTCTTTATTCATTCTGTCACCAAGTCATACAAAACTATTCACTGCTTGCTCCAGATTCATCCTTTCTCTTCTCTGTGCCTTTGCTTCTGCTGTTCCCTGTGCCTGGAATTACCTCCCACTTATCCCCACACACCTCTTAAGGTCCAGCTCAAACATCATCTCCTCTGTGAAGTCTTCTGTCATTCTTCTAACTACTGCTGTCCCTTTCTTGAACTCACATAGAGTATATCTTATCTTACGGAGTTGACTAAATTACACTATGTGCTTACTTCTGAACATTTTAATCTCCCTACTAGGTAGTAAGGAGACAGAGCTGTGCCTCTTTTCATCTTTGCATCTCCTACAACACCCAGCATAGTGACAGAGCCTAAGAGATGGTTGTTGAATGAATGAATGAATGAATGAATGAATGTTGGATTCATGTAAATAAAATTGAAAGATTTTTCCATCCCTTATTTTTCTAAAGATATCTACCAAAATCAATGATATTATTATATTGTTTTCCTAACAAAATAGTATCCATTTTAACTCCTCTCAAACCTGGGCCAGTTGGAAAGCACAGATTTATTACGCACAGTTACAAGGGATGGCAGTGTAGTTAGAACCAGATCCTTCCCACAGTGTCTGTGGTTTGGTTAACAACATGGGAGGAAACAATTAGAAATTTTGTTGCTAACCTTCACCCTGAACAACCTAACAGACAACCAAGCCCTAGCAAATCCACTCACTAAGCAGTGTGAGAATAAAGCAGAAGTAACTCTCAAAGAAGCAACTACCAGAACCTTGGAAGTCCCCAGTTACAATGCTGGCCTGGCTGGATTCCAAAGTTGGGGAAAAGAACTTCTGCTGTAACAGAGTAAGTTATGCAGGTGTTGTGCAATACTCAGCTCCACCTTGACGTTCCCACTAATTGGAGACCTTCCTCTACACGGGCTAAGAAAATGACCTAGGTAAACTCTCAGGCTCTCAGCCATGGAGCACCAGCAACAATGTGTTAAGCGCTGAACAGAAACCGGAACAGAAAAGATAACCCTGGTTCCTGGGTTTACCTTTCTGTGGGACGGTCTGTCGCCACAGAGAAACAGGAGTGTCTGATGCTTTGGGAGCAGTCTTGATTTTGACAGGTTTTTAATTTTCCTGAAAATTCAAGTGGTGGAGAGAGATGCAATCTCTTCTTTTACAAGCTCCGGATTTCTAGCTGCGTGGGGAACTGGACTTGCCTCTTCTCTCTGGCTCAACAGTGATCTTTCCTTAGTAAAGACTGTACTCATTCCAAGCCTCACTTCAAGAGGGCAGTGGGCCCTTTCTCCTCAACCTCCCCTCCACCTGGGCAGGAGGAGCTGTGCCAGACCTGCACAGCTCCATCTGGAGGGAAGGGGCCCCTCCTGCTTCCTCCTCCCTAAACAGGTGACTCCTTGGCAGTGAGCGCCCTTTAGAATCTCAGCCCTGGCATTTTTCTATCCTGTGCTGGGGCTTCTAGTGATGCGCCTCTGGGCGAAAGGCCACTGTCCTTGCTTTGTTTTCTGTGCATGAAGCTTCTCATAAGAAGCAGGTACATTTCTTAGGGCCGTGTTCATTGTGTGTCTATCTGTAAAAGTCTTCTTCTGCATGTTGTCAGGTGTTCGGGCACCTGTTCTGGGCGGAATGCTCAGTGGTCTTCCCTGTGTCTCCAGCTGAATTCATAGACAGGAGGCCCATTTTGGAGCTGGTGTCACCGTGAGGCAGCCTTCTGGCAGTGACGAAAATTGCTGTTGTTGAGGAATGAATATTTAATAATGTGGAAAATATGGTGATCTTCATAACCTGAAGTATAAATTTCAGGTTATAAATATAGCATATATATTATTAATATATATACCATTATGCAAATATGTGTTAACAGGATATATATTAAATATTAACAGTAGTTATCTTTAGTAAATGGTTGGCTTTTTCTCTCTTCTCTTTTCCTCTCCTGGTACTTGTTTTTATTTTGCAAATTTTTTACAATGAATAGATTTTGTTTTGGTGATAAGAAAAGATGAGTAAAAGTGTTTTCAATTTTCCGAATAAATTATTTTGGGAGAAAGGAGTTGCTGGGAGGACCTCTAGATTAGTACCTCTAGGGGTTCAGAGATAGAGCATGATGCTCTGTTCTTAGCAACATGGGGCAGGTGAGCAGTGGCTGCCCAGACTTTGCACAAGCCCAGCTCCTGAAGCAGGTGAGGTCCTGGTTCCATCCCACCGAAGGAGTCAGGCAGGCAGCAGGCTGTCCTCAGCAGTCAGGCTGGTGTGCTTTTTGCCTCAATCAGATTCAGCAACTAAAACTACAAGCAGGAGCAGCAGCTCCTGAAGAAGGGGGGTCCATTCAAGGAGAGGATAAGAGGTCCCCTACCTTCCCTTGGTTCTCTCCGTGTTTCAGCAAAGCTTTTAAGCACTAATGCCCCAGAGCACTATGTTCCTCTAGTAAATCCCAGTTTCAGATGAATCACTTGTTTTCCAATGTGGGACTGAATTAGGTGCTAGAATTTTGAAAGACGGTAATTTACAGGGCCATTTGGGAAGTTTGCATAATTGTGCCTAATGCTCCTTTCCAGATAAAGCAGCTTTGCATTTCATTTTCTCTGCCTCCTAACATCACTCCAAACTGTTGAGGGAGTTAGCCATATGCATGTCTATAGCTACTCAATGGCAAGAGACTCATCATGTGGTCCTGGTGCATATTTTCATCAAAGGCAAAGAACCCTGAACACCCTACAGCTATGAGCACTGCCTTGCGTGTGTGACAGGACCTGAGGTCTCTGTGCCCATAATCTGGGATTGGACCTGTTGGGGCAGAGCAGGACCCCACTGCTCCTAGCGTGCTGCTCTTCTGTCCGTAGGGAATTCCTTGAATACTGTTCATCTTGGAGGCTCTTCACCTTGAAGATAGACCTAACAAGGGAGATGTATTTGTGGGATACTGACTGTCTTGTTGAAACCCATGTATTCTAGATGGTGCTTTGCAATCTGCTTAAAGCTTAAGCCTGAAGTTTATTTATCATAAACTTCATTCATTTAAAAACATTTTTAAAGATTTTATTTATTTAGAGAGAGGGGAAAGGAAAGAGAAAGAGAAGGGGAGAAACATCAAGGTTTGGTTGCCTCTTGCACACCAAACCAACTGGAGACCTGGCCCACAACCCCAGCATGTGCCCTGACAAGGAATTGAACCGGCATCCTTTCGGTTCGCAGGCCAGTGCTTAATTCACTGAGCCACCCCAGCCAGGGCTCATTTATTTTTTAACACTAAAAACACTAATGTTTCCTTCCCTTATATGTGTCCTCTTCTCCTCACCATAAAAACCACGTGTGTATCATCCCAAGCCTAAATCCTTCCTGTATGGGGGTGCACCGGGACTTCTCCCAAAGTTGCTTTAATCTAGTGATTTTTAAATCAACTCTTGGAGATTTGTTAGAAGATAATAGTAGGCATAGAAAAATGAAGGTATTTCCCCAAGTATTTTTATTAATGATGAATCTGAGTAGATGGCTAGAAGTCATATCTAAGATGCATGTGAGCAAGAATTTGAGATTTAGTTTCCACAGCTTAAGTCCAATAAAACTATAACCATTGGCATTTTTTAGGAAGAACTGAATCTCCTCTCTCAACAGCTAAATCTCTGTGACCCTGGGTAAATGTCCCCCTCTCTCCTAAACCACTAAACATCTTATTGCAAATAAATTAAATGGCATAAGCCTTCTATCTTTCCTAAGACAGATTTCATAATGTCCTGAAAAGGAAAGTGTGACTTTAAGATAAGATGTGAGGTTAGTATGAGCTCCGCTACATTTAAAGAGATATTCCTACGCATAGGAAACAGTCTCTGGGCAGTGTGCTAACTTGCAATCTTTGGGTGGTAGGTTGGAGGTGGCGGTTATTTTTCTCCCTCTGTTTTCCACAGTGACTGTGGTTGACTTTTATGAGCAAGAAAACAATGAACCATTTAAGAAAGGAAAGTTGACCGCTAAGTCATGATTGTTCCGTGGCTCATGGAATCGGCCTCTGCGTTTGGGTCCTTCACCACTCTGGTCTCACTGATCTGTTTGGCCAACAGGTCACAGAATTCCTGAGTCATGTTTAAGAGAAATATAGGGTTTTTTTTCAGCCACAAAAGAAAATTCCAGGTTGTCAGGGGGAGCCAAGCTTATAAAAAGAAAGCTTTTAAGAAGGAAGGCATTTTCCCCACCCTTTTTGCATTCCACCCCATGACCAAGACCGTGTTAATGACAGAACTCCTGTGTGCAGACATGTGCGGAGAAGTTTCTACAACACAAGGTTGCATTGTACGGAGAGCCTGCGTCCCGGAAGCCTGCAGCAGCTGTGGGCCCTCAGGTCAGCATGAACAAATTCCCCTGCAGAAAGGGAGCCTCGCCAGGGAGCCTAATGAAACCTACTCAACTAGAAATGCAGTCAGTAAGGCTAGAGCTGCTGGAAGAGTCAGAAGTTTGGGAATCTACAAAAGAGGATTCTAAAAATAACTAGCCTGCCTTTATGACTCCTTTGTTACTTAAATTTTGGAGAAAACAAAATTGGCTGTCTCCAATAGCCTCTACCTTTTCTTTCCCACCTCTCTTCTCTATTACTGATTCAAGCCTTGCCCCAAACAAGCGCTTCTTTGCCTTGTGGGCGATTTTCCTCAGCTGGCCTCCAACAGTCCAGGGGAGAGATTTAGAAAATAAATCAAGGATCTAAGCTGTGTGATAACACTTGCTGTGAACAAGAGATAAAAAAGGCTAATTCTGTGACTGCCATGGAGGGCTTGGCTATCCAGGATCCACAGGAAGAGGCCTAGGAAATTACATCATTCGCTTCCAGATGGAAGAGTCTGGGAAGTAAAAAATGTGTGTGTGTGTGTGTACACACACACAACCCAACAACAACAACAACAAAGACATTCCAAATCTTCCTAGTCCTGTAATTCTTCTCTTAACTGACTGCTGAGGCTTAGCAGCCTCCTAGGACCTAGACCCCCTGGGTGTCAGAGTTGGAAGCAGGGTCAGAGACCGTCTCGTTCAGGGATGGCAACCTCACTGCCCACAGGGCCCGGGAGAGGGAGGAAGACTAGGTAGAGCTGCTGAGGAATGGTGGGGACTGAGGCAAACCGGAAGTGCATGGATTTTAAAAAACACTTTGTGGGCCAAAGGAAACGGGACTATTAGCCAACGTTGTCATGTGGGCTGCTCATTTGTAACCCATGGCTCCAAATTAATCCCAACTAATTTGCAGATGAAGAAATAAAGACTCAGAATGGTGACATGACTCACTGCAGCTCACAGGCCACGCAGTGGTGAAACCAGTACTGACAGCCCAGTCCCCGGACCCTCGTGCCAGGGTTCTCCCACCCTCTTCTCCTACACCCCGGGTGCAGCTGGGTCACCGCAGAGAGCACCGCTCTCCTATGATGGAAGCTGATATTGGGCATTTCGGTGAGACCCAGGGAACTTTTCCTGTCACTCCACATGGGTTCCAGTTTACCCAGCAGCCATGCCGGCTGCAAATGCCACCACCATTTAGGACCTTTCCTACACCCTCAGTTTCTTCCTTTGACAGCATAGGAAGAGCTTTCCTCTGTCAGGTTCCCCTCTGGGGGCCGCTTGGGGACATCTTGCTCCTCCAAAGCTTCAGGCAACAAAACCAAAGTCTGGGTCTAAAACTTCCAAGTAAAGGATTCTGAACATCAGTGTCGGTTTAGCTGAAAGTTACCTTTAAATTTGTCTATAGGATATTGGAGGAAGAATTAATTACTACTACTAAAGCATTGTGAAAATTAGGGATGAAATGATCCATGGATCTACAAAATATTATTGTAATTAACGAGTATATCTATCAATGAGTATATCTACCTATCAATATACTGTGATCACGAATAATGGGCGTTTGTCAGAGGTTATCAAGCTGAGGCATCTTTCATATGAGTGCTTTCAGCGTGATCTGTTTTGCCAGAAATGTTTCCTTTCTAATTCGCTCATGAGAGTTCTGCCCAATAAAAAAGGTACCTTTTGTACTTTTAAGAGAATGCCATCGATGTTTTTATGCACCACGAGTTAGTAACAGTGGATACTACACTTAATTTCCCTTAATAATTTGTCACTCTTGACAAACTTTCTTTTCTTCAAGTTTGGTTTCAAGGAGAATCTTATTACATAACACATATTTTTTAAGTTTCCCTCCCTGATTGACTGGTCCTCTAAGAATTCTTCTGTTTTTTTTTTTTTTTTTTAAACTAGGAGAAACTCTTTTGATATATAAATATCAAATACCGTGCAGAACCCAGGGCCTGCACACAGTAAATGCTGAATACCCTTTTGACGAGTGAAGGAGTGAGTCAGGGAGTGAGCGGCAGGCCACAGTTGTCTGCGTCGGTTTGGGAGGGTGGATGATGTTAGCACTCTGGTTGGGGGACTCGACTAATTCATCAGGTAAATGCTCAGAATGTCTGTTGGCTGATAACAGGACTTAGCTAGAATTCTTGATTTCTGGGGTTGGTTTGGGTTTCTAGTCAATTACTCAACTCATTTAATGACTAGTAGTTGCCTCACTGCTCAGAGGTGATGAAGACTGGTTCCTAAATACAGTTCGTTTGCTAGTGGACCATGGGTAAATATTCCATAGTTATTAGGCCTGAGAACAGAGCAAAGCAATTGCAGTGATTCTCCTGAAACTCACAAACCATGTAGGTGCTGTTTTGAAAAAGACAAAGTATAAGTGCTTAGGTTCAATTCCTAGCCAATAATAATAGTAAATATTTAAGCAGTAATCACATTATGCCTGGCATTGTGCTAAGCATTTTTCACGTATTATCTTATTTAATCCTCACAATTATCTTAATAAAGGAGATGTGATAATTATGACCATATTTAGGTTGAGAAATCAGAGACATAAAGTAATTCATCCCCAAGTCCACTGGTAAGTAGCAGAGCCGGGCATTGGGCTCCTGTCTGTCTAGTTCTAGAACCTGAGTTCTTCAGTCCTATAACAAATTGCCTCTCATTGCCACAGCTTTGCCATTTATTACCTCTGTAGCCTTAAGTGAGTCCCTTGACCTCTCTGAGACTTGGCAGTCTCACCTTTACAATGAAGACAGTCATAACCATTTTGCAAAGCATGTGGCTGAACATCAGTCTCTTTGCTCCTCCCTCTGGCTCTAACCATATGGGTCAAAGGGTGCTCTTCTCTTCTCCTAGTGCTCATTTCTGACCCCTTTGATTGGCAGAGGGGAGAGCACATGACCCAAAAAGACCATATCAGAGTAGCCTATCTCTTTGTCCATAGTTGTTTGGTCAGGGAGTAGATACCTGATTCAAGTCAGGTCAATCAATCCCCTCTCTGGAACTTATTTCACTGGGCACCAGTGAAGGGAAGCTTCAGCCCTTTGACAGTAGTAAATCAGAAAAATGGGAGCCAGGCCATGCTGCCCTGCAAATGGAAAAAGCTGCCAGAAAGAATGAAATGCACATAAAAACCGAAGCAGAAGGAATTGGTGGAAAGAAGGCTCAAATCTAGGCACCCCCAAGTCTTAGCAGCCCCTCTGCCATTTCCCCAGTATAGTTATGAAACCAAACATACTCCATTTATGCCTAAGCTCATATGAGTTAGGTTTTCTGTTACTCGCACCAAAAAAAAAACGTATACAAATAAATACGTTGCATTGGGTCTCCATATGCCCATATGAATACATGTAAGGAAACCCATTTATAAAAGGTCCAGATTTTAGATAGACCATTAGTAGTAAGTAGGCTTAAGAAGTGGCTCAGGGAAGTCGTATCAATACAGGGAATGGTGTTCACTGGGATGTAGGGCACATATCTCGGTACTCCAGGGTCATGGACATATAATCATTATACCACCCAAAACTAGATGCCTCGCCCATCCCCTCCCAGTGTAAACTTATTGTTCATTTACAGTCCTTTGGAATCTTGGCCCTCACCAATAGTTCTAGTTGTCACTGAGCTAGTGCCAAATATCAAAGAGGAAATTAAATTCATGAAAAATGCTCAAAAACAGCAACTTTGATTTTATTTAGAATTTCTCAAAACCACAAGCATCAATGCCTTTTTAGGACCTAAACTCCATAAATGTATTATCAGGATACCTGTTCATTTCTATCTCATCAGTACCTGGACCTTAAACACAAAAAAATATTAAGGTGTTTTCAAGTGTCAAGTAAAATTCAGAAATGGTTCTTTTCATTTCAGTTATTTGGCATATTGTTATAACTGTTTACTACTAGCGCTATGAAACATGCATTTTAAAAATTTTATAAATGGAGGATTAGACCCAGAAAAGCTGGTCTGCAGTCACAGAAGCAACATTAAGGGTATAACCCAAGCTGTTATATGATGGCTATTAGTCTAGTGCACATTACTTACATACATATACACGCAAATGCAGGTATGCCTGATTTCCAGACCATCACTATTTGAACTCAAGAATGGAATGGATATGTGTAAAATTTTGTATCTATCCTTCCTATCCTGATTGTCCCCCCTTTTCTCTCCAAACCCATTTCTTCCCTCCTGTCCCTACTCTACGTCCCAGAAGGCTGATGCCTAAGGCCTGCATCAG
Source organism: Anoura caudifer (assembly GCA_004027475.1). Classification (NCBI taxonomy): domain Eukaryota; kingdom Metazoa; phylum Chordata; class Mammalia; order Chiroptera; family Phyllostomidae; genus Anoura; species Anoura caudifer. Next base: position 673,046 of record PVKU01000069.1, on the reverse strand, counting down.
CTGGGTTGCCTTGCCTATAGGTTCTAGTTGGGTATGGCCCATGAAGATCAATGGGGAGTGTGATGGGGGTTTTTATTTTCCTTCCCCCGCTGTGGTAGACACTGTTGGTACTACTCCCAGATGCCTGTTTCCATGTGTTCATTTCCCAGCTTCTATGTCCTCTGTATTTGTTGGCTGACAGCTGTAACTCTCTTCAGGAAAAAAAAAAAAACAAAAACCACTGTTGGGCCACCAGAGCCACTTTGCCCAGGATAGGGAGGGAGCTGCGAGTGCCTGGGGGTTCGGTCCCGCCCCAACGTTAGCCAACTAGTGTGAGAGGATGAAAGTCCAGCTCCTTTGCATGAGGCAGACAAGCTCTAGGGTGTGACAGCTCTGGGGTATTGTTTCATGGCAGAGAAAACTGCAGGGTTTTGCCAGGGCTGGGAGTTTGCTTCAGTCTGCACTCTTGCAAAACTTTCTGCTCTTCCCTGTCTTGGTTCCCCTAATATCTTCTGTGTGCCTCCAGAGGCCACTTCCTCAAGCATTCACTGACAAATGAATCCTAAACTTAGGGTCTCCTTCTGAAACCTCAGCTAAGAACCCCCCCCCCCCCAGTCGCAGCCTCAGCAGTGGCTGAGCCCCTCTACAGCCACAGTCCCTGTCACGTGGCCCCTCTTCCAGACTCCAATTGTCATGGGGGCTCTGGAAACACCAGTTCCTCTCCTTGTCCCCTCAGGTCTAGGGATGTTACTGCTTCCCATTAGTGTTAGTCCTTGGGTTCTTGTTGGTTCTCTTAATGCTGCCCACAAATATGTACACAGGTCCACCTTTACCCTTCTTCCATTAAACCCTTTGAACATACCATCTCTTTCTGATTAGGACCCCAACTGGGAATCCTCTCTGCTCCCAACTTTGATACTCACTAGCTAAAACTTAGGAACCAAATCCACCCACACTTAAATTCTCTGCCAAGAATCTTTTCATCTGAACTCAGGATCTAACAGATTATAGGTAGTGAGGATAATTACACATATCCACACACAAACATTCGCACATTCATACACATACATCACACTTGTCTCATATAATTATTTTGAAAGTTATGCTGAGGACACTAAAAGGTCACTAGGAAGAAAAGTGATAGAAGATGCCTTAACCATGTTAAGCAGATTTTTTATTGTGCCCATAAATTATTAACTGCAATAGGCATTGCCCGCTTGATGTACACAACTAGAAAATAAACAAAAGGTATATATGGAACCACTGTTTGCAGACTTTGGACAGAAGACAAAGCAGAACTCTAATCTCTGAGCAAAGGAAAACACATGAGGTGTGCTGCCGCTGTGAGCACCCCAGTCACTGCCTGGAGGCAGTTTGCAGGCTGCAGAGCAGAGAAGGGGAAACCCAGACTGAGCGCCACAGTCCCACTGAAGTGAGGAGACACAGAGCAGATAGATTTCTGGGAGGCCACAGCAACCAGCATTGGTGGGGTGGGCTGCTAGGAATGAGGGAAACATACAAAGACAGAGCCCTGGAGGTCCCCAGACAGGCCTCTTCGAATCTTTCGCTAAATACTGACCTGTGAGTATATGATATGAAAAACCACAAGGCTGGAAAAAAGGAAAACAAGAAAGAAGCTGAGCAATCCCTCAACTTCCCACAAGGCTGAGAAATGTTCACGTTACTATTAGTCAGAGCAGAGAGACCACATAGCATGCAGGGCACAAGGCAGAGTCCTCTGAGGGAATTGTCTTTTCAGTGGGGCTAAATGGGCCCTAAAACCAAGGCTTCTCAGAACCCACCTACTGAAGCTTTAAAAAAGTCTTGAAAGAATCAAGCTGCTTCCAAGTAACTTAATTGCATGTCAGAACAAAGTGCACAGTTACTCAAAAGGGCACGACAAAATGCAGTACCCAGAAATGACAGAAAATTCCAGTGTTTGTGATCTAATAAAAAACTGGCAGGCATGGAACAAGAGGGGAATATTACCCATAATCGTGATAACAATAAATCAATACAAACAGGCTTAGAAATGACAGAGAGAATGGCATTAGAAGAAAAAGACCATAAAACAGTTATTAGAAATATGTTCCACATGCTCAGGAGTATAAAGAAAAACATGAATGTGACAATAAGAGGACTAGAAGATATAACAAGAAGTTCCAAGTTTCTGTACAATATTGTAAGTTACAAACACACTGGGTCAAATTATGGTAGATTAGATACAATCAAATAAAAAAATTACTGAGCATGAATCCCTAAGAATAGAAATTACTCAAAATGAAACATAGGGAGAAAAAAATTTTTTAAATGATTAGAGACCTTCCAGAATATATCAAGTGGCCTAGCATATGATAAATGGAGTTCTAAGAGAAGAAGAGAGAGGGGAAACAAATATGTCTGAAAAAATAATGATCGAAAAATCTCCAAAATTTAATTAACATGGAAAACCTATAGATCCAAGAACCCTAAGCTTCAAACCGGAGCAAGAGAAAGAAAATGATCTAAGGCACATTATAGTTAAGTTGCTCAAGAACAGTGATAATCAGCAGCCGGAGGAAAGAAACAAGACAATAAAAACATGCCTTGTCAGAAACTGCACAGCCAGAGGACAGTGGAGTGACATCTTTAAAGCATTGAAAGAAAACACAACATTTTTGTACAAACAAAGCCAGAAGACCTTTACTGCAAAAATGTTAAAGGAAGTTCTTCAGACAGAAGGAACGTGATGCTAGGTGGGAATCTGGCATGACAAAGGACACTAGAAATGGAATATATATGGGTAATATTAAAAAAAATTTCTCATTCTTTAATTCTGGTGTTTCTACCATGTGTAGAATTAAAATGAATGACATCAAGAACTAATGGGGACATAGAGGAAAGATTTTAGACCACATGCAAAGTTGAAAGTAGGCTATGATAAGCTAAAGTTGTATAATATATACTAGAGCACTGACAAAAAAAAATCAACAAATCATAACAAAAAAACTAAAGAAGCATAGCTAATAAACCAATAGTGAAGCTCAAATGAGATCATAAAACAAAATTTTAAAAAGGAGAAAAGGGGAAGATAGAAACAAAGAACAGATGGGACAAATGGAAAACAAGCAGTGATAATTGGCAGACTTAAACCTAACGATATCCATTATTACATCAAATAAAATAGTGTAAACATTCCAAGTAAAAGAGAAATTGTCCTCTTGGGTGAAAAAGCAAGATCAACTGTATATTGTCTATGAGAAGCCTACTTTAAGTAGGCTGAAGGGAAAAGATGGGGAAAACATAACCATGCAAACACTAATAAAAAAACAAGAGTGACGATATTACTATAAACAAAGTAGACTTCAGAACAAGGAATGTTACTGTAGACGGAAAGGAACATTACATAGTTATCAATAGGTCAATTCATTAAGGTGTCATAACAATTCTTAACACATATGCACCTAATAATAGAGCTTTAAAACACAAGGTCTGTCCAGAAAGTATCCATCCACGTAACAGGAAAAATAGATATTTTTTGAAGAAGATACAAGATACAATAAACTTTGTACATAGGACAATGACGCCTCAATCCCCTTTGATATAAGCACCTTGGGACTTCACACAATTCTACCAATAGCCTCAGCTGCCCCATCATATATCCCTGAATCTCATCAACACTCTGAAATCTCTTCCCTTTCAAAGGTGATTTTAATTTTAGGAAAAGCCAGAAGTCACAGGGCACCAAATCTGGGCTGTAGGGGGATAGGGGAGGGCTGAGTCACCTGGATGATTTGATATTTCACCAAAAAAAACTCTGCACAAGACATAGTGCATGAGTGGGTGCCTTGACCTGGTGAAGCTGCCAATCACCAGTTGCCCATAGCAGTGGCCTTCTGAATCTTCTGAATAGTTTCCATGGAGGAATGTCAAGCATAATGCAAAATTTGATGCAGATTTGTCGCTCTACTCGGTCAGTCATTTTGAATGCAACAGCTACACAGTACACATGCTCACTCACTGGTGTCTACCACCCCCACTGACTAGTACAGTGAAGTCATCATTGTTCATGCATGTGCATTCCAGTCCACTCTCCTTGGCTGCCAGGTTATATTGATGTTGCACAAACTGTTCTCATTATATTAACAATGACTGAACTATTTCTGGACAGATCTAATACATGAAACAAAAACTGACAGAACTGAAAAAAAATAGACAAATTCACAATCCTATGTAGAAATTTCAATATTCCTCCTTTAGGAATTGATAGAACATGCTGGTAAAAACCAGTAAGCACATAGAAGACTTGGACACACTGTCAACCAACTTGAACTAACTGAGTGGTTCTCAGAATCATATTCTAATGGTGGGATTCTGACACGGGTTCACTCACCAGCCAGATACCTATGAGGACCTCATTCCTAGTGGTATTCATTGTTCCTGGTGTGCTATAACAGACCAATCGCTAAAACTCACTTGTGGAGAATGGTAAGGAAATATAGGGGAAGTGGGATGCGCTAGTTTATACAATGTCTCTGGCATTTGAAAGGTATCAAGGAGTATTTCCAAGGACTGTGGAATTCAGTGACCAGTTTAAATGAAAGCGGGAGTGCTAAAAAGACCCCTGGACAGCATTTCAAGAGACCCTCATTTCTTTTTCCCAGAGGGCAGAGTGAGCTGAATACATGGTACGATAAATGATTGTGAGAGAGGTAGAATTTAAGAGAAGCTAAATTCTCAGGAAGGCAAGTCCTATCCGAAGTCAGAACCTCTCTGTTTGCAAATTGTATCAACACCTGCCCCAGAATCTTATATAAAATTCTTCCCAAACTGAATTGCTTTCAAGAATTGGCCTATAAAACAAATCCTGAGGCAGCCCCTGCCAAGTCTAGGGTGGGCAGATGATGATGACTATGCCAAGCTAGAGAAGTCTACAGTTTCCCTTGAGACCGCAGTTCTAAGGCCTCACTCTCTCCAGCAGGCACAGGTTTGCCTTGCAGTCTGGGTGTAACCAGTGCTCGAAGCCCAGTTTGCCTCGCATCCCTGTTCCTTTCATTTAAGAGGATAGTGGATCTTCTGAATGCATTTCATTTCTTTCTGGAGGGTGCTTCTAGGCATAGCAGAGTAGCTGCAGCAATTTCTACTTTGCACTCAGGGCTGACCTTCAGAGAGAAGACAGATAGAATTATTTCCCTAGAGGAAAAATCCAGCTTAGTAGAGAAAAAATGATGGGAGTTCCCAGGTGTATGGATTAGAAACATTTTGCTAATCTTGGTCAGTTCAGTAGAAAATTCCTTTTGTTAAAATTGGAGTGGGTGGTGGTAATGGAGAGGGAAGATTCTCATACCAAAAATGATTAGCTCTTTGGAAGACTTTTTAAAGCATTTGAGTTCCCACCTTATCGAAGTACACTTCAAACCATATTCAAGGTAACTAAGTTTCCTGTATTTTCTTCCAAACCTCAAATACAACTAAACAGTTGGGCTGGTCTCATCTCTTCCCCAATGATAAGAAAGGAAGGGGAAATGGCTGGCAGGCAGGCAAGAAGACATAGAGACCGATAAAGACAACCACCACCTACATTGATTACAGACCTTCTCTAATCACATGCAGTTGTTTGGCTCTGGAGCTAGCTGCACTTAATAGGTGCATTCAAACCACTTTTGTTGGTTTACTTCATCTGTTTCAAATATTCTGGCCTTGTGAGATCCTCTCCTGCCGAAGGGCATGTTGTAATGAGAATAACTTTATCAGTGGTGACAGCTAAGCGTGGTGACTCATTTCTTGGAGTGCTGTATGCCAAAAAGGCAAAATATTATCACTGGAGGTGAGTGGCTGAGTCCCCAGTAGATAGAACAAGTCCTGGGGCTCAGAGGGTGGGGGAGGGACACATGTGCAGAGCCACCCTGAGTCCTCATTGTTCTTCTGGCCACAAGCCTGCTTTCTGAAGCAGGTCTTTTGGCTGCAAAGACATGTCTTTTAATTTTGTATTTGGAAAATTGTATGATTTTTATTTTTTCTGCCTTAGTTACAATAATCCCTTGATTAATCAGTCTCCTTGCTTTCTGCTTTGTCTCTCTCCCCTCAAACTCACCCTGCACACAGATGGAGAACCTTCCCAAACTCATGCCACTCAGGTCTGAAAGCCCACTGGGACTCCTTGCTAGACAACACTTCAAGGACATCTCACTTCCTTTAGTAGCAGTCAAGGCCATCGACAATCACAGCTCACGTCCCCCTCGTCTTCCACCTAATCTCACGCCTGCTCTATGTGTTGCAAGACTACAACAGATGTTAAAGTGACTATTTTTCAAACCCCAAATTAGAATACTTGCTTTGACAAATACAAGAATCATTGTGAAGATATTGGAGAGGATATTTTCAGTCTGTACAGTATTGGAAAAATCTGGCTCTTACAGTATAATATCTCATTCCCAGTTCTTTCCTGCCTTGAGGTCACTCTTTTTTCTGCCTAGAAGTATTTTTTAACTTCCTCAACCTTCTCACTCTCATGTGCTCTCCTGTTGACACTCTATGCGCCTGTCCAGTCCCAAATCAAATGCACACCCTCTTTTTTGCAATTTAAATCAATGTATCTTCTCTTTTTTAAATAGCTTTTCTTAGACAAGCTATTTAAAAAAGCCATGATATATTTTCTCTGCACTAAAGGAGGATGTGTTTTATTCACCTTTATGTTCCCCTGAGTATCTAGTTACAATAAAACTTTTGTTTTAGGTCTTCTCTTTTTTTTAGTATATTTTATTGATTATGCTATGACAATTGTCTCATTCTTTTTTTCCCCCATTACCCCTCTGCCTGGTACCCCCATTCCCTCCAGCATCCCCCTCTTAGTTCATGTACATGGGTCATACATATAAGTTATTTGGCTGCTCCATTTCTTCTACTATTCTTAACCTCTCCTTGTCTATTTTGTACCTACCAATTATGTTTCTTATTCCCTGTGCCTTTTCTCCCATTCTCTCCCTCCCCCTCCCCACTTACAACCCTCCATGTGATCTCCATTTCTGTGATTCTCTTCCTGTTCTAGTTGTTTGCTTAGTTTGTTTTTATTTCTATTTTTGTTTTCTGAGGTTTAGTTGTTGATAGTTGTTTGTTGTCATTTTACTGTTCATAGTTTTGATCTTCTTTTTCTTAGATAAGTCCCTTTAACATCTCATATAATAAGGGCTTGGTGATGGCGAACTCTTTTACCTTGACCATATCTGGGAAGCGCTTTATCTGCCTTTCCATTCTAAATGAGAGCTTTGCTAGATAGAGTAATCTTGGATGTAGGTCCTTGCCTTTCATGACTTCAAATACTTCTTTCCAGCCCCTTTTTGCCTGTAAGGTTTCTTTTTGAGAAATCAGCTGCTAGTCTTATGGAAACTCCTTTGTAGGTAACTCTCCTCTTCTCTTGTTGCTTTGAAGATTCTCTCATTATCTTTAATCTTGGGTAATTTAATTATGATGTGCTTTGGTGTGTACCTCTTTGGGTCCAACTTGTTTGGACTCTCTGAACTTCTTGGGCTTGTATGTCTATTTCCTTTGCCAGATTGGGGAAGTTTTCTTTCATTATTTTTTCAAATAAGTTTTCAATTTCTTGCTCTTCCTCTTCTCCTTCTGGCACCCCTATGATTTGAATGTTGGAATGTTTAAAGTTGTCCCAGAGGTTCCTCAGACTTGACATATTTTTCTGAATTCTTGTTTCTTCATTCTGTTCCAGTTGACTGTTTATTTCTTCCTTTTGTTCCCTGTACATTTTCCTTTATTTCACTTTGTATAGCCTTCACTTCTTCCTTTATCTTGTGGCCATACTTAATCATTTCTGTGAGTATCCTGATCACCATTGTTTTGAACTCTGCATCTGATAGGTTGGCTATATCCTTGTCGCTTAGTTCTTTTTCTGGAGTTTTGATCTGCTCTTTCATTTGGGCCATATTTCTTTGTCTTGGTGCCCCTGTTACATTATAGGGGGCAGAACCTCAGGTATTTGCCAGGGCAGGGCAACCCACTCCACTGTGTTGTGGTGCTGTATGTGGGGGAGGGGTCAGAGAGGGAACAATGCCTGTTGCTCAGCTCTTACCCCACTTTTAAGAGACTGGAGGTTTCTCCTGCAGCCCCAAACCCCACAGGTTTTTACAGCCACAGGTTCTGAGGATTTATTTTGCCATGCTGGGACCCTGGGTTGTGTGGTCTGTCTCAGTCCCCAGTTGTTCCTCCCAGCTTATCAGCATGTGAATGTGATCACCGGGTCTGCCAACCATGGCCTTGCTGCACGTCCTCTCCACCCCGGCTTCCCATCTCTGCCCCTCCTACCAATCTGAATGGATGTTTCTTCTTTAATTCCTTGGTTGTGGAACTTCCAGACAGTTTGATTTTTCTGTCAGTTCTAGTTGTTTTTTTTTTTAATTTGCTGCTATCCTTCTTTTGGTTGTGTGAGGAGACAAAGCATATGTACCCATGCCTCCATCTTGGCCAGAACTCCCTTAGTTGTAATAAAACTTTCTTAATCATCAGTTATGTAGCAAGAACTTTTATTACTTAATTTCATTCTCACAACAAATTTCTCACATGTTATTATCATTTTACACCTAAGGAAATTGCATCCCATAGTGGTTAAGTAACTTGTCCATATTCATGTGGTTGCTAAGCAGTCAGTCTGGAATTTAGACCCAGCTATCTCTGGCATCAGACTTCTGCAAACTCAGGAAGTGCTCAAAAAACAGTTTTCTCAAATATGAATTGAATCAGGTGCACCAAGAGATAAGGAATCACTCTGCAAAAGCAGCTAGCACTGAGGAGATTAGTCGCCCTTATATTTTTTCTTCATAACAAAAAAGACACCAATAATTGATTCAATTTCAAAGATCATTGTGAGTGAAGCATGAGAGAAATGAATGGGGGCAGAGAATTTTTTTAAGAAGTCTACATACAAAAGAAGATGTGTTCAAATCCACGTCCTCTCCCCTTTGTCATAGGTGGATCTTTTCCCTTCTGCTACTCACCGGGCAGGTGCTCAAACATCCCATCAGACTGAGTCCACAACAGTAGCCCCGCCTGGCTTTCTCAGCAGATGTCACAGGCTGCTGCAGAGTGCAGCCCCTTGGGGCCTATGGGCCCTCGGCTCACCCCATACCGTTCATTTACCCACCTTCTCGCCATTTACCCAACCCCAGTGAGAAGTGTCACCTTGGGCACAACATGACGTGCCACTGCTGAGGTCACCAAGGATGACCAGCCAGCAAAACTGCCATTGCTGCATTGGACGCACACTAAAAAGAAGACCGACTGTGAAAACACAGCAAGTCTAAAGTATCCTTGGAAAACGTCGCCTCCTCTTGGCGTAGGAATGGCCCCGCTTTGTGTCCCAGGCAGGGACTGCGATGAGGGGTGGTATCATAATTATTGCTGCCACTGAGTAATATATGGACTCCGCTCCTATCAACCCATCTTGATGACCTCATGTGGTTCGTTGCAGGTCTGGATAGTCTAAGGTTTCCAGAACAAAACTGCTTCATCAAACTTGGACTTTTTAATGAGGTGCCCCTGGCTTCATCATGTGATCAGCTCTCATGGAGGTGAAAGCAGGATGCTATTCCATTTTAATTTCTTTTTCTTTTCTCCTTTCACCCTTAGGGATTTTGGATAAAAGATTTTATTAGCTGAGTTCACTGGCTTGTCTCCCCAAAGCCTGGAACTATGCTTCAAACTTAGCCAAGGCCCTTCCTTTGAGAGGGTGCCAGCTACGGAAGAGGGGCAAGCAGGTGCAAACTCTTTGTTCCAGTCAGCCCTCCCTCTGAAAGCTCAAGAACAAGCCCACTAGGCCAGCGAGTGATGTTCTGACAGCAGAAATCACCGAGAAAATGATCATTTTCATAGTCTAGTTACAGCTCCATAATCCATTTTCCGCAAGGCTAAAGTCTAAAAATTTCTGGAAAACAAAAGTGTTTGTTTACAAATCTGTACAAGCTCCTATGGTGGTAAAACCTGACATGAACTGGCATGAAGTCATTTACAATTTTTATCTCATTTAGGATGACTATTCACAAATTTTGCAGCAAAAACTTAATTGGTTTAATTATAAGGTATTCCCTGCTAGTGTGCATGTATGTGTGTATCTGAAATGTTATAAATCTCAAAGCACGTACAACCCCAGAGGTTGTAGATGGTATGAAAACACTTTAACAATTCCTGCTGAATAACTGCATGAAAGGTTTTACCCCATCTCTGCATTCCCGAATGTCTCTTTTTCTCTCTCTCACTGAGCTGACACTGGCTTGCCGGTACGAGAAAAGTTACTTTGTTGTAGTGTCTCCTGCCTTAAACTGTGTAAGTCGGGAGGCCTAAAAGCAGTTGTTTAACCTCTCAGAGCCTTAGGCTGGGGTAATAAGAATAAATACAAAATGTTGCTGGGATGTAGGTCCTCTGTCCCATTTTCCAGAAACATTAAAGAAGATTAGAATTGCTTTTTAAACTGTAGAGACTGGACTTCACAATCCAGGTTCGTAAAGGTTCTGAAGAACTGGACGGTGGATGACACTCGGCTTTCAGACCGTCTGTCTGGCATTTCTCCTTTCCTTCTCTCCGTCACTCCAAGTCTCTTCCTTATCTCCTAACAAAAATTTTCTCTGAGTCAATAAACAAACTTTATTTGAACAAGATAGTGTACAGGTGCTATATAGCAATGAATTATTACCCTTTTCAGGTGGGGGGTAGGTGACTGCCAAGGGGGTCCTTACTCGTCCCTCATTTCCTTTATTTGCCCACTCATTGAAAACAGAACACTTGTTGAATATCTCCTAAGTTAAAAGATTTTACCTAAGGGCTAGCTAGCTAGGTATATAGATGAAATTAATGCTTAGGCTTTGAGTTAACAAATATTTGACCCCAGACATGTAAAGAAAAGAAATTCCAATGGTGCACAGTAGCAACATTATAGGACACAGCGTCAGGAGCGATCAACTGTATCTTTGGAAGGTGGGGCTGTGGGAAAGCTCAGTGAAGACTTCCTGGAAGAGGTGACTAAGCATAAGAAAGTAAAAAGCAGCTTAACAGGTAGACAGACTAGGGTGGAGAGAACCTTCCTGGTTGAGTGAACTGTTTACAGTTCGACTGTATAAAGTTTGAGCTTAAGAATGGTGCAAAATTAGGCTGGAGTACAGGGATCAGAGTGTGAAGGTGGGTTTGGGACTGTGTCATGGGGCTGACAGAAAGCCAATGAAAATATTTACTCAGAGAGTCATATTATGAGTCACATTCAGAAAGCTCACAAGAAGATTGTAGAGGATATAGATTCCAGAGCAGGCTAGACACAGAGCAAGGAGGCAGGTCTCGCAGCAGCAGCCCAGGTGAGAGAGCCTAGGGGCATGCTGGGATACAGGGACAGTCATTGACGCCAAGAAAGGGAGAGAGTAATTCTGAATGGGAAGATCTGGGATGACATCCAGAAATGGGATTTGACCGTCCTGAAAAAAACTGAACTTCAAAGGTGCAAGCAGGAGGAAATGGGAACTCCTTGTAGATTGTCTGTGTTTGCTCTAAATCCCCAATGCCTAGCACAGATCAAGCCACATAGAAGGCTTTTGGGATATGTTTCTTGGATGAATAGAAAGGAAATTCCAGGGTGTGCTAGTTATCTCTTGCTGCATATTAAGCTGCACCCAAACTTAGTGACTTAAAACGGAGACCTTTTATTTTTGCTCGCCTGTCTGCAGATTAGATGATTATCTGCTACGCTGGGCCAGGCTTGGTTGATCTCAGTGTCAACAGTCATCAGTCAAGCGTTTGCAGCCCTCTGGTGGGTTCGCAAGTGGCTGGATGGCTGTCAGGTTGAGAGAGCAGGCTGCCTGATCTGCGTGTGTCTTATCATCTAGGAAGCTAGCCTGGGCTTCTTCCCCTGGTGACAGCAGGGTTCCGTAGTGAGTGAACAAAAACATCCAAAGCCTCTTAAGGCTTAGACTCAGAACTTGCATTACATCACTCTGCCGCATCCTTCTGGCCTAAGCAAGTCCCAAGTCCCACTCGGATTCCTTTTTCTAAGGAAATTTCACCTTTTGATAAAAGAAAATGAAAAGTCACATTCCAAAGGGTCAAGGAAGCTAATTGCTTTCATTTTTACAGTCTACCACAGAAGCAAAGGAAAGGACTGTGCAGAGTTGAATGGTTGGACTGTGCTGAGCAAAATCAGGGCAAATGGGTGAACAGTGATGATTCACACACAGGCTTGGCGGGAGGTGGGGCACTTAGGAGAACGAGATGCATAAGAATGTAGAAGCTGGACCGATGGAGGGCTTTGAAGACCAGGCTGAGGATGTTTGGACTAAATTCTCCACTCCCTGGGCAGCTCTCAAAAGGTTTTAAGATGGGAAATGATAGCAGCAGATGAAACCTCAACCAGTCTAGGGGTTGTCCTTCAGGAGTAGGCTGGGCATTCCAGCTACGAGGAAAGCAGAGAGCAGCAGGCTCTCCTTCTGTTCCATCCCTACCATTTCCTCTTGCCCAGCGCTCTCCCAAGTGGCCACTGGACCCATTCTGAGCACTTTTAGGCAAGCCAGAAGCCAGTCCAGGTTTACTGAGACCACCACACACCAGTAACGGTTACAACATTCTTAATGATGTACACGTTTGCCAGCCCAGGTTAATTTTTAGCTACTTCCTCCTCTCCTTTGTAAATATCTCAGTAGTAGAATTAATGCAATTAATAATCTCCTGTATTTGTGGAACATAAATACTAAACCTTGTGGCAGAGCCAAGTGGTTATTTTCACACCCCACAATATTCTTTTTAAAGTCTACTTCCTTGCATAGTCATTGAACTAACATGGGTGTTTGCAGTCTTGGGAACTTAACCAGAAAAGGGCTAGCAACAGAGTGGTAGGTGCTGGGTCACTGGGTTGTGAGTAGGCCCGAATCCTAATGCAACTTAAATGATAAAGTCCTTGTCCTCTAAGGGTAAACGCTTTTCATTGCTCTCTAAGCTGCACCAAATTGACAAAATAAGTCACATCACTCATGCTAAAAATAATAGCTACACCTCAGACAGGTTCGCTCGTTAGGAGGAATAATCATGGGATGCTCTTCTCCAGACTTCACGTGATTAACTCCTATGCATCCTCCAGACTTCTACCTCTACAATGTGAACTCGAGGCCACGGCCATCTGGTTCCCAGCTTTACCACTGGGCTTAACGCTTAGTTGGTGCTTATTGATTATTAGTCAAGTGAATACATGAATGAATGTTCAAACAAAAAAGAATGAATGGATTGGAGAATAACAACATTGAATTCAGCTCTTAGCTGTGCTACTTGCTAGTTGTGTTTTAATGAGCAAATTACTTGCTTAACCTTCCTAAGCTTCACATTTATTTGATTTAAGGTAGCAATAAGAGGTGCCACCTCAGAGTTTTCAAGGAAAAAGTTACCTATATAGGGTCTGCTACATAGTAGGTGCTCAATAAATAAAAAATGAGAATGGGCAAATTGCAGGAGACAGCCCAAACATCAGGGAAGGTAGAGCCCTATCTCAAATGTGCAGAAGAGGACATAAAGAACAAAGTTATTCTATTTATCTGCAGCTGATGAGAAGGTGTCATGTGACCAATCTCATTTTGGGCGGGGGGCTCCTGCCATCTCACCAAATCCATTCCCTTCCTCATTTGGAGGTGGGCTTTTAAAGTGTGGTTCATGTGTCAGATGGCAGCATAATGTGGACAGAACATGACCTACATTGCTAAATAAAGCCTGCACAGAAAGCATCGGTTCAGTTGTGTCCCACCAAAAAGATATGCCCAAGTCCTAACCTCTGGTACCTGAGAACATGATCTTATTTAGAAATAGGGTCACGGTAGATGTGATCCAGCTAAGACAAGGTCATACTGCGTTGGGGTGGGCCCTAAACCCAGTGACTGGTATCTTAGAAGAGAAAGGAGAGGGAGATTGGGACACAGAGACACACACAGGGAAGAAGGACATGTGATAACAGAAACAGAGATTGGATTAATGCAGCTCCATGCCAGAGAATGACAAGGGTTGCTGGCAACCAAGAAAGGATTCTCCCGCAGAGCTTTCAGAGGGAGCAAGTCCCTGCCAAAACCTTGATTTCAGACTTCCAGCCTCCAATTGAGGGAATGCACTGCTGTTGTTTTAAGCCACCCAATTTGTGCAATTTGTTATGGCAGCCCTAGGAACCTAATGCATATACAAATAGCTTTTTTCTAGTCTCCAGGATTTGTTCCCAGCCTTTCATGGGAAAAGTTTTATATCCAAAAAAAAACCCACTTTTAGGCAACAGGACATTTCAAATGTGAACATTAGTAGTCATGGGAGCAAAGAAGGGTGAAAGGCGAAGCAGCAAAGGAGAGAAGGGCAAATGGAAAGCCATTAAGGCAAATGGGGGCATCAGCAGTGTGACAGTGGGCACTGTCAGCCAGAGCCTCCTTCCAGCTGAGTGGAGCCAGGTGGGGCTGGCTTGGACAGTTGCTACAGAGGCCAGGTGTCCTGAAGTCCACTTGCCAGGACAATAGCAAAGGTCGCACAAGGTCAGGCCAGAGTCAGCCTGGAAATGCCCATGCCAGGTTCTCACCAGGCATTCAATCATTCCTTCCATCCTACATCACAGACACTCTGGGTTTGCTTTTGCTTGGAAAAGGCTAGCTAGTTTGGCACTCACATGGGCTTTCTACCTAAATCATTCCTGGAAAGCTGCATTTCCTGTGAGTTTGCAGTATCAGTCGTAGTGAACCTTTCCTTAGCCACTAGTGTATCACCCCATGTGTGTATTACTTACGGGGTCATTCCCTGCTCCCCACCTTCTACATAATCCTAGGCTGAATTCACCAGAGCACGGGGCCACATAAAAGGAGAGCAGCTTGGAAATGCCACTGGCCATGCACAGAGCCACACAGAGGACTGAGGTTGACTTGTCACAAATGACAATGGCTCCCTCCTATCTCCTCAAATTAGGGAGCGAAAGCTATGAACCACCTGTAGTGTGAACTAAAAGTTCTACTTATATGCTTGTTTTTGAAAGACTTCAGGCCAATAGCTGATTGTGTTATTTAGAAATTATTCTCGAGGACTCCCTCTGAATTAAGTCAGAGATCACGACCAAATAATCTGTTGTGGAAGAAGGAGCTAAGTGAACATTCAGATACGGAGCCTGGTGAAGGGCCAAGCAAAGCCCAGTGGGAAAGCAGGTGAAGAGAGGATCGTTCACACAGACTCACATGGTTTTAGAGAGCCTGCTCCATACCAGGGCCTGGGGCAACAGAGACATCAAGAATAAGCAAGGGCCTTGCCTTGGGGAAGGCTGCAGCCAAAATATGCTCAACATGTGCACTCTGTTCCGGCAACTTCTCTCCCCTGCCCCCTTCTGCCACTTACTTCCCTGTCCTTGTCACTCTCTGCCCTACTTTTTTTCTCAGGATTCGTCACTCTCTGAAAAATCTTGCTTGTTCATTTGGTTACTTGCTGATTGTCTTTCTCCACCAGTGGAGGGAGAGCTCCAGAGGAGCTTGCTCCACATTACCCCAACCCCTGGGCTGGTGCCTGGCAGTTATTAGTTGCTCAATGAATGTCTGTTGACTCAATGAAATATAGCCAAATAGGAGTTAGAGAGGCTGACAATAAAACGGATTAAGAGCAGCTGTGTTGAATCCAGGCTACTGGAGTAAAGCTCAGCTCCCCGATTTACTCACTGCTTGACCTTGATTCGCTTGCTTGACCTCTCTACGCCTCAGTTTCCTTGACTGAAAAATAGGAGACTAATATAACCTGCTTCATAGGATTGTTAGGGAATTAAATGAGTTAACATATACAGGAAGGCCTTAAAGCAGGAGTTAGCAAACATTGTCTAATAGAGCCATACAGTAAATATTCTAAGCTTTGCAGGCCGTACATATGGTCTCTCTCGCAATGATTTACCTCTGCCCTGTATTGGCACAAGAGCAGCTGCAGACAATACATAAATGAATTGAGTGGGGCTGTATTCCAATTAAAACATTTAGAATTATAACACCGCATATAGCATATAAAAATTATAACAAAATAGTAGTCTATTGGCAGGGGAATTCGAAGTTTTTCTTCTGTAACAAATTCACTGTGTTGTTTCAAACTGTCTGAGTCACAGTTTAGTCGTCTGTAAATAGACATAATAATTACTCTTACCTACCTCACTTCATTATTTGGTGATCACATAAGATAAAGGATAAAACGAAAAGTACAAATGTACTGTGTACAAATAATGCATATAAATATGATCCTATAGTGCTGCTTGTATCCTAGGTTGCCATGCAGCAGGTAGATCAGATATGAGTATGCTCAGTGTGTGGATGAGGAAACCAGAAATATTAAATGACTCATTGAGGCCACACAGCTGATAAATAGAAGAACTAAATTTGAGTTTTTATTCTATAACACATCTCCCTGTGCACCAAACATACATCTTACACACAGAGTTCTTCCTTTACCTTTCTTATGCAGAAGTATCCCATTTCCCTAGGCTCATCCCAGGCCAAGGGGTTCCAGAAATACTGGACCTTGTAGTTATCAAGAGATAATTATAAACTCAGCCCACACTTTGTCTTGTCAAATCAGAAAAGAAAGAAAGAAAAAGAAAAACTCAGTGACATCACTGCACCTTAATTAGCTTGAATGCAAAAGGAAATGTTTACAACATAATTTCACCTCCATTCCCTCATCCCCCAAACACACATTTTCAAGAAGTGCAAATCCCCGTTCTAGTCAGTTTGTATGTGGGTTGAGTCACATATGTTTTATTACTGAAAGACACTTACTCAGCCTAAGTCTATAGTAAGAAGATTAGGCATCTAGCAGTTGACGAAGGCTTACTTACCTTTGATGAGGGTGCTGAAGCCCTGTGCTCATGGAAACTCAAGACTCCAGCTCTCAGCTACTTTGCGCATGGAGCTCATAACCATGCTAAATGCTAACTAAATGCCTGTGCGTGAATTGTTCAAGTGTTGTGTGTTTTTAACCCACTAGAATAGCTAAAATAAAAAAGACCGATACTTTAATTTTTGCAAGAACTTGGGGAAACTAGAATCCTCTTACAATGCTGATGGGAATGCAAAATGGTATAGCCACATGGAGAAACAGGTTGGCAGTTTTTTATTTTTCCAATTATAAGAGATATTTTATTTAGAAAGTCACAGAGCTAGAAAAGGTGGGCCAGTTGGGCTTTGTAAGCTCAGGAAATAAGTTACTGGGGCAAAAGAAGGGCTGTTGGAGTTTAGGAGAGAGAAGGGCAAGGCAACATGCCTGGGGGGAAGAAGAAGGGGAAGGGAAAAGTGTGGGCACACTGCAAGGGGGGAGGGGGGCCCAGGTTGGCAGTTTCTTAAAAAATTAAACTTTCACTTCCCATATGACCCCAAAATTCTAGTCCTAGGAAACTAAAAGTATATGTCCACATAAAGATTTTTATGCAAATGTTTATAGCAGCATTATACATGTAGCTAAAACCTAGAAACAACTCAAGTGTTCATCAACTGATGAATGAATAAACAAAATGTTTTTTTCCTACTATAGAATGCTACTTGGTAATGAAAAGGAATGCATTATTGATATATATAACAGTAAGAATGAATCTCGAAACCATCATGCTAAGTAAAAGACTGACAGACAGACAAAAAAACTACACTTAAAAAAAAAAAAAAGAGTTTATTTATTTATTTTTAAAGAGAGGGGAAGGGAAGGAGAGAGGAGAGAAACATCAATGTGTGGTCACCTCTTGTGCACCCCCTTGCTTGGGACCTGGCCTGCAACCCAGGTGTGTGCCCTGACTGGGAGTCAAACCAGCAACCCTTTGGTTCACAGTCCTGTGCTCAGTCCCCTGAGCTACACCAGCCAGGGTAAGACTACATATTATACAGTTCCATTTATATGAAACCTTTAGCAAAGGCAAAACTGTATAGCAACAAAAGTTGATTGAAGAGCTGCAGGTAGGAGATGGGAAGAGCAGGTATGGACCACAGAGAACATGAGAAAACTTTCTGGGGCATTGGAAGTATTCTAAATTTTGAATGTGGTGATAGTTGCATGACTGTGGACTATATAGTTGCTAAAACTCATATAACTGTATGGTTCATATGCGTGAATGTTAAGGTATATAAATTACACCTCAGTCAGGCTCTGAAATAGAAGCATTATATATATTTTTAAGTTCAGTTGTACTTTTCTTTAAAAAAGTGCATGTTTATTTTAGAAATATGCAAAGTATAAACCCAAAAAACAAAAACCTTCATCACACCAGCTGGAGATAACTCTTATTAATATTTTGAATGAGTTAATATGGAAAACAATATTATATACCTCAATAGCTTTTACTTAACATTACATCTTGAGCATTTTGCCATGTCATTATAAATTCTTCAAAAATACAATATTTGGTGGCTACATAATAGTTTGTTATGTGTACTACAGTAGACTTACCGACTCTCCTGTGTTAGCTATTTAGGTGTTTCCAATTTTCACTCTTACAAAGTTAGATTCTGGAAGTGCACCTGAGTTCCAGAGGATATGAATACTTTTTGATGCTCTTGGTGGATATTTTAAAATTGCTTTTCAGAAAAATCGCATAATCAGTGTAGGAGAGTGACCACTGCTGTTTTGTAACACTGGGCATGTTTTCTTCTTTTATTTATTCAAATAAGACCACTTAGATTTCCGGTGAGGTTGATTCTTTCTCAAGTGTGGCAGTCACTGTGGCTATTCACACGTATTTCAGTTTTTCTCCCATGGAGAACATAATAGACGTGGCTTCTCCCATTTTAAGGATAGTCTTGGCCACATGGCTTGCTTTGGCCGCCAAAGGAACGTGAGCAAAGTGGAGTGCCACTTCTGGCAAGAAGCGTTAGGAGCCAGTGCACAGCTGGTCACACGCCCCCTTCCCTGCCTGGGCCATCATGAAGGTCTGAGTCAGGGTGAAGCCTCTGCCAGTCCCAGTCCTCGAGCGATCCCGACACGCCGAGGTCCCCAGCAGACCCGCACTGGAAGGCAGCATGAGTGGGAAGTAAACCTTATTCAATCATTAAACTTTGGGGGTGGTTGTTATAGCAAATAATTGAGATTATCCTGACTCATATGGTTCTATGGATGCTTTTATGAAAAGAAGGTGAAAAATTTACCAATGACCTTTTGCTTTAAGAAAGTGCATAAGTTGGTACTAGGTTTGTGTGATTCTGAAACAAAGGAAAACATATGTCCTCTTGATCAACAATTTTCCCGTTTTGAAAAGAATTTCCTAATGCATATCTATAAATAGGGCGAACAAAGGAAGTTATTTGACTCATAGAAATAGTGAACCAGGGGAATTTATGAAAGCAGTGCCAACAATTTAATAAGAAAGGGAAAAGTCAGTTCTGAGACTCTGAACTGATCCATGTCTCATTTGCTTGGTGTCCTCCTCCCATTGTCACCCAGGCAGCCTTGTCTGCATTGTGACCTACCTGGGGCCCGCTGCCCGGCGCTGAGGAAAAGAGGCGCTCAGAGGGTTACACAGGACATGTTATGACAAACAAGTTGCTGCCCATGGATGGAGCATTTTGAGTTTGGATCCCAAACAGGAAGTTATTTTTCTTGTAAAAGGAAAGAGAATAAATTATCTTCCCCACAGCTACACCAGCAGAAACACACACAGGATGCAGAAGGTCAGGTCAACTACAGCGGCAGGGAAACAGGCTCACATGTATAGCACAGAGATAACGTTTCACAAAATGTATTGGAGGATGGACCAGAAATGTCCTTTCATGGGAATTAAGGGCCCCAAAGATGTGGCCTCTCAGTACTAGTAGGCCTGAAATTTAGGGCCAGAATCCACAGAGCTCATAAAATGCAAGAAAAGATAGTCACCAAAAGCCACCGGCTAAGTGTTTTCACCCTACAAAATGATAACATAAATCTCCATAATATTTTATTGTTGTTATACATAAAATATTGTGTGTGTATGCATGCGCATATATATGTCTGTGTGTGTATACACACACACACATATATACACACACACATATATATTTTCATAGGCCTAGTACAATCATTCTCAAAGTCTGGCAGGAAAAAAAAGTCTGGCAGGAAGCAGGGTCTGCTATCTTTCTGTCCCCTCTGCCACAGAGACCAGCTCGTTTCTCGAAAAGCATGGTGACCAGGCACACATGCCTCGTGCTCCCTGCAGTTGACTTGGAAATAAGGTTCTATGTCTGACTTCAGGGAGATCACAGCAGGAGGGCACGGAGGTCTTGAGCAGGCGTGATCCCTTCTGCACACTAAAATGCTGCTTTGGATTTTGATGGTTTATTCCTCAAGAGAGGAGATGGGAACAGGGGAAGGTTAATTGACTAAGCAAGGCCAGGACTTCCAATAGAGAATGTTCTGGGGTTTTTTTGTGTGTGTGTGTTTTTTTAAGAGTACCAGGATATGTTAGCCCAATAAATAATTCATTGGACTGCCTGTTCACAGACTAAAAGAAAAATATTGCGGGATGCCTATGTGTCAATCAGTCTGCGGTGAGTTAGATAAACACTTTCTACAGATGTCACTTATAAAGCCCAGATTTGTACATTAATTGTGTGTTTTACCCAGGCAAAAACATAATATCTAGTAACTTCACTTAAAAGTCTATTAAAATCTCATGGCCTTGGAAAGGTTACCTGACACCTTGTAGGCCAGATTCGGGGCTGAATAGACATGTCCCCTGCCACTGAGCATACAATAGCTAAACACTCCAATGACACTGTAGTTACACTTGCTGCCCTTACACAGAAGCACGGAGGGCTGTGATCCTTCTGGGCCTGCTGGAATTCTCCTGACTTCAGGAGGCGCAGCTGCAGCAGCAAATGCAAAGGTGGAATGTGTGTCCGCAGGTGCCCCAAATCCAGCCCCCTCAGCGACTCCTATTCCTACCTAAACAATTTCCTGACTGTCTAGTATGCTTCTAAAAGAAAGGAGGATGGTGCTGTAATAATAATGTATATTATTTATTCATTTTTGATATTTAAATATTGATATTTAAATGTTGGTATATAAAATAACATTATTTTATATATAAGTTTTTAATATTTATATATGTATTATTATAGTTAAGTCCTACTATGTCCCAGGAATTGTGTTAAGTGCCTTAGAGGCCATTTTTCCATTTAATATTCACAACAATCCCACCCCAATTTTCAGATGAAATGTCCAGAATATGAAAATACACAGAGAGTACTCAAAGTTAGCTCATCGGTAATGCAACAAGTTGACACCATATTGCTACCAATGAGATTCACTCAAAAGGAAGTATAATCACTTCTATGATATTTTTGCTTAAAATGCACAGCCCGATTCAATCAAGATCAGACAAACCCAAACTGAGGGACATTCCAAAAAATTTCTGGGCAGTATTCGTTCACTATGTCAATGGCATGAAAGACAGAAGCAGACTAAGAATCTGTTCCATATGAAGGCAGACTAACAAAATAAGACAGCTACATGTAACACATGAACCTGGATTAGATTCTAGGTCAGAAAAGAACATTAGTAGGACAGTTGGTGAACTTGAGGACTGTGGATCAGATAATAGTATTTTGTTAATGTTAACTCTCTGATTTTGATCATTTTGTTGTGACCTGAAAAATGGTAATATTTGGGTAAAGGAGGTACTGGGTACTCAGCAATTCTTTGTGCTATTTTCTAACTTTTCTTTCAAGTAAAAAATGATGTCAAAATTATAAGTTGAAATATGAGGAGTGGGAACCACAAAGAGCCACAGGGAATCTAGGGAAAAAGAGGAGACCAAATACAGAATGAAAAATGAGAACATCTCTCTTCCCACAGCTCTGGATACCATTTGGAGTTTGTCCTTGGAGTGGTTCATCCAGAAGACCCATGTCTTTAGTCTAAAATTCTGGTGAATGACAGGCTGTTAGATTTAGGTGAGAACTTGAAGTTACTCTTTAGGGCCTCATTTTCCAGGAAAGACAGGTGAAGCTCAGAAAGGCATGGGGATGATGGGCCCAAGGTCACACAACAGGAGAGCCACAATTAACACCTAGCTTCTTTGGATCATGAGATACTATTTATGTTACACCACTCATTTCTGAAAGAGGACACCTTCGTGGCAGATGGAACTCAAGCCCAGAATCCATAGTGCAGAGACCTTATCCATTAGCTGTGTGATTCTTCTCACCACCTGCCAGAGATTTCTCCTGTAGCCAGATAGTCATTCATTTATTCACTCATTCAACAAACATTTATGGAGTGTCTTCCAAGTGCTTGAAGGGCTTACAGATACAGCAACTGTCAAAGACAATGTCCTCGAATTTGGTGAACGGGCCTGAGTCCTGATCTGGGCTCCACAACTAATGACCTACATGACCTTGGGCACAGTCTTTTTTTACTTCTCTAAGCTTCAGTCTGATCTTCTGAAACACAGAGAAGATAGAATGACTCAAAGGTTACTCTAAGTATGAAATAGGATATTGCATCTAAGCTCTTCGCAGAACTATCTGGTATATAAGTACTCCATAAATATTAAGTATTACTGTTATTTTCTTTCTCTCCAGCATGAAATTCTCTCAGTTATATTACCTGGTGGGGATATTTGGGAGTGCTCAGAAATTCTATAGAATATTTCTAAATGTATTGAAAAACTTACATGGAAGAAGGCGAGTTTTTCCAACAGAGTAATTTTCTATTTCTTTGTTATTTTCAAGGGTAGATAATAATAAAAAAAAGAAAGGGCAAGAAAGGCTAGCTGAGAAAATTGGTACTGAGAGAGGAATTCAAATGGGAGTTGTAATATGCAGAATGTCTGATAGGTTTTATCAAGATTCAAATGAGATTGTTCTTGGAGGCTGGTTGTGTCTAGCCTTCTTCCTGGGCATAATTTGAATGTCGTTTTAGCCAACCCTTGATTATTTCCACAAATGAAAAGAATAATAAATTATAGAAAGCAAGATGAACAGAACCCACTAGGGCTGCTTGGAGCAAGCTTCTGGTGCCTTTCCATTGCTGTATCTTGAGAATGTGGCCATTGGTCCTCTGCCATAATCTGGCACCCGCTCCCCAGGATCAGGTCCATCTGGGGACCCGCTTACTTCCCCACCCCCAACTTCTTCCACAGCACCCATCAGAGGGTCTCAAACATAGGATGTGTTCAACAAATGTATGTGAATAAATCTATTTGGGGGAGGGAAATGTAATAAAGCAATCAGAAAATGAAGTCCAATTATGGTGAAAGGTCCTTCAATTCACTCACAATTCTGTCTGCCCACACACAGATGGTTGGGACTTCAGTGAACAGAAAATGCTTCAGTTTCACATGCTTCCTATATAACATTGTTCAATGAGAGGTAGGCTGTTTAAGGGTTTAGACTCATACTCTCCAGTCACAAATTCTTTGGAGAAATGACACTAAAAAACCCCACTTAGTAGATCTCTTTGACTACATATCCTGTATATGTGGGAGCAGAATTCATGGGTCACGCGGTGTATGCAAACAATAACATGAATGGAGCCACTTTGAGATGGGGCTGGAGCCGCCATGCCAGAGGCACTGCCTTGCATGCCTTATGCCTCCACCCTTTGGAATGTTAAAACAGGGCAAAATAACCTTTGCACTGGGCCTGCGGAAACATTGTGTCCCAAAGAACTGTTTGCAAAGATAACAGGAAAGCAGTTACTGCTGGACTGATTGACTACTGGACTGAAAATTAAAAACATTTTTTAGAATTAACATCCCTGTGTTGTGTTATCTGCACCAATGGAAAGGCCTTCCTTCTATTAACGTTATTGTTCCACTTCTCTTTCTAATAACTACCTATTGCCTCCGTCTCCCGATCTCAACACTATGTGGGCTTCTGCCTGAATCAGTGCATCCTGAATAGCTATTCTTATTAATCTCCATAAATGCTTGTTGCCTCTCACTTTGAAAGGCCTTTCATTTTTAGGTTAGCAGTTTCTTGCAGCAAACACAAAGAAGGAAAATCAGCACAGGATTCCCAGCATTTGCAAGATAAAAACATACCAATCACCAGTGGAAGGGCAGGTTTTCCCGAACTGAGTACTAAGAAGAATTTCTCTTGTGTGGTTTAGTGGTAGTCTCAGTAATCTTTCTGCAGGACATAAGGCAAATTATAACATCATGACATCACTCTCTGTAGCTCACAGCCCCAGGCCAAGGTTAAAGGGCAGGGCAAGTATAGAGGCAGAGTGCAGCATGTGGTCAGTGCAGATGGCTGGAGGATGGCTCACCAGGGCTAGGGCAGAGGACAACTTTAGTCAAGACTTCTACTTAAGATTTCTTCTCTAACCTCAACCCTTACCCCAACCACAGACTCTCGGGTATCAAGGCTGGATTGTTTACTTAACAAGAGCCTAGCATTGAAGTAGGCAGAAACCGCACTAGGGCTAGTCCCTTTACAAGAGCTCTGAGGAAGTCGTTTGAGGTTCTCTGTGTCACTAACACCAGTTGGTTAGCAGAAGACAGATGTGCAATTGTGAGATGGAAATAAAAATGAAAAGGAAATGAAGTTCGACAACCAGGGTGCTGCCCTTTGGGTGTCACTTTCCAGAAAATCCACCTTATCATTTATCCACTATGGGAACCTGTTTCCCAAACAGACTGCACTCTGCATTCCATCTTTTCTAATGTACGCAGGAGATTTTCTATCTCCATGAGCTAAGTAGGGTCAACATAGTAAGAAACAGAACAAAGCAAAACTGTGTCAAAGAGTATCTGTTCTGTGGGCAAACAGTGTGAAGATTGGAGCGAGCCAGCCACAGGCCATTTGCACATCATTTAGACAGCTACCTGTGCCTGGGGCCATCCAGAAGCAGACTCCTATTCCAGAGCTCTGTCCCCTGCAAAAGTCCACTGAATCCACTGAGAAGGCCTGAACCAGCCCAGGGTACAGAGAAAGAGACAGAGGCCTTGGAAGGAGCATTGGGCTTACAGTCAGACAGGGGCCTGGGATGTAATCTAAACCTGTTCTCTTCCTTAACCCAACTTCTATAGGCCTCAGTCTTACCACCTCTGAAATGGAATATTAATGCCTTCCCGTTGAGGTCAGAGAAAATATAACAATACCAAGGATTAGAAATCAAACAGCACCTGAATCAGGATCAGAAGTAAATAGGTGCTCTATAAATCAAAGCAGTTCATCCATCCATCTATCTATCAATCTACTTACAATTTTTACTTCTTTTTCTTGCTTTTTTGTCAGTTCTGAGTATCAGCTACACAGTCAGGCTAAGGAGAAAGAATGGAGCAGCCACGAGAGATGACATGATAAAGAGTCAGCTTCCTCCAGAAAACATTATTTCTAGAGGGATATTCCATGGCTCTAGGGAAGTGAACGCAGGGGTTCGTAGCTTAATATTTCCCAATCACTTAGATGTTAAGAGCAGCGGGAAGCAGGAAATCAGCTGACTTTCCTCTGTAAGAGAGAGGCTCCCACTGCTTCCTTCGCCCTGGATGTTTGTCGTGTGGCCTGTGCATTGGCTCTCAGGTTTCCATGCCTAGCCATCCTGCAGCATGACAGTGGTCAAAAACTCCGCTTCCACAGACGCAGCCCTCTCGCTCCCACCCTTTGGGTAAAAGAGTCCTAATGCTACTTGTTTCTATCTTTCTGAAAGGTGCCTGCCTGACCTTCCTAGGATACTTTTAATCCTTTGTTTATAATGTTAATTTCTTTCTGATTATCAAAGTAATATTTATTTATTATAAACATCTGAAAAATACACACACACACAAACTAAAAGAGGAAAAGAGCAACTCCTGCTAATTGTCCCACCTAGAAATGTCGGCTAACCTTTTCCCAGCCTTCTGTACTTAGTACACATGTATTCTCTCCTTCCCCCACCAAATAGAATCACATGATTTATATTATGGTATGTGCTTTATTTCCACAACAATATATTGTAAACATGTATTGTTTACAATATACATTTTATATTGTAAACATGTATTGTTTACAATATACATTTCCCCCATGCCATTAAATATTTTGCCTTATTCTTGTTTGATTCTCTTTTATTTCCTCAGAACCAGAGTGAAATCATCAAAGCAGGAAGTCAGGACACCGGGGTCCCATCAGCTTGGTGACACTGGGTAAATTATTCAGCCCTCGCCTGAATGAGCTACATACTCTGTCTCAGCATCAAAGGTGTATGATTCCAAGGAGAATAGTAGTCTTCTCTTCACGGACAAGTGGATTCTGGGTTTTAAAAATACAGATCCTCTCGCACACCCAGGTTTTCATACGCTTGTACATGTATAACCTTTGTCAGGGGAAAATCAATGACCATCAAGGCCTTCCATGCCTGACAGACATGATCCAGGAGGGGAGGAAGAAATGCTGCGCATGCCCCCATGAGGTAAGTACCTCCCCTCTGCCAGCCTCGTCCCTCGAGGAAGTCACTCCTGCTGCTGCTTCCGGTGGCTGGCTGAACTTGAACCCTGATTTCTACCCAACCTTGAGGCTCTTATAGTTTATTGAGTGAGATTATTAGGGCTGTGGCTGATCAAGGCCTCTATTTACTTTAATTTAGCTCTGTGCCCTCACAGAAATCCTATGTGGTTGTTTGTGGAAAATGTCTCAAGAAGCTCTAGAACCTTTGTTTCCTTAATTAAAAAGAAAAATCATGATGGATTCTGTGACCAAATAAATGTTCTTTTTGCCAGGCATAATTTTCATCATTAAACCTACATTTTTCAGTCATTTCATTGCATTTTATCAGATCACAAATTCCCACTATTTTATAATCTTTTTATTTCAAAGATTATTTTGACAAAAATACTTTCTAATTTCTGTGACTAGATTATATGTGGTTAAATGGAAACAAATCAAAACAAATAATGTTTAAAAAGCAGATGAAATTAATAAGTAGTATTGCCAAGAGCAAATGAGGAAATAAAAGCATATAGGATGTCAAATACTTGGTGACAGAAGATTTGACTTTGGGTGGTGGGTACACAAGACAATATACAGATGATGTATCATAAAATTGTACACTTGAGACCCATATAATCTCATTAACCAATGCCACCCCAATAAAAAATTTAAAACATTCAATGAGTGTTTTATACAAAGCATGTAAATGTACACATGTAAATTTACTACATGTACAGTCACCATGTTTACTGAACATGACTGGCACATGTCACACTTATTTCACATGAATATTTGTGCCACAAATGGGACAATAATACAGCTCATGAGAATAAAATGAGAAGGTGACAGTAAAAGTTTATCTAAACTGTAAAGTGATAACAAATGAGGCTAAAAAGAAAGGCAAGGCTCCTTGTAGCTTATAAAAGGAAAACTCAAAGGATGCCAGTTCCCTATAGGATTTTACTTTCCTTCACAGTTTCCCAAGAATGAAGCTTCTGAATTCTCCCTTTGGGCTGGCTGAGCCAGCCGCAGGGCCCAGCTGCTCCTGGTAGAGAGAGCCCTGAGCCCGTTCTTAGATGTGAAGCACGGTCCAGTGGATGGAACACCGCCTTCATGAGCCTGATCATCTGACTTCAGCTTCACCAGCTGCCCTTGCCCAACCAGGTTAGAAATGTCACTTCTCTGTGAGTCATTCTGTAAGATTACAAATGGAGACAATCAGCCGTGTCAGCTACCTCACTCAGTGGGTTATAGTCAAGAGGAAGTGGGATGACAGCTAGGAGAGGAGGGTTTTTATTACCCTGGGAAATGCTTCCCCTGGACCGGAGCAGCAGGGAGAGGCAGAGTGCGCTGTGGTGAGTGTGCAGGGGTCAGGTCCAGGGAGCTTCGGCTGGTGCCATCTCCACCTTTTGTGCCCCGGTTTTGTTATCTGGCAAATGAGAATATTTCTGGGCCCAAATGAGTGTATTTTGATTTATTTGGGGAGTAATTTTATGGAAGTATAATTGACAAATATAAATAAATTATCTTAATAATTATTTCTGATATCTATGCAGTGATGGGAATTTACATACATAATGTTGCCTGGCTTTAGTCTCAAAAGAATGCTGAGAGATAGATAGTTTGGTAATTTGATAGTTGTTAGTCTCCTATTTTACTGACAAAGAAATATGGGCTATGATGGTGAATTTTATGTGTCATCCTGACTAGGATAAGGAACGCTCTTAGCTGGTAAAACAAAGCATTTGAATCAATGGATTGAGTAAAGAAGATAGCCCTCCTCAGTGCAGGCCAACATCCTCTGATCTGACGAGGGCCTGAAAGAAACAAAAAGGCGGGAAGAGGGTGAACCTGCTCTCTGCTTTGGCGGAGGCATCATCTACTCCTGCCCCTAGACATCGGTGTTCCTTGTTCTCAGGTGTTCAGACACAGTCGGGACTTACATCATGCTTCCCCATCCCAAATCTCAGGCCTTCAGACATGCACAGAATTTCACCCCCTGCTTTCCTGGTTCTCCAGCTTACTGGCAGCAGATCTCAGGATGTCCTGGCTTCCTTAATTGGATGAGCCAACTTCTATAATAAATCTCCTCTTATATCTCTATATATGTGTAACCTATTGGTTCTGTTTCTCTGGACAGCCCTGATTAATACATGGGCTAAGACAGATTAAGCATTAAAATGCTCTAGTGGTTATAACACTTCAGTAGCTCCCTGTCGGCTCCATAACTTAGTCCAAACTCCTTATCTTGATCACTGTTTTAACCCCTGATCATATATATGTTCAGCTCCAAGTCTACTCAAATGACCTACAGTTTCTCTAAGGCAGCATGTCTCAAAGTCATCAGCATCACTTGAGCACTTGTTAGAAATGCAGATTCTTGAGCCCCGCCCAAACCCACTGAATTTAACACTGTAAGGGTGGGGCCTGGCCAACTGTGGTTTAACAAGCCTTCTAGGAGGTTCTGCTGCTTGCTTCTAGGCCTTTGTCCTGCTCATCCTCCTGCCTGGAGGAGGCAACCCTTCAGTTCTGTCTCAAGCTCCAAGCTGTACCCTCCCCTCCACACTGCTCACCCCTCACTCGCTCCATTCTTGTCTCAGCATCCATTGAGGTGATGTACTACTCCTCACTGTCCCAGGTCTGAGCAGTTCTCTTTGAGTTGGTTGCCCAACTATGTGCCACCAGAGAAACCTATCCATTCCTCTAAAAAGGATCATTTTGCATTGCCTAGTATTAGATTTTCTATTTCCCTCAAAGGGCTGTATGCTCCCTGAGATCAAGGAGTATACTTTATTTATTTCTATATCTCCAGGGCCCAACATAATGTCTAATAAAGGTTCAGTAAATGGAGAAATGAATCTAATTAGTCATTGTGTGACAAAAACTAAGACAAACCTGTTTCAGCTGATTCCAAGCCAGACAGGATTATGTACAAAAAGTGTCCAGCATGAACTACAATGTCTATTCTCTCTTCTGCTTCTTTT
Source organism: Anoura caudifer (assembly GCA_004027475.1). Classification (NCBI taxonomy): domain Eukaryota; kingdom Metazoa; phylum Chordata; class Mammalia; order Chiroptera; family Phyllostomidae; genus Anoura; species Anoura caudifer. The sequence goes on along the minus strand of PVKU01000069.1, from coordinate 643,723 downwards.
CTCTCTCTTAAAACATGTGCACAAAAACTCAAACGCTGCACGAAGACAATGTTCTGTTTTGGTTGATTGAATGAAGGAACATGAAGAAATCCTTGTCTGCCATCTACCTCATCTTCAGTCACACTCAAAACAACACTCTACATTTGAGCACCATCAAAAATAATGTATTGTTGACAACTTAGAAAAGGTAAATTTTCTTTTTCCTTTTTCATATTTTAGTTTTGACTTCAAATGTGCTTTGATAAGCATTTTACAATATTTGGGACAGTTGAAAGACTGGTGCTAACACTGTGGTCGTCTATCTGTATATCTACTACCTGGAACAGGGTTTCCCAACCTGGGTGCTAGGGCGCAGATGCGTTTTTGGTGTGGGAGCTGTCCTGTGCATTGTAGGGTGTTTAGCCACATTTCTGACCCCTACCCATGAGATGCCAATAGCACTACCACCCCTAACCTGTGACCACCAGAAATGCCCCCAAACATTGCCAACTGTCTCCTAGGAAGTGAAATCACTCTCACTCCCTCTTTGAGAACCTCTTAAATCTAACAGCATTTTGCTACATTTGCTTTAGTGTGTGATTTTGTTTTCAAAACCATTTGAAAGTAAGTTGCAGACACGCTGGCAGTCCATCTCCATATACTTTATCTGACATCTAAAAATAAGGATATTGACCTATATAACTACAATACCATTATACATATAAGGATATTTCTATATCTCCAATATTATCTAATATTACCAAATCCACAGTCTTTACATGTGCCAAGTAATATTGGCCTTGAATCTGGGAAAGGAAGATAGATTTTATGGTTAATTCTGTTCCTATATCTCAAAGACAAATGCATGATTATACAGCTGCCTTTGCTTTTAGGTTGGGGCAGGGAATTTAATTTCAAGTGGCTTCTCTTACTTTTAGTGTTCTGGCCAAGTATTCATTATCAAACTGCAAGGTAGTTGCATCAGGACAGTAGGAGATTTTAAAAAATAATAAAAGTAAAAATGAAAATCCTCCCTGACAGGTGTGACTCAGTTGGTTGGACATCATTCTGCAAAACAAAAGTTTGCTGGTTCAATTATCAGTCAGGGCACATGCCTGGGTTGCAGGTTTGGTTCACAGTCGAGGTGTGTCCAAGAGGCAACCGATCTATATTTCTCTCTCACATTGATGTTTCTCTCCTCTTCTCCCCTTTTCTCCTTCCCTCCCTTCCCCCCTCTCCAAAAATAAATAAAATCTTTAAAAATATAGAAGTCCTTTTAACAAATGAACCACTGAACACAGAGATTGTCTGGTTGTACACTTTAGTACTTTTGATCCTTAAATATTTTCATTTTCTCTTTCTGTCACTTCCTTCCTGACCTCAGTTTTTGTCTATACAGCTTTGACTAGTATATCATGCTATTACCAGTTCTTATTTGACTCCTCGTTTGCTCCAATGTCCTTTTCTCACAATTTCTAGAAAATCTGTTGCCCTCAAAGACTGGAACACATGCCTTCTTCCAGATCACTCCCTGACGTTAGCTGCAGAAAAAATCATCCAGATTGATGCCACTGTCCCCATATTCAGCTGGGCTTCCAGAGCCTACAAATCCTGTGAGGTTGCCCTGACTGCATCCCCTAATGTCCACAGTGGCCATTTAACAGAGTTCTGACCCCTTATAGCTCATCCCACCTCCTACTCACTGAGTCCATGGAAGTCCAGGTGTGCATCCCACAAACACATATGCGTTCTCCTCCAGTCTTCCTCTTTGTTACCTGTCTTTAAAAAGTTGTGCCTATTCTGCCACAGACCCATGCCTTTCGCAATATTTTGGAGCCTGTTTCTTGCCCTTCTTCAGGGACTTGGTATTCTGATTATTCCTTCTCTCTGCTGTTTCTTGAATCACACCCTCACTACTGTATGTTTATCTAAATATATACATTTTTATCTCATCTGAAAAAGAACCCTGCCTCGATTTCATGACAGTTCTCAATTAAGTCCTGATTTCTTTTATCTCCTTAAGAGCCGAATTCTTTGAAGATATTTCTGGGGAAAAGGTTCATAGCATTCATCAATTCTCACTTCTTTAACCCTCAAAAGACTAAAACCCTCTTTTTTACATCCTTTTTCCTAGGAAATCTTGTTTACTCCTATGGCTTCGGTTACTCTCCATGTGCTGCTGAATTCTGAATCCCCTTCTGAGTTCTCCAGTTCCTGGATTTGCAACAGTACAGGCACCTCGAACTCAACAGATGTTAGGGTGACTCCCACCCTCAGACAAGCTTCTGCTTGCTTCCTGTGGTGGTGAGTGACACAGTCTCTTCTCAACTGCCCAAGGCTAAAACCAGGAGGCATCCTAGGCAGCTCTCACTCTTACTCTTTGTATCCAATCAATATGCTGCAGGAGTCCTGCTCTCTAGGTGTGTGTCAGGTCCATGTGCTTTTCTACCCACTTGGACCATCCCATCCACATGGCTCTGGTGACTGCAGCAGCCTCAGCACCAAACCTCTCTGTCACCAGTCCGGCTTCTCTCTAGTGCATTTGCCATGATGCAAACATGCACCTGATAAAAACTTCTATTTTTTTTTTTGTTTTTCAATAGTTGACATAGTTTAGGGTAAACAAATAGTGATTAGACATTTATATAATTTACAAAGTAATCACCCTGAAAAACCTAATACCACTTAACACTATGTATACTTGTTACAATATTGACTATATTACCTATGCTGTACTTTACATACCCATCAGTATTTTGTAAATGGAATTTGCATTTTCAATTCCTTCACTTTTTCACCCTGCCCCTAATACCCACCCTATCTAGCAGCCATCAATTTATTCTCTGTACCTATGAGTTTCTTTCCGTTTTGTTTGTTCATTTATTTTTGTTTTTTTTAGATGACATATATGAATGAAATCATATGGTATTTTTCTTTCTCTGTCTGACTTATTACACTTAGCATAACATCCTCTAGGTCCATCCATGTTGCCACAAATAGCAAGATTTTATTATTTTTTATGGTCAAGTAGCATTCCATTGTATATATGTAGCACATCTTATTTACCCAACGTCTTTTAATGGACACTTATGTTGCTTCCATATCTAGACTATTATAAATAATGCTGCAATGAACATAGGGATGCATGCATTGTTTCAAATAACTGTTTTGGATTTCCTCAGATAAATGTCCAGAAGAAATTGCTGCATCATATGGAAGTTATATTTTTAATTTTTTGAGAAACCTTCATACTGTTCTCCGCGGTGGCTGCGTACCAATGTGCATTCCCACCAACAGTGCATGAAAGTTCCTTTTTCTCCGCATCCTCACCAACACTTGTTGTTTGTTGATTTATTGATGACAGCCACTCTGGCAGGTGTGAGGTGACATTTCATTGTGGCTTTACTTGCATTTCTCTGATGATTAGTGATGTAGAGCATCTTTTAATGTGTCTGTTGGTCATTTGTATGTCCTCTTTGGAGAAGTGTCTACTCAGGTCCTTGCAAATTAATTTTTTTAAATGTTACATTAAGTTTGGAATGTAAATAAAAAAGGGGAAAAACATTTGTCTAGATCATTTCCCACTCAACATCCACAAAACCTTGGTATTTTCACCCGAAAAACACTAATGTAAAATTAGATAGTACTCTCATTACTCATTTGGGCAATGCAAAGCAAAAAAAAAAGTATAATACAACTTTATACCCACCCAAGAGACTATTGTAAAAAAGACAGAATGTGTTGGCAAGAGTGCGGGGAAACTGGAACCATCACACGTTGCTGGTGGAATGCAGAATGGTGCAGCCATTTAAGAAAATAAGTTGGCAGTTTCTTAAATTAAACTTACACTTCCCGTATGATACCCAAAGAATTCAACTCCTAATAAAAGGGTTGAAAACATATCTCTATACAAATATGCACATGTTTATAGCAGTATTATTCATAACAGGCACAATGGAAGCAACCCATAAATGCCCAGGAGCTGCTGAATGGGTAAGCATGATGGGATGTGCCTATACCACGCAATGTGATTCGGCCATGGGGGGAATGAAGTACTGGTACGTGCAACACAATGAATGACCTTGAAAATAAGACGCTGAAAGAAACCATTCACAACAAGTTGCATATTATATAAATTCCTTTAAATGAAATTTCCAGAATTGGCAAATGCATGGTCTCATGTACAAATATTCTCTGCCTAAAGATAGAAAGCAGATTATTGGTTGTCTGTGACGAAGGGTGAGCATGGGTTTTAGAATCAGGCATCACTGGATTCAATGTTATGACCTTTGAAATCTTGGGTAACATATTTAGAAACTCCCACCCTCAGTTACTTTGACTGTACAGTGGAAATAATAATGCTGACCCCTGTGGGGATTAAATTGAGCCACGTAATAAGGTGTCTGACACAAAACACACTCAGTAAATGATCATTGTTATTACCATTACTATTATCATGGATAAAGAACACAAAATAAGAGATACAAAGGCTGAGACACAGTAGAGATGGGCACAGAGCCTTTGAGCACAGGCTCTGCTAATTCATGATTTGATCATTATAAGGCATCAACGATGGCTTTAATGGAATTCTGTCAATTTAATAAGATGTATTGCAAAAGTGTGGAGAAAAATTAAAATTACTGTGGGGAACTAAGGGGAACATAAAGCTGATTTCTAAATAGTTTGAAGAGGGACTTCGTGGACTTTACGGGGGGAGCCTCAGCCTTAGAATTAAGAATTATATCAAGTGCCTTTTACTGAGCCTGCCCCTGGGCCAGCACTGGTACTGGCATTTTCTTGTTCAGTCCACTCGATAACGCTAGAGGCAAGTGTTACTATCATCCTGTATTTCTAAATCAAAAAAGAAAAAAAAAACACGACTGATACTTAAAAAGCTTAACTCACTTTCCCAAGGTCATGAGTGGCAGTATTACCGTCCAACCCCAGCCTATGGAAGTCCAAAGCGTGTCCTGTGTAAGGAAAGGAGACCGCCGGGGATGGGGAAGACATGCAGGCAGAGAGCCATCTGCAGGAGGAGCGCGGTTAGGCTGAGGGCCTTCCCTTGAGGTGACCTCAGCCAGGACACCGACTTCGCTTTTCTCCAGGCCCGTTCACATTGTACGCACTGTGCACAGTTCCGGAGGACTGGCTCTATTCGCAGAGAATACGCTGTGCGTGGCCGCAACCAGCTGCCCGCCTTCACTGGATCAGGGTAGGAGGCAGCAAAGCTGCTTACAAAAAATTGCAAGGTGAGTATGTGTGGTGGGGGCTGGAAGTGGAAAAACAGTGGGGAAGGATGCTGGGGGTGTGATAAGGGGTGAACCAAAAATAAATGGGAAGTCAGACGGCAGCACCCTGTGAGCTCAGGAGCAGGAAACAGTGGGGGTCGAGTTGATTAGAAAGGGATGGAAAAGGTCATTTGGGGTCTAGATTCTTTAAGGGAGAGTAGCCTTAGGGAACAAAGGGCCTCAAAGTCTTGGGGCTCCACAGGGGGAGATAGGGAGCTAGGAGCTCCATTGGGTGTGAGACCAAAGGGAGAGGAAGGGGAAGAAAGCCACAAGAAACCTTGCCTACTTTGCAGTTTCACCAAAGACTTTTTCTGAGTTGTTGTTTTCAGGGCAGATCGTAGGGTGGAAAAGAAAAATAGGTTAGTGATTGGTCTTTTAAAGAAGAAATACTCAGGAAGTTTTCATGACTCAGTAAATGAAAGTGATATTGTTTTGACGTGCGAAGCATACAAGGGGAATTTTCTTTCTGTAACTGTGTTTTTCGGTTTGATTTAAAAAAAATAGTTTAAAATGGGAACATTTTTCCACTGACGAAAGATATATCTCAGTTTGGGAGATGTTGTTTCTACCCACAGAGCAGCCCAGCAACAATGGGGTAGCTTCCTCCTTTGACTTTGGATCCGCAGCTCTGACTGCTTCATCGGCAGGTTTCTGGAGGCCATGCCCCCCCACCCCCATCGCAGACATACAGTCTGACATTGTTTCACCAAGTCACCAAGTGAATGGCTAGTAGGCAGGGCCCGTCTCAAAAGCCCAGATATTAAGGTTGAGTCCCCAGCTAAAATTATAATGATATTTTAAAATTATGATAAACCCTAAAACACATCTGGAATTTTTCAGAAACTCTTAAATTAGCATAAAAAATTTAAGTGGAAGGTAGATCAATTCCATTACATTTGAGAAGATGTATTCATGGAAGCTTAAAATCCAATTATGCATTTAATAGTGTATTAATCATTGAACTTGCAAAAATACGTAGATAGCACTTTTTACCTAGAGCTTCCAAATCTGCACTAGAGCCCCTACACCATTTGAAAATCCACATGCTTTCACAGGTGCATGGAACATGCCACCAAGGTTGTGGGTTGATTGCAGAAAAGCTTTTTACAGAGGAAAACTCTCTATTTTGTTGCCATATAGTAATTACACTAATATTTCTCATCTGAATAATGCCTATAAGTTTACACAGCTGTTTCACTTGTGTCTTCTTTCTTATCCATCACAATAAAGTAGATATTAGCATTATACCTCTTTTACAGATGTGGAGACTGAACAGCAAATGAAATGCAGTGGTTTCCAAACATTTTTGCAGCCTAGCAAATTCTAATTAAGAAGTAATATATGTAAAACTAATGGGCCAAAGGTACTTCTTACCAGAATGTTGGGGCCAGCCACTCTCAGGAGGTTCTCTTAATGTGCAGCTTGAAGGCCACCTGTTCAATTAAAAAAAAAAAAAAAAAAAGCATGAGTTTTAAATTTGGACAAACCTGATTTTCAAACCCTACTGTGGATAAGCTGATGGATTATTGAACCTCTCTAAATCTCAATTTGCAATTTGTAAAATGGAAATGATAATATTGTAAATTTCCTTGCACTGTAAGTTCCCAACCTTCATCTTAACCCTCTTTGTCTCCTTAAGCGATTTGCTCAAAGTGTTGAAAAAGTAATTTGAAGAATCTAGATCTTCTGACACCAAATCCATGGCCTTTTGTTACTCTATTGTGTGACAACAGATTACATTCTCAACCAAGTCTAGAGGCCTTGACAGTGCCCGATGTCTTCCCCTAAAGAAACAAAGTACCGTGCGTGTCATGTGGACGGTGGCCTCCTGTGCACTAAGAGCAACAGAGAGACGAATTGGGAAGAAACATTTAAAGCATGAGTTCTTGCCCTGGCTGGTGTGGCTCGGTGGATTGAGTGCTGGCCTGCAGGCTGAGGGGGTCGCCGGTTCGATTCCCGGTGGAGGACACTTGCCTGGGATGTGGGCAGGGTCCCCCGTGAAGGGCACGAGGAGGCAGCCACACATTAATGTTTCTCTCCCTCTCTTTCTCCCCCATCTCTGAAAATAAATAAATAAATAAATAAATAAATAAATAAATAAATAAAATCTTAAAAAAAGTAAAGCATGCATTTTTAACCCAGGTCTGAGACCCATAAATCCTCCTGAAAATATGGGCAAAATATTTAGATGTGTGCAGATGTACTTTTTTCTTGGAGATGGTCCATAGCTTTAAAATGATCAAAAGTGTCTGTAAAGTGAGAACAGGTCAGAGCCTGTGGACTGAGGTGTCCCTGCTTTAGCAATGGACTTTGATGCTCCTTTTACAAAGAAAGTCCAGAGGTTGTTACCAGCTCTTCCAATCTGTCCAGCGAAGGCCTGAGATTCCCAGATGTCAGTGAGTGTAAGAATCATCTGAATGTGATTGCCAAATACAAATATCACTAGCTGTTAGATGATATTAGTATTAGGAAGTGATTGTTATTTTTGTTAGGTGCTGTTAAAGAAAACTTTTCAGATAATGCAATTATAAACGTCCAAACATTTTATTACCATAAAATGTTGCTATCATTAAAAAAGGTCTTAGCAGAACTATTTAAAGACTCACTCTTATTTTATAGAAAAACAATGGTATGATATCTAATATAGAACATTAAAAAGAAGACTATCTAAAGTTCATTGAACCCTTTTTAAAATATATTTTATTGATTATGCTATTACAGTTGTCCCATTTTTTTCTTCCTTTTATTCCCCTCCACCCTGCACACTCCCTCCCACTCACATTCCCCCCCTTTAGTTCGTGTTCATGGGTCATACACGTAAGTTCTTTGTCTTCTCCTTTCCCCATACTATTTTTAACCTCCTCCTGTCTACTTTGTACCTACCATTTATGCTTCTTATTCCCTGTGCCTTTCCCCCCATTCACTCCCTCCCTGTCCTAGCTGATAACCCTCCATGTGATCTCCATTTCTGTGATTCTGTTCCAGTTCTAGTTGTTTGCTTAGCTCATTTTCTTTTTCTTTTTTTGGTTCAGTTGTTGATAGTTGTGAGTTTGTTGTCATTTTACTGTTCATAGTTTTGATCTTCTTTTTCTTAGATAAATCCCTTTAACATTTCATGTAATAAGGGCTTGGTGATGGTGAACTCCTTTAAATTGACCTTATCTGGGGAGCACTTAATCAGCCCTTCCATTCTTTTTTTTTTTTTTTTTCAGATGTTTTTAATTGCTATTAGAAATGTCAGAATATGGTTTCATGTCTTTTCTTAAACTTTATTTTAATTGTTGTTCATCTACAGTTTTCTGTCTTTCACTCCCATCCCAGCCCACCCCCCAGCCCTCCCCACCTCCCTCCCATCTCCACCCCTGCCCTTTTCATTGCCCATGTGTCCTTTATACTACTTCCTTTAAACCCTTCCCCTGAAATTCCCTCCCCTCTCCTCTCTGGTCACTGTCAGCCTGTTCTCTATTTCAGTATCTTTGGTTATATTTTGCTTGTTTGTTTTGTTGTTTAGGTTCCTGTTAAAGGTGAGATCATATGGTATTTGTCTTTCACCTCCTGGCTTATTTCGCTTAGCATAATGCTTTCCAGTTCCATCCATGCTGTTGCAAAGGGTAGGAGCTCCTTCCTTCTTTCTGCTGCATAGAATTCCATTGTGTAAATGTGCCATAGTTTTTTGATCCATTCATTTACTGATGGCACCTAGGTTGCTTCCAGCACTTGGCTATTATAAATTGTGCTGCTATGAACATTGGGGTACATAGGTTCTTTTGGATTGGTGTTTCAGGGTTCTTAGGATATAATCCTAGCAGTGGAATTGCTGGATCAAACAGCAGATCCATTTTTAGTTTTCTTAGAAAATTCCATACTATTTTCCATAGTGTTTGTACCAGTCTTCAATCCTACCAACAGTGTACCAGGGTCCCCTTTTCCCCACAACCTCTACAACACTTGTTGTTTGTTGATTTGCTTTGCTGGACAGAGTATCTCGGATGGAGATCCTTGCCCTTCATGACTTTTTTTTGACTGCCAGCCCACTAGGTGGGCCAGTACTGGTTTCCAGAACAAGCCTGAATTTCATTAAAATTGATCATAAAAATGCTTAAGAATTTTATCACAAATGTAAATCTTTACAGAAGGTGGTTAAGAATTACATTATGCAAAGATGTTCTGCCTCTGACCTGATTTGGGATATTTTTTTCTTAAAGTGACAGTAGCGTTGTCTTTCTGCACTCCCCTTCTTATTTATTGAAAACAACAAATGTTTGTTCCCAACAGTTTACTCTAAATTGAAAACAAAAATGAAAAAATAAGGGTTTGGAATTACATCTTCTATTTATTTGTTTTGATTATTAATATCTGTTTTATGTATTTTTCCAGCTTTATGGAGATGTAACCTACATACAGTGCTACGCAGGTTAAAGTGTGTAATGTCACAATCTCACACACGTGTACACTGTGAAATGACTGCCACAGCAGGCGAGTTATAGCCCCATCACCTCACACGATTGCTACTCTGTGTATGTGGTAAGAACATTTACAATTTACTCTCTTAGCAACTTTTAGGTATATAATACAGTATTGTTAACTGTAGCCACCATGCTACACAGGAGATTTCCAGAATTTATTCATCTTGTAACTGAAAGTTTGTACCTTTGACAAACATCTCCCATTTCCTCACCTCCCAGCTCCTGGCAACACTATTCTACTTTCTGTTGCTGAGTCTGGCTATTTTAGAGTTCACATACAACTGAGATCAAACAGTATTTGTCTTTCTCTGTCTGACCTATTTCATTTAACATAGGCTTTCAGGGCACATCCACGTTGTCACAAATGGCAAGATTTCCCTTACCCTCCCTTTCTCACAGATGAATGATATCATGTATATACGCACACATACACACTCCTCACATTTTCTTCATCCATTCATCCATAGATGGATGCTTAGGTTTTTTCCACACTGTGAATAATACTGCAATAAGCAGATATCTCTTTGAGACATTGATTTCATTTTCTTTAATCATATGTTTGTTTGTCTTTTGCTATTGTGTTGTATGAGTTCCTTATGCATTTTAGATATTAACCCCTCAAACACATAGATAGTTTGCAAATATTTTCTTCCATTCTGTAGTTTGCCTTTTCCTTTTGTTGATCATTCCTTTTGCTGTGCAGAAGCTTTATAATTTAATGTAGTTCTGTTTGTTTCTTTTTTGCTTTTGTGCTTGTTCTTATGGTGTCATATCCAAAACTCATTGCCAAGATCTATGCCAAGGAGCTAGTTTCCTATGTTTTTTTCTGGAGCTTTGCAGTTTCTGGTCTGTATTAAGTCTTTAATTCATTTTGAGTTAATTCTTGTGAGTAGTATAAGATAGGAGTTCAATTTTATTCGTCTACATGTGATTATCTAGTTTTCCAAATACCATTTATTGAAAAGACTATCCATTCCCATTGAGTATTCTTGGCTCCCTTGTCAAATATTAGTTGAACAAGTATGCAAAGGTTGTATTTCTGGGCTGTCAATTTTGTTCAGTAGGTCTATGTGCCTATTTTATTACCATACCACACTGTTTTGGTTACTATAGCTTTGTAATATAGTTTGAAACAAGGAAGTGTCATGCCCCCTGGCTTTGGTCTTTCTCAAGATTGCTTTGCCTATTCTACAAAAAATTTCATTGAAATTTTGATAGGGATTCTGTTGAATCTATAGATGGCTTTGGTTAGTAACAATATTAATTATTATAATCCATGATCATAGAATATCTTTCCATTTATTTGTGTCTTCTTCAATTTCTTTAATCAAAGTCTTAATAGCTTTGAGTATACAGATTTTCCACCTTCTTGGTTACATTTGTTCATAAATATATTATTGTTTTTGATACTATTATAAATGGGGTTGTTTTCATTATTTCTTTTCCAGATATTTTGTTGTTTCTAGATAGCAGTTTAGAAACAACTAATTTTTGTGTGTTGATTTTGTATCCTAGAATTTTGCTGAATTTGATGATTACTTCTAACAGTTCTTTTGGAGGAGCCTTTGGGATTTTCTATACATACAATCATAGCAACTGCAAACAGAGACAATTTTACTTCTTTCTTTCCTATTGCATGTCTTTTATTTTTTCTTGCCTAATTGTTCTGTACCATGTTGAATAGAAATGGTAAGAGTGAGCACACTTGTCTTGTTTCTGATCTTGGAGGAAAACCTTTCAACTATTCACCATTGAATATGATGTTAGCTGTAGGCCTGCCATATTTGGCCTGTATTATGTTGAGGTATGCTTAGTTTGTGGAGAGTTTTTATCAGGGAAGAGTTTTCACCAATGCTTTTTCTGCATCAGTTGAGATAATCATATGATTTTTAACCCTTCATTTTGTTAAGATTGTATGTCACTTTTATTTATTTTTTTAAATATATTTTATTGATTATGCTATTACAGTTGTCCCATTTTCCTCCCTTCACTCCGTTCCACCCTGCACACCCCCTCCCACCCACATCCCGCCCCCTTTAGTTCATGCCCATGGGTCGTACATATAAGTTCTTCAGCTTCTACATTTCCTACACTATTCTTACTCTCCCCCTGTCTATTTTCTACCTACCATCTATGCTACTTATTCTCTATACCTGTCCCCCTCTTTCCCCCTCCTACTCCCCACTTATAACCCTCCATGTGATCTCCATTTCTGTGGCTCTGACCCTGTTATAGCTGTTTGCTTAGTTTGTTTTTATTTTTGTTTTAGGTGTGGTTGTTAATAATTGTTAGTTTGCTGTCATTTTCCTGTACATGTTTTTTTGTCTTGTTTTTCTTAGGTAAGTCCCTTTAACATTTCATAGAATAAGGGCTTGGTGATGGTGAACTCCTTTAACTTGGCCTTACCTGAGAAGCACTTTATCTGCCTTTCCATTTTAATGAAAGCTTTGCTGGATAGAGCAATCTTGGATGTTAGTCCTCGCCTTTCATGACTTGGAATATTTCTTTCCAGTCCCTTCTTGCCTGTAAGGTCTCTTTTGAGAAATTAGCTGATAGTCTGATGGGAACTCCTTTGTAGGTAACTGCCTTCTTTTCTCTTGCTGCTTCTAAGATTCTCTCCTTATTTTTAATCTTGGGTAATGTAATTATGATGTGCCTTGGTGTGTTCCTCCTGGGGTCCAACTTCTTTGGGACTCTCTGAGCTTCCTGGACTTCCTGGAAGTCTATTTCCTTTGCCAAATTGGCGAAGTTCTCCTTTATTATTTGTTCAAATAACTTTTCCACTTGTTGCTCTTCTTCTTCCCCTTCCGGTACCTCTATAATTCAGATGTTGGGATGTTTAAAGATGTCCTGGAGGTTCCTAAGCCTCTCCTCATCTTTTTGAATTCTTGTTTCTTCATTCTTTTCTGATTGAATGTTTCTTTCTTCCTTCTGGTCCACTCCATTGATTTGAGTCCCAGTTTCCTTCCCATCACTATTGCTTCCCTGTACATATTCCTTTATTTCACTTCACATGGCCTTCATTTTTTCTTCTAATTTGCGACCAAATTCAATCAATTCTGCGAGCATCCTGATCACCAGTGCTTTGAATTGTGCATCTGATAGGTTGGCTATCTCTTTGTCGCTTAGTTGTATTTGTTCTGAAGCTTTTATCTGTTCTTCCATTTGGGCCACTTTTTTTTTTTTTTTGTCTTGATGCACCTGTTACATATGAGGGGCAGAGCCTTAGGTGTTCACCAGGGCGGGTCAACCCAATCTCTGGGTTGTGAGGCTGTATGTGGGGCAGGAGTCTGAGAGGGAACAGTGGCTCTTGCTCCACTCTTGCTGGATTTCAGTCACTTCTGCTGCTTCCCCCAAGCAAACTGGGCCCTTCTGGTGCTGATTCCCATGTGGGTGGGTTTGTGTCTGTTCTAGGACCCTGTGAGGCTCCAACAAACTCTCCTCTGAGGCTGGGAGCCTCTCCTGGCACCTCAACCCCCACAGGTGTTTTCAATCGGTGTTTTGAGGCTTTATTTCCCCGAGCTGGGTGCCTGGGTTGTATGGTCTGTCTCCCTCCCCAGTTTTGCTTCGTGTATCTGCACACAAATGTGGGAGCACCCTGCACAATCCGCTGCCTCACTAGGTCTGCCAGCTGCCACCCTGGGCACCCAGGTCTATCAGCCACCACTTTGCCAGGAGTCCTCTCTGCCCTGGTTGCCTGACTCTACCCCTCCTACCAGTCTGGATGAATGTGTCTTCTTTAACTCCTTGGTTGTCGGACTTCCATACAGCTCAATTTCTTTGTCAGTACTGACGGTTTTTTGTTTTTAAATTTTCGTTGTCCTTCTTTTGGTTGTGCGAGAAGTCACAGTGTGTCTACCTATGCTTCCATCTTGGCCAGAAATCAGGAATGTATGTCACATTTAGTGATTTAGGTATGTTGAATCATCCTTGCATCCCAGGGACAAATCCTACCTGATCATGGTGTATGATTCTTTTAATGTGTTGTGGAATTTGGTTTGCTAGTATTTTGAGAATACTAGCAAATGGAATGTTCGCATTTATATGGGGATACTCGTCTGTAGTTTTGTTTTCTTATAGTATCCTTATCTGGTTTTGGTATCAGGGTAATACTGCCTTCATAAAATGAGTTTGAGAACATTCCTCCCTCTTCAATTTTTTGGAAGAGCTTGAGAAGGATCAGTGTTAATTCTTCCTTAAATTTTTGGTAGAATTCACCAGTGAAGCCATCTGGTCTTGGGTATTTCTGTATTGGGAGGTTTTTGATTTTTGATCCAGTCACCCTGCTTATTACTGGTTTGTTCAGATTTTCTTCTTCTTGATTCAATCTCAGTAGATTATATGTTTCTAGAAATTTATCCTTTCTTCTACATTACCCATTTATTATACTCCTCCTTTTTTAAAATGATAAACTTTTCAAAAATTAGACTAGTTTTAGATTTTCCAAAAAGGTATAAAGGTAATACAGAGTTCTTATGTACTCTGTAACCAGGTCCCCCACTGTGGACATTTCATTCCCGTGGTGCATTTGCCACAGCTAAGGAACTGATGCTAGCACATCACTACTAACTAAACTGCATACTCTGTTAGAGTTTTGTTAGTGCCTTTTTCATTATATTATATCAGGGTTAACTTTTATCAATATGACTCTTCACTGACGTTAGCCTTGATTATTTGGCCAAGGCAGTGTTTGCTGTTTGCTAGATTCCTCCACTGTGAAGTTACTTTTGCCCCCTTTTATACTTAATGCTCTGGAAGAACATCACTAAACATAGTTCACACTCAAATCTCTCATCCTTTTTTGAGATACACACTGAAATATTTAGAGGTGAAATGATACGATATCAAAAATGTATTTGAAAGTATTTTAGAAAAGGAAAAAGGACACATGGACAAGACCAAAGAGGGGTAGGATCAAGGGTGGGAGGTGGGGATGACTGAGTTGGGGGGGATGCAAATGGAGACAACTGTACTTGAACAATAATACAAAAATTAATAAAAAAGAGAAAGAATGGGGCAGGGAGATAGATAAAAATAACTATGATGATTTGCTGATTACTACAGAAGCTGGTGATATATATATACTAGAAGACAAAGAATTTTAAGCAACTTTGCAGAGTGTTCATCACTGAGAGATCACCAACAGCATTTATAAATGTCTAGAACCAACTTCTGGCCAAGATGGAGGTGTAGGTGGACACACTGTGCCTCCTCTCATAACCAAAATTAAGGACAACAAATATTTTGAAACAAGAAAACAACCAGAACTCATGGAAAACTGAACTGTGCGGAAGTCCAACAACTATTCATCCAGACCAGTGGGAGGGGTGGAGTTGCGGCAGGAAAAAGTGGAGGTGCAGACGGGGCACCCAGGCAGCAGTGGCTGGAAGATCCCAGGTGCACAGGTGGTGGCTAGCAGATGCTGGGTGCAGGGTGGCACCTGTGAAGACTCAGTGAGGCCACACGGGGTGGCTGACTGACCAGGTGGTCCCACGTTCATGCACAGATAGTCCAGGCAAGGGGGAAGCGGCAGAAGGGACTGGAATCCGAGAGAGAGCAGAGCAAGCACCATTGTTCCCTCTTGGACCCCGCCCCCACATACAGCATCACTACCCAACGACTGGGTTGCCCCACCCTGGGGAACAACCAAGGCTCCACCCATCACTACGTAATAGCATGACTAGACCAAAAACAAAAACAAACAAACAAAAACAAAACAAAACAAAACAAAAAAAACCCAGAAACAAAAATGGCTCAAACTGGAGAACAAATCAAAGCCCCAGAGCCAATTCATCTAAGCAACCAAGAGATAGCCAAACTATCAGATGCACAATTCAAAGCCCTGGTGATCAGGATGCTCACAGAATTGGTTGATTTTGCTCACAAATTAGATGAACAAATGAGGGCTACAATAAGTGAAATGAAGGAAAACGCACAGGGACCCAATAGTGATGGGAGGAAAACTGGGACTCAAATCAATGGAGTGGACCAGAAGGAAGAAAGAAACAACCAGACAGAAAAGAAGGAAGAAACAAGAATTCAAAAAAATGAGGAGAGGCTTAGGAACCTCCAGGACATCTTTAAATGTCCCAACACCCGAATTATAGGGGTACCAGAAGGGGAAGAGGAAGAGCAACAAGTGGAAAAGTTATTTGAACAAATAATAAAGGAGAACTTCCCCAATCTGGCAAAGGAAATAGACTTCCAGGAAGTCCAGGAAGCTCAGAGAGTCCCAAAGAAGTTGGACCCAAGGAGAAACACACCAAGGCACATCATGATTACATTAGCCAAGATTAAAATGAAGGAGAGAATTCTAGAAGCAGCAAGGGATAAGGGGACAGTCACCTACAAAGGAGTTCCCATCAGACTGTCAGCTGATTTCTCAAAAGAGACCTTCCAGGCAAGAAGGAGCTGGAAAGAGGTATTCCAAGTCATGAAAGTCAAGGACCTGCATCCAAGATTGCTCTATCCAGCAAAGCTGTCATTTAGAATGGAAGGGAAGATAAAGTGCTTCCCAGATAAGGTCAAGTTAAAGGAGTTCATCATCACCAAGCCCTTATTATATGAAGTGTTAAAAGGACTTATCTAAGAAAAAGAAGATAAAAAATATGAACAGTAAAAAGACAGCAAACTCACAGGTATTAACAACCACACCTAAAGCAAAAGCAAACTAAGGAAACCACTAGAATAGGAGCAGTAACACAGAAATGGAGATCACATGGAGGGTTAGCAACAGGGGAGTGGGAGAAGGAGAGAGGGGGAAAAGGTATAGAGAACAAGTAGCATAGACGGTAGGTAGAAAATAGACAGGGGGAGGGCAAGAATAGTGTGGGAAGTGTAGAAGCTAAAGAACTTATGACACATGGACATGAACTAAAGGGGAGGAATGTGGGTGGGAGGGAATGATGAGGAAAAATGAGACAACTGTAATAGCATAATCAATAAAATATATTTAAAAAATAAAGAATAAATGTCTAGAACCTCTGTCCAACCAGCTTTAGGATTCAAGATTTTTCTTCATAGCAACCCTTTTAATAAAATAAAAGGAATCTTTTAATTTCTTCCTCCCTTATCAGCTCTTCTGACATCTGTGCATTTCACCCATGTTTCATTATGTTTATTTATGTGGTTGGACTTTCTTTTTTGTTGATATGGACTGAATGTTTGTGTCCCATCCCCCTAAATTTATATGTTGAAACCCTGCCTGGCAAGGTGATGGTATTTGGAGGTGGGGTCCCGAGTTGTGATTAAGTCCTGAGGGCAGAGCTGTCATAATCGAGGTTAGTGCCTTATAAAGGCGGTCACAGAGCTAGCTTGCCCTTTCTGCTATGTGAGGACTCAGTGAGAATGTGGCTATCTGTGGGGAAGCAGACCCTCAGCAGACAATGAATCTGCCAGCACCTTGATCTTGGACATCTCAGCCACTAATACTGTGAGAAATAACTTTCTGTTGCTTGTAAACCACCTAGTCTGCGCTATTTTGTTATAGCAGCCTGAACAGACTAAAATACTTAGAATTATAATGAACTCCCATTATTCCTTTAGTCTAACCAAGTAAAGATGTTGTCCATCAAAGAGACTTAACAAATATTTGAGAATGAGAAAAAAAAATCACCTGGGAGGGTGCTTGTTTAAAAGTGAAGATTCCTGAGCCCTGTTCCCCCAATATTCTGGAAACATGCATGTTAATTAAGCCCTGATTCCCCACCCTTCTTTGAATATATGTGATATGCATGCCCTATGGACCACACTTTTAGAAACTCTGCCTAAAATATAAAGGCAGAGACTATCTTGATATTCAATAAATGTTTTTGATGAATTCACAAAGAGGACAAATTCATATTGAGTGAATTTGTCCTCTTTGTGAATGGATGAGAAAGGTGAAAATCCACAACTGATTTTATTACCAGCTTTTGACAGTCATAGCTGTGGGACTCTTGGTTTGTTCTCAGAATCTAGTAGTCATGCAAAATCATAACAAATACAAAATGTGGACACTTAGAGGGCGCAAAAGACTTGTCAAAAATTTTCTGGCTGCAAAGTGGCTGGTTCTGTCCACACTTACTAGCTTCTTCACTACTGATTTATTGATTAATTTATAAGCAGCACTTTATTGCAGGCATTGTACTAGATTATAGAGAAATAGAGCTGAACAAGGGAAGTTCCTTATGTTCCTCAGCTCCATGGTGGCAAAGAAAACTAATACAGTATCTTAAACACAATAACAGGGACAATGCATTTTCCAGTGTAGACCTCAGAAGTCATCCATGTAATTACATGAAGAGAATGTGTTAAATCTCTAGAAAGGTTTGGCTTCTGCCTTCTTGGGCCAACTGATAAAGCAACACCCATTTCTCCTTTGGTTTCCTGGTTCTCGGGCTTAAAGAACCCACTCAAACAAGCCTCTTGGCTCCACTTTTGGCAGTTCCGCCTACACCAGAGCCAGCATCAGGCATGGCAAACCCACTCATTTAGCTAGAGCTCTCAGGAAGCCCACACATTAAGGGAAATAGGATCAGTTGTGTACTTTACAGTTTACTTAAGATAAAAACCACAACACAAATGGATAGTATTGGAGGCACAATATGGTATAGTAGAAAGAACAGTGGACCAGGAGTCTGAGGGGAAGTAGTAACAGTAAATACAACCTTGTTTTTTTTGTTTTGTTTTTGTACAAAATCTTCAGTTCCCAAGGCCCTTCCCAGTGCTAACTTTGTAACATTGAAAGAGTCACACAAGTGTCTCTGGACCTTGATTTTCTTATCTGTAAAATGAAAGGGTTGAACTCAGTTATCTCTAAGGTTTTTTTCAGCTTTAAAAGCCTCATAAAAAATTTTCATCTACCCCATGACTTTATGTAAAGATCCAACTGGGTGCCCTAACCAGTGTGGCTCAGTTGGTTGGAGCATCGTCCTGTGCACCAGGAGGTTGGAGGTTTGATTCCTGCTCGGGACACATGCCTGGGTTTCAAGCGTGATCCTCAGTCGGGGTACATGTTGGGGGCAGCCAATGGATGCTTCTCTCTTGCATCAATGTTTACTTCTCTGTCACCTCCTTCCTCTCTCTCTAAAATCAATACATATATTTAAAAGAAAAAGTGATCCAACTGGGCTACTCCTTCCAGTTCTGACCTAATCAGTGGGGTTAAACCATTCAAATGTATGGACATGAAATTTAAAAAACATTAAAATATTTTGCATATGGTGTGGTGGGGGAAATTAGAATCTAAACTTAAACAGGATACAGTTCTGTAGAAAAATTATGTAGAAAAAGTAAAAAATACAGGCTTTTGACAGAGTCTAAATAGACACTGGTGGTCAGAAAAAAATGTCCTTTTATCATTTCTATTACAGTGTGTTTTGTCATTGACCACACATGTATGGAATGTTTACTGTTGCAAACACCAGTTTGGGTCCTAAAAATACTGAAGGAAAAGCAAGCTGAAAACTCCATTGTTTAGCTAGAATATAATTAAGTTTAAAGCTACGTTAGGATTTAAGAAGATCAAGCAACAGAACTTCCAAAAAATTATAAATAATTACACTTTTACAATCAATATTGGAGGATTACGGTTGCATATTAAAATTTCTATACATATTTGTTGTTAGGACTTTTTCAAAGAATGAAAACAAAAAATGCTGTTTTGAAAGGGCTTGCCAAATTTTTGTTAAAAATACTTGTCTGTATTTGGGAAAAGTGTAATATTGATATTTAAATGAAGTGTTGTGTTTGTCTTTGGGATTAAATGGTGCTAGATAATTAGGAGAATTGCTTTGAACCCATTTAACACAAAAGATGTAGTTAATTAGCATTATTCTTCCAAGGGTAACTAAGTTAAAAAAAATTCTATCTATCTAAAATAAGACATGAGAACTATAAAACAACTGTATTATTTTTCTTTTTCTATTTTAGGAAAGTTCTATTTCAGGCAGTTCAACTCCAGGGACCATGCTCCCACCTCAGATCCTACTGCATGGAATACAGTATATTAAATTTCAAGCTCCTAAAGACTTTGAGGCCCAGCATGGAATGGGAAGGAAGAAAGAGTCGGAGGGAAAATAAATTGGAAAAGAATGAAGAATGCCACCAATGAGTGGCAGTGGGAGGTCTCTGAGCCTGTAAACGGCGGTAATGCCAGCAAAGGCTACAAGGAAGCTAGCAGGCCGGGCATGTAATTGGACAATGGGAAACTGGAGTTTTCTTTTCTAAGGTAGAGATATTTAAGATAGTAATAAAGCACTGCCCTGGCTGGTGTGGCTCAGTGGACTGAGCCCCGCTTGCAAAGTCAGAGCACATGCCTAGGTTGTGGGCCAGGTCCCTGGTTGGGAGTGTGTGAGAGGCAACCAATTGATGTTTCTCTCCCTCTATTTCTCCCTCTCTTTCCCTCTCTCTAAAAAATACCTAAAATATTTTAAAAAGATAATAAATTTTTGACTGGGTCCCTGGGAGTAAGTTTAAGTGCAGTGAGAGCCAAAGGTCATACTAGTGAAGGTCCAAGAATTGTGAATTACATATTTAAATAAATCTGTGACATGAATATTGAACTCTCCTAGTAATGTGGACTGAGAATGTGGTATTCATGATTGCTACCTTTTGATAATTGTCAAACTTTACTTTGTGTCCATTTCAAATCACATGGCTTTGCTTTTATGCACTGAGAATGTCTGTCTTTTAATACGGGCACATGTTCACAGGTTCCAGGGATTAGAACAGAGACTTCTTTGGGGCAGGGGTCGTGGAGGCATTAGTCCACCAACACAGTGCACAAAAGCAGAAAGAATGAACACGACTTTTACATTATATACTCCAGTTATTTTTTCTTCATTTTTATTGAATTCATCAAGTTATTCTTGTTCTATTTTTTTCCACTCAAGTATTTTTTAACTTAAACATCCAATGTATATTTACCTGTATGGTGACCCTTATATTTATCATGCATAATTGACTTACATTTTCTGTTTATGTTTAGAGATAGTATGTATATACACCTACAAATATGACAAAAATGTTAACTCTCTCTCCTTTCCCTTTCCCTTCGTGATAAGATCATTTAGGTTTTAGGTTATCATTACTTCTTTTTACTTCATGAATTAACAATGGTAAAGACTTAAAAATTTTAACTTTATTTTTTGTAACAGGAAGTGTTTGGCTGCAAATATCAGAATATCCAACTAAAGATGGCTAAGTAGAATGAGAAAAGCTTATGTCACATAAAAAGAGGTTCAACTTGTTCTTGGATTATTTAGTGGCTTGATGATGTCATTAAGTATCCAAGGGCTCTTCATGTTCTGCTTTCTTCCTCAAGCTCGTCCTGACCTGGTAGGAAGATGGCTCTATAGCAGGAGCTATTATATCTGCACACAACCCTGTCTGAGAGTGTGTTATTAATTATCTATTACTGCATAATATATCAAGTGGCTTATAACAATAAAATTTATTATCTTTCATGGCTTCAGCAGGTCAGGGATTCGGGAGTATCCTGGTCGGGCCGTTCTGTCTCAGATTCTCTTACAGGTTATAGCCAGAGCTAGCAAGTACTGCAGTCACCTGAAAGCTTGACTGGCCTAGAGGACGCACTTCAAAGCAGCTCAATCACACCGCTGGCAAGATGCATGCATCTTTAGGACTTGGTGCCTGGCTTCTCCTAGAGCAATAGCTCTCAACTGGGGGTAATTTTGCTCTCTAGGGGACATCTGGCAATATCTGCAGATATTTTGGGGTTGTCACAAATGAGAAGATGTTATTGGCATCTTGTGGGTAGGGACCACGGATGTTGTTAAACATTCTATGCTGAATAGGACAGTCCCCTACCACATGAGTTCTCAGGTTCAAAATGCCTATAATGCTGAGACTGAAAACCCGTGCTTAGAGCAACTGAACCAAGAGAGCAAGGTTAAAGCTGAAATGCTTTTTATTACCCTATTTTGGAAGTCCTCTGTGTTTTGCGTTGGAGGGATCTGCACAAGGCTGTAAATTCCAGGAGGTGAGACTCATTGGGAGCCATCTTGGAGGATGGCTACCACCGGCAAGAAGCTTTTCCCGGCCCTTGTCTCTTCTACTTCCTCCTTTTATTTTGTCAGTTTTCAAAGTGGAAAACCATTCTTATATCCCCATCAGACTTCTTTTCACTTCTCTTTAGTCAGTGTTGCATGATAAGCCTATGTGTAAATCAACCATTAGGAGAATAGCATCACTACGATAAATTTAGACCAGTTGACATTTATTCTCCCTCTGGGCCTGGGAAGAGCTCAGATTCTTTAAACATCTGGAGTGTAAATTCTCAAAATTAGAGTTTTGCTGGTAAGAGAGAAAGAGAATGACTTTGAGTGGGTAACAGACAGAGTGAACTACCTTCACTTACCATTGTCTCGTATCACAAAGTTTTCTTTTTTGATTCAGTTTTCCCCCTGGTGGAATACATCGTCCAGTAATAAGTTAAGAGATGATCAACCGTTTGAATCCTTATGTGTCTGAAAATATTGTCATTATTTTGTACTCTCTCTTAAATGTTAGTTTAGTTGGGTAGAGAATTCTAAGTCAAAAACAATTCCCTTAGAAAACTCTGTCCCATTATCTACCAACATCCATTGTTGCAGATAAGTAGGTGATCTGGTAAGAATTTCCATTTTTATCCTTATTGCCTTGATACTCTGAAATTCCGTCATGATGTGTTCAAATGTGGTATTTTTTTTACTTAGGCATTGAATAGGAACTTTTAGCCTAAAGTCACTGGAACATTTTTTGTCATTTATTTGAGTATTTCTTTTCATCCATTCTCTAGATTTCCTTTAGATGAATGTTGGAACTTCTGGATTTATTCTCCATATTACTTAAATTTTTGTTCATTGTTTTAATTTCTTCTCCTGCAATCCAGGAGAAAACTGAGCCCAATCTTCCAGTTTACTAATTCACCCTTCAGTTCATCTTGAGTAGGAATAGCATGGTGATGGAAAGCCTGAGGTCAAGTCCTGGTTCAGCCACTTATTACGGTGTTACCTTGAGTAGGTTAATTAACCCTTCTATTCTTCAGTTTACTCATATGTACAATAAATATACTAATAATATTGCCTGTTTTATGAGTATTAAGATTAAATATGTCAATACATGAATGCACAGGAGAGTACAGCACACTATTACCTATTATTGTTCAATCTATTCATTTAAAAATTTAATAAACATATTATTTAATCCTCCAATTGGTTTATTTTTATACTAACCTGGTAGTTTTATGAATATAAGATCCTGTATTATCCTTCTTAGAAAATATATATATAGCATGAAGGTTCTTCTTGCTCTATTAAAAATAGCTTTGACAATTCAATCTATTTATTGACTGAAATTAGTGCCTCTAATAATAATAGCTTCTCACAAACAATTGGTGATTCTGGATTGTCTGCTCATCTTAGCATTTGGAAATCTCCTTTGCCTGTCTGCTGTGCTGATTCTAACTCTGAGGGATCGCTTTGCTGATTATGGTGGGAAGGAGAGCAGGACAGGACATGGCATAGGGCGGGGGATGCAACTAGTATACCTTCTGCATGTGTGCGTGGTCCCATTTCTCCTGGCAACTGGTGAGCAGCTCCAGGGGCTAATACTCTCTCCCTGGCCCGAGCACCCATATTCACAGAGAGTGGGTGTCAGTGAGTGAACATGTTCATCTGCTGATTTCCATAACCCTGCTTAATTTTCTTCACATCACTTATCACCATCTCTAATAATCTTATTTATTGATCATTTATTTACAAGTATATTATTTGCCTCAGGGAAGTCAAATCTCCGGGGCCTTGCATTGGGTCTTACACAGAGGAAATACGAATATTTGTTGAACAAATGAAAGAATTAATGCCATTCCTTTGTTACTCACCATCATGAAAGTGCCTGCTCCTTATAGCCATTGCTTTTGAGCCTGAAATTGCCCTAACTCTCACGCTACACAGTTCTCATTTGTGACTCTACTGGTGATTCAGTCATGTCTGCCTATATAATCCAGGAAGTCTTCTGAATTGCTAGACCCCTGATACTGCCTGTTCTTGTGTTCTAGAACTGTAATGAATTTTTAAAAATACATTTTCTGTTATATTCAGGGGCTTGCAGTGACAGATGACATACCAAGTACATTTTCATAAGCTCTGCCAGCAGTATTATGATTTCCACAGTGTTTATTTCAGCGGGAACATAGATTTGACATTAAGTAACAGTGAACCTAATACAGGGAACATAACCCCCTTTGGAATTCTCTCTTTTTCTAATAAATATTTTTAAAACATAACAATATTTCAAATATACGAAAAGATACAGAGAACAATATAATGGAAAGCCATTAGTGTAAAGGTAAAAAACAAATAAATAAGTTAGACATCATTGTTGGAGCCTCCTTTGTACTGTCCCATGCCCTTTCTCTTCTTCCTTTCTCACCACCCTGAAGTCGATCTGTATCCTTCCTGCCTGCGTCTGGGCTTTTTATAGTACACTACATATTTAGATATAAACAGAATATTGTATTGTTCCGCAGTCTTTCACCCTGCACGTAAATGATATCAATCCTTTCAATCCTTCAGATTGTACCAAGAAGAAAAATCTCACGTTGGTCAAGTTCTGAAACGAAGAGCAGGCCTCAGGACAGGAGCCTTAGGCAGGCAATGATAGCTGGCTAGAATGTAATGATGTTGCTTTATTTTCCATTGTGTTTATTTTAATGGTTTCCCTCTACTTTAGCAAGTGTTGCTAGCTTTCCATTTACAGTAGTGATTTATATTTCCTTTTAATTAAATGTAAAAGCAGAAGTGTTGATTTAAGAAAAATATTAAGTAAATAACAATATAGAAGGTACACAGACATGGCAAAAAGATTTAGCAGTTTTTTTTGCTGAAATTTGATACACATTTGACCTCAAGAATAAAGTTCAAGTGCTTGGAGGCATGTGAAGCTCTACCTGATCCGAACTCTGCTTTCTTCCTTAGTCCAGTCACCACTTCACCAGACAGCACAAACTGCTTGGAGTTTCTACCTTCCCTGATCAGCTGGAGGCGCCTTGGCTATTGTAACCTCCCCTTTTATGGTGTTTCCTGAAGCCAGCACCCTTGCCTCCACCAGACTCTCTCTCTCACCGTCCTCTTGGCTCCTAGGAAGCCTTCCTGCACCGAGCATACCCATCACCGTGATGAACATACAGTTTTGTAATGCAATTCTAAGTCCAAGGGTAGGAATGAGTGCCTGTAACACGGCATGCTCATGGCCTGAAACGGCTTACTGTTTATATAACACTGGAAGAAAAGATCCATTTGTGATATTTCGAATAAAATCTGTGGTATAAATGTAGGTTTCCCTTGCAAAAAAAAAAAAGTCTCATTTTAAGTATGTTTAGAGTTTTAGAAATAGTTCTGTTCATAGATCTCAATACCTGATCTTTCTTTCAACACTGAGACGATACATTAACTTGTCATCTAGATTAAAGGTAAAGGACGGAGAGAAAAATAAAGGTGATAGGGCATGATAGTGTTTTACGGCTTACTTGATGGCTTACTGCACACCACTTATTACCTCAAGCTAAATGATTTTATTTAAAAAATGAGAGATGAAATGGAGTGTTTTGAGTATAACACGTTTAAATGTTTGCCATTCTAATGGCAAAAGCTCCCAAATTCTTGCAGCCATTCAGATGTTGGAACAATTTTCACGTTTCCGGATCCACAGTACATATAAGTATCCTCAATAATACTAAACAAAAGCAGCACAGGGAACGCTTTTCAAAAGTCATCTAATGTCTGCAGTTGATGAACTAACTGCTTGGGCTTTCATTCATTCATTCATTCATTCATCCACTCATTCATTCAAAAGCCTTGCTCTGAAGCTGACATCTACACCACACCATTAAACTAGCCAACCCCCCCGCCTGCCCCGCCCCTCCCCGAGCTTTCTGTCAGGTTAAGTTCTCATCTTAACAGAAGAAGTACAGATAATCCTCCCAAAGCCATTGCTGTATTTGGGAGAAAAGTTTGATTGCACCATTTCTTCCTATATATTTCGAGGAGCCAAGGCTGGAGATGAAGGGCGGTGGGGCGGAGGGCGGGGGTGGAGGCGGTGACTGGGGGAAGTGACTTCACACTCTTGATTAAAGAAAGTCGTTTAACACTGTAAACATCCAGCCTTCAAATGAGAAAGCGGGCGGTGTGAAATTGCTCTGGCCATACATCTCGTATGTTACATCTTACCGCCAAACTTTCTCCATCAATCTGGGTAGGTCAGCCGCGGAAACGCTGACTGAAAGGGAATTGTAGGTCCTAAGGCGGCGTGTATTGCCTTACCCAGTGTTGCCTTTAGAGTTACCTGAAGCATTCAAGCTATTGCACCCAGAGAGCAACCTTCTCGGTTCAATTCGGTCGTTTCCGTAGGGAATTGCGGCACGGGCATGTCCTGGGTGTGGCAATGCCAAGAGGAAGCTCAGATTTCCAGCTTTCCGGCTTCTGGAAAACCCTTCCAGCCCCGAAGCGGCGAGTACCCATTCATACGGGATCCCGGGGACCGCTGGTGGACCGACCCAGACGTCAGGGCAAATTGGCGAGGCGTGGGGCTGCACGCAGTGTGCGAGTGCGCGGCTCCCCCATTCGTTCGGGGCTGGAGGCGGATCCCCTTCCCTGCACACAAGTCCTTATATGCACCGGTTGCACCAGCCTGCATTACTCCAGCCCCACAAATAATTAATGGGGGAGGGAGGGGCATCGCTTTCCCCCGGTGACTTTTTTTCAGCGCCGGAGTATATGAACCCTTCCAAGAGTCCCCCAGATGCTGTTCAAGGGCCATGTTGCTGCAGTGCATGAATTGGACACACAAAAATGTGTCTGCCCCAAAAGCTTCTTTGCCCGTACGATAAACGCTGTAAGGTTCAGAAACAGCTCTTCAGATCCATCCAGATTAGCCCGCAAGCTTCTGGGCGGAAGGGTGCCCTCCCATCCCCCATCCTCGCTGGTGCAGAGGGACCGGGTCAGGAAGCGTGGCCTCTCCCCAGTTGGAGACCACGCCTCCTCCGCCTCTTTCCTCCCCCCTCCCTTTACTCCTCCCAGGAAGCGATGATAGACAGTTCTGTGTGGTTCTCCACCCCCAACCCCCAGCTGAGTGGAGGAGTTGATGTGTCTCATTATAACAGCCAATGCAGCCGCCATCCACGCACAAGCAAAGAAGCATGTCCCATTTAAATACACCCACGCAGCCCAAGCGCCCTTAGCTGATCAGGGCGCGCAGCCCACACGCACCGCGGCTCCCGGCTTGGAGGTCCCGACAGGTTGGGCTCCCCACCCGGCGGAACAAGGAGCGGAGGATCGGGATCAGGCGCTGTGGATCAGGGGTGGGCGGGAGAGGCTGGGCCCGGGGGCCTCTGGCGCGATACCCGCATGAGGACGCGAGTGAAATAGACCAAGGTGGAATTTCCAAAGGAGAAGCTTCGGGGTGGTTTTGGTCCATTTCTCCCGCGAAGAAGTCGACATGGCGAGTGATTCCCCGGCTCGCAGCCTGGATGAAATCGATCTCTCGGCACTGAGGGTGAGCAGAACATGGTTTTCGATTTGTTTCTCGTGATTTAAGTCTGGGTTGGATGGGTTCGGTGCGTGGATGGGGCTGGGACTGGTGGGCAGAGGCAGGCGAATGCGATGCAGAGGGAACCTGGATCCTCGTTTGGATCTGGGGGCTGCTGAGGTGCTTTCGGCTAAGTCCTCATGGCACGGGCTGTGCCGTACATGTCCTCCTTTGGCTGTGGTCAAGAACCCCCTGGGAGCGCGTGGCACTTATGCCAGTTTCATCTCAGAGCGGTGTAAGCGCATTAAAATGAAAGGCTCGTATGTGTGTACACAAGCCCCGGGCAGTCGTCTCCTGCCAAGGCGCGAGACCTGTCTCTTTCTGCAAAAAGAATAACAACAGCGTGAATAAAGGCACTGGACCCCCACGTTTTTCAGCTACCTGCAAGATGACATTGTGAGCCTGGCGGTCCCCACGGAGCCGAACCTGCCTCTCCAAGGAGGCAGCTATTGCTATGCTGGTCTTGTAGATGGCAACTGCCTCCCCTTCCCCCTTTCCTGCCTTCCGCGCCCGGACTCCCTCTCAGCGCCGTCTCAAACACCAGTCTGCCCCCTCACCTTTATCTGTGGTTTAACTCAGTCCTGCCTGTGCTGGCTTTGTGGCTGTAACATTTCAGTTTTTATGGCTGAACTTCAGCAGGTGAAAGGGATGTATTCTCCGCTTTTCCCCAATCAGACGGGAACTCCCGGGATTGTGTGTGTGTGTGTGTGTGTGTGTGTGTGTGTGTGTGTGTGTGTGTGTGTGTGTGTGTGTGTGTGTTGCCCTGTGTCTGTGGCCAGCCCTTTGTAGAGCACTTCCCAACCCCCAGCCCCACTGAAAGTCTGCGTTTACCTTCACGTGAATGGCCTCAGTCGCCGTTTCATTGTATTGACTAAGACATCACCCATATAGAATCCATTTTGCTGTTGTGTTGAGACCAGAATACCAGGAATCCGAGTGCAGCCTCGACGCGTCCCCGCCCCCACCCCCCAATCCCAACACTGTCTTTCGGGGAAGGGGGCAGAGCTTTCTTGCCATTTTAATTAGATGCTGCCTGCCCGTAAGGGGGTGAAGGGTGGGGGTGGCGACAGTAGCGGGGGTCTGAGAAGAATTGGACGCCAATTTAAAGACGGCTTCTTCCTCTCCTGAACCAAAAATAAAATAAAATAAAATAACTGCATGTACGTGAAGCATGGAGGATCGGTGAGGCCAAATTGATGGTGGCTGTCAACCCAGGGACCCGCAGGATGGGTGAGGCTTCGAAGTTCACACGCCCTCCTGAGGGAATACATTGTTAAACTGATGCTGAATCTTGGGGTTATATACCTGCATCTTCAGTACTTCTCCCGACATTGCCTCCTTCTCCACGGTTATGTTAAAGAGCAGCCTCGATGGTCCAAGTGTCACTTTTTCGTTAGTCTCATTAATCCTCTCCCTACCTAAACCCCCCTTTGAACTCTTCTTCCCCCTCTCCTTAATCCTTGAATCAGAGAGGTGAGGTTTCTGCGAGGCAGTCAAGGGGTTGAGGAGGAACAGAGATGCCATTTGTAACTGGCTTTTTTGATAGCTGGGCAGCAAAAGCTCATTCATGCGTTATTACAGTAAGCTGTCTATTTCCCTGGCACTGAAATGCCACATGCAGAACAGGGTGGGGGTTGGTAACAGGCTGGGTGATTTGGCCTCGTCTGTGGCTTCCTGCTTTACAGACTGTCATTTGCCCTACTTTGTGCGCTGGGAGTTGCTGCCAGCCGGTTAATCAGGTGGATGGATGGTCCAGACTTCGGCAGGGGAAAGTGGCAAAGGTCAGGGAAGGCGTCTGAACAACGGGCAAGGCTGCGATCTCCCTGACTGGGCATCTCAACATCGCTCCTCTCATGGAAAGCGCCTTGATCTGATTTTAAGTTGGGCTTGGCCAGTGGGGTCCCTTGTCGTTTTTTCCTGGGAAGGTTTTTTTCAGAGATACTGAGCACAGAGCCTGCAGGCTTATGAGCAACTATGAGGGCTCACCCTCTGGCCTGGAGTACGATTCACATATGGGAAACCTGTGCCTGAGATCTGTATTTCAAAAAGATATCTTTGGAATTTCAGGATTCACTGAAATTGTTCTTTGTGGCTTGTGCTCAGTACTCTGCCTCTGTATTTCTGCCTGCAAGAGGTGTGGAAAGAGGAGGGGCCAGGCCAGCCTAGGAGGCTAGGGAACTGCTAGCTGAAGGACTTAAATGCATATGTGGAGACAGTTGAAGAAGGGCCAGGATCTGCAACCAGTCTTGTGGTGGGTGATGTGGGCATGGTAGGAGTGGGTCCAAAGGCCACATAGGTAATTTCTACAAATCAGGGTGCAGGTCATCTGTCTCTGTCTTCTCCAATTAGGAGAAGTGAGCTCATCTAGAGGAGAGGTCTCATTTGTTCCTAAACTCTCAGTAAAGCCTGCCTTCTGAGAACCTTCTGGGAATGCCTGACCCCTGAAATGCAGCCAAGGTTAGTGGCTTCTAGGAGAATTCGCTGCAGCTCTACCAGTCCCTTGCTGTTTCAGTGGGTCTGTAATGTACACAATCAATGCTCTTTTTGTAAATGCTGCACTCAGTGCACTAAAAGTGGATCTTGTCTGGAGAGGCCTTTATCCTTCTCATTTTGGGGGCTTATTGTTCTCAGTCAGTGATCCCAGACTGGACCCCATCTAAATTTTCCCCAAATAGCAACAATGCATAATTTAAACCAGAGCAACCAGTGATAGCACTAATTATTTAAATTATGCAAGATTTGGATGGTTTATAAAACTAATATAAAACAGGATCTTCCGTTAGGAAAGAGATGATCTTAATCCAGTATCATTAGTCCTTATTTTTAGAGCTCTGGAGAGAAACTACATCTTGGGGGGAGAGGGGGAGTGTATTGATTTAGAACTGAAAGAAAATTGTAGAACACTTAGCCACTCCTTTCATTTAATACTTGGGAAGCCGAAGCCCAGAGAAGTGAATTCTATTGCCCAAGGTCACACAGCCCCCACCCCCTCACTTCTTGGGTGGTTTGAAGACAGTATTTGGTTTCCTGACTCCTCATTCAGTGTTCTTTACTCTCAGTCACACGGTCTGTGCTTGAATCAGAAATCAATAATACATTTTCTGTCTGAGCAAAAAAAAAAAAAAAAAATGGCAGAGAGGAATAATTTCACCAGGATCATGGAATTTTATATCTTGAGAATAGAGAAACTGCCTTATGCGGGTAAGCTCATAAAATACATAACATGGAGGTTTAAGGTGCCTTTGGAATTCATCTTGTTCAACCCTCCTTCAGTTCCTTGTCTGCAGGCAAATGGCTGTCTAAATTGTCTCAGATAGGTGTTTGTCCTGTGTGATAACCTCTCTCCATAACCCATCTCTATCTGAACATGTCTGAGGGGTCATCTAGACACATACACTATTCAGATGGGTCTGCATATAAGGTTTATAGCTTCCGGTATGCTTTGTAGAGTCTATGTGGTACCTATATATAGTATTATAGATATAAACTATCCATGTGGCTATATGAAAGTGTGTCTACATGTAGGCTACAGAAAAAACCTACTCATTCAAACCCAGGGCTTGAGTCACTCTTCAAGACGTCACAGTATTAACAGAAATGAAATTTGCCACCGGTATGCTTTATTACATATGAAGTGAGATCAGCCCAGAAAGCTTTTTGGAGATTAGCATATATCTGAATCTGACCACTTTGGCTGTTCTTAGCTTGGCCCAAAGAGTAAGTAAGACATTTAAGGCCAAGATTGGTTGCCGCTGACTTCATACTCTTGTTTTTGCCAGGACTCCCACTCACTTTTCTGTTTGAGCAGATTTAGATGACCTCTGCTTGTCTTTTCCCTGACCCCTCACTCCCTTCTTGGGCCTAGCTATTTCTTTCCCCATAAAACCTATACTTAAGGGTGGGGTGAGGTAGGAAAGGGTAAAGGAGAGGATAAATGGTGATGGAAGGAGACTTGACTTGGAGTGGTGAACACACAGTGCAATATACAGATAATGTATTATAGGATTATATACCTGAAACCCATTTAATTTTATTAACAAATGTTACCCCAATAAATATGATAACAATTTTAAAAACACAACTAGATTTAAGAATTGACCACATCTGGAAGACTTGCATGCATCCTTCCTACTATACTTTTCATGCCTGTGTTATAAATGGTATGTAGTTTTCTTTTGGCCTGATCACTAAACTGTGGGATCCTTTAGGCCAGAAGCTTGGTCTTGCTCAACTTTGAGACCACAGTTCCAGTTAATTGAATAAATGAATAAATGCATGAATAAGTGAGTGAGTGAATGGAGTGGACTGAGCACCAAGTTCTGTGTCCATGTGTTAATAGTTTTGGAAATGATCCCAACTGCTTACCTTCTTATACACTTTTTTTTTTGTTTTTTTTTTTTAAAGTATTTTATTTATTCATTTTGAGAGAGAGGGGAAGGGAAGGAGAAAGAGAGGGAAACATCAATGTGTGGTTTCCTCTCACCTGCCCCCCAGTGGGGACCTGGTCCGCAACCCAGACATGTGCCCTGACTGGGAATCAAACTGGTGACTCTTTGCTTCACAGGCATGCACTCAACCCTCTAAGCTACACCAGGCAGGGCCTCATACACTGATTTTAAAAATCAAATTATTCAGGCCTGGCTGATGTGGCTCAGTGGACTGAGTGCTGGCCTATGAACCAAAAAGTTGCCGATTTGATTCCCAGTCAGGGCACATGTCTGGGTTGCCAGGCAGGTCCCCAGTGGGGGGCGAGGGAGAGGCAGCCACACATCGGTGTTTCTCTCCCTCTCTTTCTCCTTCCCTTCCCCTCTCTCTAAAAATAAATAAATAAAATCTTTACAAAATCAAATTATTTATAGCAATGCTTTGAAAACTATAAAGCACTATACCAGAATGCTAGGCCATGATTAAATAGAATTTTATGGGAAACTTGATTCCAGCAACATTTGATCCCAATGATTACACTTAATTGAAAATGATCCTGAGAAAAATGTCCTACACCTCTTTAATAGTATTTTTTCCTTTTTATATTTTGGTATGCCCTGGTATGTTTCTCTGGTGTCCTGGGTTAACCTTTGCCCTAGAATCAGCTTTTATTACGTTGGAGGTGAACTCAGCCCAGAAGGTTTCTGGAGATTAGCACATTTCTAACCCAGTATCAGGTATCAGCCTTATGCATTAAGTAAAACCTTTCAAATTTTCTTTTCTAAAAAAGACTTTTTCTCCTCTTTATGGATTGACCATTATTCAACCAAAAAAAGATTAATTATGCCTGTGCCTTTTTAAAGTTTGTGTTTAGCGGGGTCAGTGTAGGGGGGTGGGCATCTAAAAGGGACACTACTAGTCCAGCGTTTAAAAGCTTAAAACATGCTGGTCAGAGGTCTTGTAGGGCTTAAAGAAATCTTGAATTATTATTAATTCATTACCTAAGGTAATTTAAATTTAGTCTTAAATGAGAGGTTAGTAATTGTTGCAGGACTTGATAACAGTATCTTAAAATGAAATTAGCAGTTTTAAAATTAGATATATTTGTCATATTTTAGAGCTATTAAACAGGTGTTTTCTTTGCCTTCACATTGCCTCATAATAAAATAGGGTGTAGTGGTAGTTATCAGAGCATCAGAGAAATCTGCATAATCATTTTCGATATTCATTACTAACTGGAGTTATCTTAGTACAAAAGCTAATGTAAGTCATGGTTTGCTGTTTGCATAATTATCTACTTAGAAGGTCATGGAATATTTTGTTGATGAAAGAATATGCAGTGTGTTTCCTTCATGGAAATATCACATTCCCCCCCTTATCTTTAAGGCTCTTTGAAATTTTGTAATTTTGAGTCTTGCTGGTTGTCCCTTTCTTCCTTGTGTGTCTCTGCCCTGCAATTAATCTTCTGTGCCCGTCTTGTTAAATGCCATTCCTTCTTTCAGTGATAGTGGTTCTAAAGTCCACCCAGCTTTGAGCCACTGGGATTGATTCATGGCTGCCATGCCCAGCTGGGCACAACCCATCTCTGAGTCTGTGCTTCTGATAGACTGTGGGGTAATTTGTGCCTGAAAGATGCTTTTATGTCAAATTGGTTCTTCTATTTCTGTGGGGGAAGTTGCTCTCTGAGAACAACAGGGCCTGAACTAGCAGTGTGCTGAGAATTCCAAGAAAATCTGGGTGATATTTTTTGAATGAAATGTTATTCTGCACATATAAATATAAGGTTTCTAGTGGAGAGAGAGGGAAGACTTAAATAGAAAACGTTGGATGAATTCCGCTTGTAATTTCACTCTGGTTGGAAGCTTATTTCCCTCTAGAGAAAGATGATTCTCTACTCACTTTTTACTTGCCCAGACTGTCTCCATTTGTCTCAAGGGAGTGCCTTGAAATTCTCAAAACACATTTTATTCCACCACAATCTTAAAAATCCTTTTTAAATAGCTATTGTCTCCATTCCTCCCCACCACGGCTGCAGTTACTGTCATGATAAGACTTGGCTCCCATGTCTCTGCCAGCAGCCTTGTCCTGACTGGTGTCCCACAGACACTGCAGCGTGTTAGCCTTCCTGAAACACTGCTCAGCACAGGGCTATGGCCAGCTCTAATCCGTCCAGCTTGGCCGCCCACCACATGCTGCAGTTTTAATGACCATCCCTTCACTCCACCACAGGGAACAACTTCCTTCTCCCCATGGATGCTCCCCAGGGGGGCGACCTACCTTATTCTCCTTTTCTGTACCTACTACCCTAACACTAAACATTCATCTGCCACCTTTCCAAAATATTGTCCCTGATTTCTCTCAGATAGAAGTTATCACTTCCACTTGTAAACCCTCTCAAAACTGACCTCCCAACTCTTTTAGAACATTCTGAACTTTCTCTCTTGCATTATATTCACTGCTAGACAGTAGACTTCATGAAAGCAATGCATATATTTGATTTCCATAGGAACCCCCACCAGTCAGTGATCATCCCCACCAGAGGATGACCTCTTGGGCTGCAGAGCCCAGAAAATACAGATTGAGAATGGGAGCAAAGACTGCTGAATTGTTAAAATTTTGTTTAATTTTTTTAAAAAAAGCTTTTCCTGGTTCTCCTTATGACAGCAACACATGATCATTGCAGAAAATAAGGAAAATGGAGAAAAATAAAAAAGAATTTATGATTTCCAATGATAACCAAATATACATTTTATAGATAGCTTAGTGATTTTTTCCTATGCATAGCCAAATATATGAATTTAAAATTAAGATATGTCATATATATTACCTGCAATCTGTTTTTTTCAAGTTAATAATCAGACTCTTTGCATGTATTAACTTTTATGACAAAATTAAAAAAACTTTTTATTATGGGAAATCTTAAATTTATGGAAAAGTAGAAAAAATACTAGAGTGCTCAAACCTTGCTAATGGGAATATAAAGTCATATAGCCACTTTGGAAAACAAGTTAGCTGTTCTTCAAGATGTTAAATACAGAGTTACCATGTGGCCCAGCAATTTCACTGCTAGGTATATACTCAGGAGGATTGAAAACATGTACCTACTCAAAAACTTGTACACCAGTGTTTATGGTAGCATTATTCATAATGGCCACAAAATGGAAATAGTCCCAATATCCATCAATTGAATGAGTGAATGAAATGGAGTACATCAGTATGATGGAATATTATTGACAGCAGAAGGAAGTGCTGATGTGTGCTATAACATGGATGAACTGTACACTTAGTGAAGGAAGCCAAACACAAAATACCACATGTTATATGATTCCATTTATATGAAAAGTCCAGAACAGGCAAATCCATTGAGTCAGAAAGTAGATTAGTAGTTGCTGGAACAAGAGAGGAGGAGTGGGAAGTGACTGCTAATGTCCTAAAATTAGTTAGTGGTAATGGTTGTTCAACTCTGTGAATATACTAAAAATTACTGGTACTCTTCAAAAGGGTGGATTTTATGGAATATGAATTAAATCTAAGTGAAACTGTTACTTAAAAAGCACACAAAACACTATTATGAGCCCCCCGGCAACTTAACAGTTGTCCACTTGTGCCCAATCTTGTAGCTACAGTCCCACCTACATCCTGCCCCATATTACTGATATTTCGAAGACTCATATTATTTGATTTGTAAATATTTCAGTATGCATCTCTAAAAGATAAACACTCTTAAACTATGTAACCCCACACTATTATCATGCCTAAAAAGTTAGTATGTAATTTTAAATTTCTTTAGTCTTTCAGAGTTCAAATTTCCAATCATGTTTTTAGTGAGCACTTAGCACTTTATTGAGAGGATATATTTAATCACTTTCTATTGATGAAGCTTTTGGTTATTTTCAACTTTTCAAATCTTACAAGGAGTGCTTTGATAAACATCCTCATGCACAAGTCTTTGTATATATCTGTTTCCTTAGAATAATTTCTTAGAAGTGATATTTACAATGAAAGTGTACAAATGATCTCTACCACTCTTGACATTGGCACATTACCTACCAATTTCCTGTGAGGTAGGTATATATCATTTTCAGATGAACATGTGAAGCCTAGAAGATTCAATCAATTGCTTCAAGGTCATAGACTAACTAAATGGCCAGGCTTTGACTGACCTCCCCCAAAGCCATCGCCCAGAGTGACTCACACAGTTCTTTGATTTACAGACCGTGCCATGACATAAGAATTATCTGATGTGTTCTTTCCCTGGGGTTCACAGATTTCCCAGAAGCATTGTGTTTGGGGCACAAGATCTCTTTGATGAGCATAGTGGTGTTTTTAAGAGTTATTTCTAAGGTATTTCTTTCTTGCAATTTTGTTTTTTTCAATATCCAGGTCAGCTTAGAATATGTTAATTGCTCTTTCTATTGCCTAAAAACCTAAACAAACATAAAATACAAACCATTTTGGGATTAGCAGTGATTTCCTTGTACATTGTGTATAAGGGATGTTTACATTTAATCTTTCATTCTCTTTGGAAAATGATCCAGCAACTGTGTATGGAAAATATGGAATCAGGCTCAAAGACTTCCATTTTTTTAAGAACTGGAGACCACTGAATTTGTGATTATCAGAGAAGACAGCGAGGTGAACCAAAAAGGCGTGCTAAAGCAAGGGCCATTCTCAAGCCTTTAGCTATCTGGAGTTACACTTTTTTTAAAGGTGGATATAGACATTTAAAAATTACAGTGGAGAAAATGGAAGGTAGAGCTAGCAATCAAAAAAGTAGAGTCCTGTGTTTCAAACCATCATGTACTTTCCACCTTGTTTATAAGTAAGAAACTATTAAAATCAACACAACTTCGTGGTTGTCAGTCTGGTAAAGGTCAATTGCCTTAATTCACTAGACTTTATAACCTAACCCTTCATTTAAAATGCCTATAAATTATTTATGCCTAGGGTAAAAATCCAGAACTTCACATGGGCATGGTTTCATCATTTCTACTTCTAGGCTTGTTTTTTTTTTTTTTTTAAGCTGCCTGTAATCAAATTATAGCAGTGTGGTGGGTGAAATAAGCAGTAAACAGTAATTGCAAACTGTATTTAAATAATAATAATAATATTCAGCATTTATAGAGCACTTTATATCTTCAAAGTACTTGCAAATATTATCTAATTAAATATCGTCCCTGATTATAAACTGGATATAAATGCACTTAATTCCAGAACAAGGTCATGAGAAAACTATGCATTTGACAGTTAATGCTAGCCATACTTTAAAGGTTTTTAAAGGTTTATCCAATGATGGGAGAGTTAGAGTTTGGAATTCCGTAGGTTTATCCAATGATGTAGAGTTTGGGATTCTGTTGTATTGTTTTTATGCATCCTTTTGTTCACCTTATCAATACCTCTGCTTGATTTCTGGTCCTTAAGGACTGAGTGCTGATCACTGCCCTGGTCCTTACAGACAATAAAACATAGCCAACATAAATAAGCTTTAAAAGACTGTCTCACTACATTTTTGTCCTCTGGCCTCAGATGAAACTCTCATTAGTAAGTGAAATGAAGTGGGGTGGAGCAAGAAAGAATGGCTATGCATTGTGGTTTAGTAATTTCTCTCTGAGAAAAATAGATTAAACTGCACAGTAGGATACATCATAAAGAAATGCTTTGGAGAAATAAAATGTCCTTAGTTTAACTGTACTAATGACTTCTTGCTGTTTTGGACATGTGTCTGTGTATTGTCTCCTTGCACATATATCCTGTGTTGGCAATTTCCATAGTGTTTGGAGCAAGGACCTATGAGGCTTACCCAGTTGGTAATATGGGATTCTGCTGTTGATTGGTTCTCAGTAAGTGTTATCCTGTGCATTGTGATTTTCTAAGAACTAGTTGACAGGTTAACTGCTTAGAGGAACTCAAAGTGAGATCCTCAGATCAGCAGCTTCATTCATGATCATCTCTTAGGTCCCGCCTCTCCCTCTTACCTGCTGAATTAGGAACTCTGGGGACAGGGCCCAGTAACCTGTGCTTGAAGAGGCCTTCCAGGTAATTCTGCCATAATTTAGAGTTTCAGAATCCCAGGCTTAAAAAAAATGTTTAAAAGACAGTTTTCTTTCTTCTTGTTTTTCCTGCTGGTTCATTTGTTCATTCAACAAACATTTATTGAGCATCCTCTGCATGCCTAGTGTTGTGCTAGATGCTAAGGATGTAATGGACACACACACGCACACTGTCCTATGGATCTTAGTGCCTAGTGAATGAGAGAAACACATACTAAAGAAATAATTATAAAAATGACTTACTAAATGTAGGTTGCTTTGGAAACACATAGAACATAGCCATAGAAATTTGGTAGTGCTTGAAAATGTTGCAGAATAGGAAATAGTGATTTATGTAAGGTAACTGCAAGTTTTTCATAAGGGGTATGGCTTTAAATTGTGGAAGGCACATACTTATAGGAATATGGAATTAAAAATTTTACACTAATATTATATGCATTTGAATTGTTTGTAAGAAAGGGTATACCTGAAAAGGAAAAGTCTACAACTTCCGAGGGATAATCCTGAACTGTTTGTATTGCCATTAAAAAATTTTGTTTTATTAGCAAATTTATTCAGGGGACAGAACCCCCACCCCCATCCCCATAATCAAGAAGTTGTAGCACTTTGGTGTTAATTTCCTGTTTTTCCCTGTGGGTGGGGAGGGATTCAGCTTAAAGCCCCAGGAGGTGCTGACATTTGCCTAGAAGCTTTCAGCTCTACTTTTGTTTGAAGCCTGAAATCTTTCGGTTGTTTGTTTTTTAAGACTTGGAAAATGGAATAGACATTTGCAATCTAGACAGCAGGTTAAAGGATTTTCCTACTGAGAAATCTCATAGCCTTTCCTTGTAACAACAATCCATACGCATCTCCAACCTAGCCACAAAGATGTCCCATGTCAATATTTGATCTACAGTTCTGAGATAAATGCTGCTATGCGTGACTTTTTATTTGGGAGAAGGTTGATGGTGATTATGGTTGTTAAGGCAACTTGGTACACAACTTGGTAATGAGCATCCATCAAACTTATTTCATACTCACTGCCAGAGAAAACGCTTTTGAAAAGCTGAGTTCAAACACCCATCTTGGATGACCTACTTTAAAGGGAAAGTTGATGATTAAATAATCATCGTTAGACTGGTTATAAAAATGCCTGACTAAAGGTGATTCAGTTTTTTGCAGTATTGATAATTGGGGGACAGATCCAACTTTCTCAGAAGAGGCATTGCTATTAGTAAAGTAGCAGGGAATTGTGCAAACAGTTTCCTCAGAATTGTTAATTATTCACTAGTTGGGGCAGTGAATTAATTACACTATTCAGAAAGTTCTATCTGGTGGGATCTTAGACTCTGAGGCAACTCTGGATTCAAAATGGCTTCTGTGCAGCCACCTGCATAGTTGAAAGGCTTTTTGAGTTTGGCAGTTCTGGGGTTTTCCAGCTGAACCTCTCAGACTGTCTTAGAGGCCAGAGACTCTGGGTAGCAGTGGAACCATGGTTCTGTGCTGGTGACCTACTCTTGGGATGGTTGGTAGCAGTCAAAGCCAAGTGTTAATTGTTCCTAAAAGGCCACCCTGTCTTCTGTTTTCTTAAACTGGTAGCTCTGGTGCCAATCAGAAAGAACTCAGTTTTCTATCCACGCAAACAAACAAACAAAAGAAGTACCGTGCCCTTCCGGAGCTTAATCCCCAGATGCTGCTTTGGGAAGGAACATTGTGCACACTTTTTGATCTGAACAATGTGTATGTTCCCTTTGTGAGTATTTTAAAGTCATAACTTGTGCTGGCATTGTAGTCATCATTTCTTGAATATCAACAGTTTTTATTTTTGGAGAACAACAGATGTAAATGTGTGAAATACAGAAGTCTACGGATTTTGGTGGGGTAGGGTAAAGGGAGAAGGAACAGTATCTCCTTAAAATCATGGTAACACAATCTTAGTTACTCCTTTGTTTTCCTTGAGTGACTGAGAATTAACAGGGGAAATCTCCTGGCACCTGCCCAGCTGGGTACCTGAACCTCCACTTAACTGATTGCACCAGGAAAAAAGTGCTAGCGGATGATTAGCATAGGTCCTCTTAGATCCCTGTTGCTAGGAACCGAAAGGGTTCCTGCCAAGGAGGAAGCCTCTTTGTGAAGAGAGGAGATTGCACACATTCCGTGACATAGGTAGGATACTTAAAGTAAAGTGTGAGAGACAGACATACAAGCTCCCGAGAGGGGGTTTGTTTTCCAGATTGGAAGGATGTGAGCGAGGGGAAGTGGTGGGAAAATTTGGTGTCCCTCCATGGTCAGTTCTCTTGCCAGCTTCCCTGGTGCCCACCCTCTCCTTTACTTTGTGTGTATGTTTGTAAAAGGGACCTGGGGTTTTCAAAGCAGCCAGGACATTCCTGTGACTGTTCTCTGTCCCCTTGATAACAGGTCTGTTTCTTTTCTTTTCTGTGAGCAGAGTCTCTGCTTTGTCGCTCATCACCTGGCACAACGCAAGTTGCATCAGATTTAAAGAAATAGTTCCCCATCTTTCTTTCCTGGTTTCTGGCTGTGGTTGCTGCTGGTTTGCAGGATTCACAGTTAGGATTTTGTCCCCATGGACACTCTGTTTAGTGTTCGAGGTATAGTCTCATTTGTCATGCTTGGTTCCTTGATAACTCTCCTTTGACAAATATATCAGCTGAATTTTCCGTGACCATTCAGTCCACAAGTTTGGTTGGCATTGCATTTTGATGCTAAATGATTTTAAACATGTTTCAAATAAACATCTCTGATAAGTTCTTCTCTAAATTCCAGTGACTTTGGGAATGTGAATAAATTGTGAGGGCATGCGCACTCCGTAGTTCACACACCTGCTGGTTAAAGCTTTGTCTAGGCTACGCTTAATGCCATGATGAATGTAAATCTGGATCTAAAAATGTACCTGAGAATGTAGATAAACTGGAACTTCCATACGTTGCTGGTAGGAATGTAAAGTGGTTAAGACACTTTGGAGAACAGTTTGTCTATTTCTGAAAAGGTTAAGCACAAATTTATAATAATGACCCCATAATTCCACTTCTGAATATTACCTAAGAGAAATAAAGACATATGTCCAAGCAAAAACTTGTATACAGCAGCATTGTTCATAGCAGCCAGGAAGTGGGAACAACCCACATGTCTGTCAACCAATGAGCAGGGGCACAAGACTTGGGGGGCACAGTGAGCACAATTCTGCAACAAGAAGAAATGAGGACCTGCAACAACATGGATGTCACACTAAGTGAAAGAAACAGACACAAAAGATTCCATTTATATAAAATGTCCAGAAAAGGCCAATCTGTAAAGACAGAAAGTAGATTAGTGGTTGGCTAGGGCTGTAGATGAAAACGGAGTGATTACAATTGGGCACATGGATTTTTTTTTAAAGATTTTATTTATTTATTTTTACAGAGAGAGGCAGGAAGGGAGAAAGTAAGGGAGAGAAACATTCATGTGCAAGAGAAACATTGACCCATTGTGTCTCACACACTCCCAACTGGGGATCTGGCCCGCAACCCAGGCATGTGCCCTGACTGGGAATCACACTGGTGACCTTCAGTTGGTGAGACAACGCCCAACCCATGCAGCCACACCAGTCAGGGTGCACGTGGATCTTTTGCAGATATAGAACATATTCTAAATTGGATAGTGGTAATGTGAGTGAATTTTATGGTATGTAAATTATACCTCAATAAGGCTGTTAAAATAAAATATGCTGGAGACATTGCTTCATAGTTGGACGGGCTCCATACACTCGGAGGGC
This sequence comes from Anoura caudifer, assembly GCA_004027475.1. Taxonomy (NCBI): domain Eukaryota; kingdom Metazoa; phylum Chordata; class Mammalia; order Chiroptera; family Phyllostomidae; genus Anoura; species Anoura caudifer. The sequence goes on along the minus strand of PVKU01000069.1, from coordinate 602,196 downwards.
AAATTCCGCAGGCAGGTTACTCTGGTATTTCTGGGAAGGCCGCCTCTTCCACACCTGCAGGGGCGGGCATTCTGGTACTGTCCTCTGCTATCTACTTTCCCTTCCCATCATCTCTTATTCTGAAGTGCTTCCCATGTTTTATAAATGTAATGGTAATAATTTCCTTCAAGATAAGGTGGCCCAGATAACTTATCTCCCCTCCCAGGGAAAGGAGGACTTTGAAACCGGGTCTAGACCATCTTTACTGAACTACTTTTAGTTCTCTGTTTCACACTGTCACTCACCTTTGCTGTTGGGCCTGCTGTTCCCGGAGCCTCGACGGCTCCTCCAGTTTCTGTTGTTAACAGATCATTTGTCTCCCTACCTCTTTCCTGCAGAGGAGACTGCAGTTGCCACAAAGGCAGAACTTATGTTTTATTTATCCTCATATCTAATTATTAATGAAATGGATGATTGCTCATGACTTACAACATGAGGCTAAACTTCATTCCGCAAGGTCTCCTGTGATCACACCATTGCCCGTTTCTTTAACAATATCGGCGGTCACCAAGCCACTCCCTCACTACACGGAAACCCAGTGCTTTTCTAATTGTAGTGAATTGTGAAGTGAGTTTACAGGGTTGCTTTCGGAAAAAAATGATTAGAACAGAGTAGAAAAATGTTGCTGTGCGTGTATTACACATGTGTGTGTATTAGGTCACAGTGGAGAATTGTGCTGTGGGTACACATTTCTTACAGGGTATGAGACTAAAAGCTTGAAGTTCACTCCTCTCGCTTAGTCCATAGGGCTGCATGAGACTCAACTGGAGGGATTTTAATTTGCAAATTCTAGTTCAGTCATTAAGCCTGGGGCCCACAAATCTGAATCTCTGTGCCCTTCATATAACTTGGATGCGTGTGATCTGCATTTTAAGAAACTATAACAAACTCAGTGGCTGACATCCACCTAGGTGATTTAGGCCTCTTGTTCACTTAAAAAACACTCCCTAAGAGCTTGGAAGCAATGCCGGGGCCCTGGACGCAGTGGTGAACCTGAGATACCATCCAGCTACAAGACAAATAGTGCGTGCTGCTGCCTGTTCTGCTTGGGACTCCCCACCTCCATCCTTGCTCCACTAACTCTGTGAGGAGCAGCTATTCACCTTTCAAATTTAACTCAGAAGAATTAGATGTGTCTTCTTCTACTTTTTATAAAGGTCAATGACATTTGGTATCTGTACAGAAATTCGAGGAAGACAAGATGCTAAAAGGATATGAGAAAGGGCATCTCCAACCTTGTGGGAGCAGGGGCTAAGCTCTAGGGGTGACAATGCAGGATGGCAAAGGTCAGTTGTCAAGGAGAAGTGAGTTTCTGGAAATTGCAAGAGCCGTCATGGCTACCCGAACACCCTCTGGGAAATGTGGGGAAGGGAAGACTTGAGAACTTTGCAGAAGTGGCACAGCTGGGTGAGGGCTCAGAGCCACTTATCATTGTGGTACCCCCCAGGCTTGCATGGTCTTGGATATCATAAAAGCTGAGACAGGGAAAATCCATGGATGCTGTCTTATTACGCACAGGAAACTGTTAGGGAGCAGCCTGCAGACTTCTGCCCTGTGTGCCCTGGTGAATTTGGAGGGGCCCTTCTTTCCCAGCAGTTGGCAGACAGTAGAATGTTCATGAAACCAGCAGAGACTGAGCACATGTTTAGCTTTTGTGCCAGGTGCTGAGTGAGGGGCTGGCAGGCAGGTGGGTCAGTCTGGTGTCTGGCCTTGGTTAGGGCAGGGATTTGATCCTCAGCTTTGCAGTTCCCAGAACTTCTTGTGGTCAAGGTACCAAGTCTTAGGTCTCACCAACACGTAGATGCACCCAACGCTAAGCTTAAGCATATATTAAATAATGATGATAATAATAATAATAACAGTAATGCCAATTGTAATAGCCAATATTCTTTGTGGCTACTTGCCATGTGTGACGTACTGGACCAGTTATTTTAAAAGCCTGGTACAAATGCAGTCATTTTGTAATATGTACAATTATTCTTCTAATTTTATGGATGGGGAAATTGAGACCTAGGTTAAGGGGCTTCCCGAAAATGATAGAGCCTGGTTTTGAACCCAGGTTGCTCTGTTTTTGCAACATATGAAATGTAAGCATTATGTATTGCTACTTCCTGTTCTCTAAATATATAGTCGACATACCTTTCTAGTGGTGGAACTACTATCTGCTTTCCAGGGCAGTGTATTCCTGATTTTGCAGAGACTTTCAAATTTTAGTTTTTGATTGGAAACTTACTTGCTGGGGCTGCAATGAGGCTGGGGTTGCACATGGAGCTGTAGCCCTGCACCCTGTCCAGGTCGGGATACTGATCCCACCGTGTGCTTTTTAGACAGATGTGGATCAGTCCACCCACTCTCCCTTTTGTGGTCCTGATCAAAACATAAAAACCTCTGTTACTAAGATACTGTCTTATGAAAAGCATATTGGTTATAGTTAATTCATCATCTAGGACCCCCACCCTTACCCCTTGTTAATATTAATTTCTATTTTGTTTTTCTGTCTTGTTTTGCTCAGACTGTTCATGTCATTTGCAGCTCTGTTTTGCTCTACAATTATTTATCCATATAGCCATTAGTGTCTGTGAATTATAAGCATCTTAGAGACAGGAACAGTGTCTGGTTTACTGTTGTGTCCAATTGTATGCCTAACATAATTCAGTGTAAGGTATGTTCTTAGAGTGATCCTGTTTGGATCCTACAGCCCCACTGTGCACTGGATGGCTAGGGGGCTGGTTTTAAATTTCGTGTTTTCTGACAGTAAGAGGAGGGATTGTGATACTAGGAAATCAGCCCTGAACAAAGTGCAGTGACTCCTGAGAAATCAAAAAACCCGTGTCCCAGGCAGCTGTAGGCATCGATATCACCATTATTTGAAACCTCCTGGGGTTCCATGAAGTTCAGTGGAAAGAAGCAGAACAGGGCTCTGAAAGGGTGAAATGGCCTTTAATTATTGCTTTTCCATCTCCCTTCAGACTTTAAAGTGGTTCATTAACACAACAGACCATAAACATCTTTATAAGCACAGGCTCAGTAAATGAGACATGGGTGAATTTTTATTGGCGACGAGTCACTTTAAATGTATAGCAGTTATATTCCCACTTCTGTTCTGTGAACTCTAAAAGGCACTGTGCGTGGGGCAGCTGCACCAGTGACTGGCGGGAAGGCAGAATAAAGGATGTTGTGTGACATCATGGCTAGCTAATTAGCTGGTTATCAATCCCATGGATTTCCTCAGCACCTGTCATTTGTGACACATCGTGGGCACCCAGATAGATATCTGTTGAATGAAGTCATCTGGAACCTTCTCAGTTGACTTTTGAGAAGTGTACGAAAGAGAAAGAATCTCTCTCCCTAACTCAGGAACATCAGATGAAGTTCATGGATGGCCTCCTGTTGTGGCAGCAGATGAGAGACATGTGGACTTAAGTTACCTCCTGGGAGTTGGGAATGATGGGGCCACCTTGGCAGCAGACTCACTCTTGCCTCCCTGACTGCCACGGGGGAGTGTTCTGCATGTGGCCAGGCTGGTCTGGGGCAGAAGGAAGGACTGAGCTGTTCTCAGAGGGGGCGGTTCTGGAGTATCTCATGCAGCTGTGAACCCCAGAACATCTCAGAAAAGGTCACAGGTATTAGCCTAGAACTAAGTCTTGGGAGCACAGGATAAAAAACCCTTTCCTCTGCCTATGCAGACCTTTGTCTATATTTTTGTTTTATTTTTAGCTTCTCAATATTGATTAGCTTTAGCAAGTGCTTGCTGGCTCTTATGATCCCTTTCTTACAGTTGTAGGGGGATAAGGCTCATGGCCGGTCAATGGCATTCTGGGAGCCGAGCAAGGCGGAGGGGAGCTTTTTTCATCAGGTTTGCAAAGTACAGTTCAGAAACAAAGGCTACATTGTGGCTCCTCGTTCTTTGCCGAGTCTTGCCTGCTGAACATGGACACTATTTTCTTTTACAAATGCAGACAGTTGCACTTTAAGTAATTAGCTGATACGACGATAATGGACTCTGGCTTCATTGCATAGAATCTTTGAAATCAAGTGTCTTAAATTGATTCTTCCTTTCTCAGGTAATAATGAGCAGAAATTCCTGCTATAAACATAGAATTAATAGATTCTAAGCTTTTACTGGCTTTGGGGTGGTAATAAAGAGAGAAGGGAACTTACATGGACATGGCTGCATTTGATCTCATTCTTTGTGAGGTGGGTTGCCATCTGACAGTCTGGCCAATTGATCCTGGCTGGGTACATGTACAAGCACTCTGTGGGAGGATGGGAAGGATGCCGAAGTGGACACATTGCCTGTTCCGATGCAGCGTTGTGCTGAAATGTTCAAATCTTCACCCTGTTCTCAGTCCTTCTAAAATCAGGGAGTGTAAATGAATGGTGATTGCCGTTGGCATCTGGTTAGGACTCTCCTGATGACACCTTGGCAGTAAACTCAGCCAGAACATTTCTGGCAGTCCTGTGGAGAGTAACCTGTGTGAGAGGTGACTGTGACATAATTTGGGCTCATTTGTGAGCTTGTGGCTTTTCTTATTTGTCTTCAGAGTCACAGGAAGCAGAATGACTTAGAGGTTACATCAGGAGTCAGACTTTGGATTTGAGTCCTGACACCACAGCATAAAAGCTTCGCAACGTGGGGCAAGTTACATAAATTCTTAGGCTTTCCCACACCTATGAAATAGAGGTAATAATAATAGTGCATACAGGAATATTGCAGGAATTAAAAGCACTTTATATAAATTGCTCTAGACAGCACTTGCCGTATTGCAAATGCATGATTAAATATTCATCACATTCAACACCAGCATCATTTTTTCCCATTTAGAGAGCCCACTGTGAATCTGGGGCAATGCAATCGACTGGGTATCTGTAGGTGTACAAAGTATGGGTTCTGCCTTCGAGAAGCCCCAAATGAAGTGGTAGAGACAGATCAAAAAATAGGTATATACGGTAACACCAGGGTGAATGGCTAGTTGTGAAGGGGCTAGAGAGGCGGACCAAGATGGGAGTGGGATGCTTTAGGGAGCTGAAATACCTTAAAGCAGTTCTCAACCTTTCTGTGGTAGGAGTACCATTGATGCAAAATATTTTTTTGCCTTAAATATCTCTTTTTTATTTTAATTTTTGTTCTTGTACAGTTTTCTTTCTTTTACTCCCAACCCAGCCCACCGCCCCAGCCCTCCCCACCTCCCTCCCATTTCCACCCCCCTAGTTTTTGTCCATGTGTCCTTTATACTTGTTGCTCTAAACCCTTCCCCTTTTCCCTGAAATTCCCTCCCCTCTCCCCTCTGGTGACTGTCAGCCTGTTCTCAGTTTCAGTGTCTTTGGTTATATTATGCTTGTTATTGATGCAGTTGAATTAGGAGTTGTTTCTTAAGTGTAGACTTTGGATCTCTCTCTACCCCAGGATGAGTGTGGCACTTCCTGTCTGGAGTAGTACTGGTCTCTCCTGCCTGCCGTCCTCTGACTCCAGTTTTTTCCTCATCCATCTTTTTGATGTAGGATCTGGAAAAAATTGTATATATAAAATTTAATAAATACATAGTGTAGTTTATTAATAAACAGCAATGTGTGTATTCTGCTGTGTAAGAAGAAGCCCAAATATTGCTAATTAATATGGAACTAAAAAGACAGAAAATGCCTTTTAAGCACCTTTGTTTCTGTTTTAGGAAATCTATTAACACAATACAACACACTAGTAGGCCAAAGGATATTAATTCTGGAATCACTTAAATGGATGTCGAAAGTCATCGGTAAAATTTAGCAGTCACTATTGATTTCAACCCCCCAAATCAACTATTCTTATTAAATTAGTAATAAGGGGGTTTTTTCTTAGCTTGACAGAGAATGTGTCTAAAACCAACAGTCCACCTCATTCCTACTCTTCAAACACCAGAGACTCTGGGTGACATTGTTGGTTACCTGCCTGTTAGTTATTCCCTTCTCCTTTCTTGCTGTCAAAGCTCTGAATTTGTGTTGGTATTTATCCTCCCCCATTCTCGGGAGAAGAGAATGCACCTCCCCATCTCCTGCACAGAGGAGATGGAATAGATTAAGAAGGTCATTTAGATTCCAATCCTTTTCTGATTTTTTTGACAATTAGTTTAGGCAAGTCATGTGATACAACCCTGGCCAATGAGGCGACTGGGGATGCCTGACTGGGGGTTCCTGGGAAGGTTTTCCTCATTTCTACAAATGGGTTTTTAAAAAAGAGACCTTGCGTATCCGAAAAGGCCACTACATTGTTGAGCAGCTGAATTATTCAGCCCTGGAAGTGGCCTGACTGCAGCCTTCACATTACATTAGTGAACAATTTCCTCATTGTCTAAGCCACTTTAGTTGTGCCGTAGCAACTCTCCTAATTGATGTATATTTTTAAAATCAGGGACCATACAAAGATGTCAGGGATAAGGACTAATAATAACATATAATGTTCTGGAAATTGTAGCCATTGAAATAACGCAAGAGCTAGAAGAAACAAGAATAATAAGTACAGTATTAGATGATAGGGACAATGTTGTCCTTATTTACAGAAGATATCTTGAGAACTTAGGAGAATCAACAAAAAAAATTTTTGAATTCTTCAGCAATGTGGCTGAATACAAAATAAGTATACCCAAATCAATAACATTCATCTTAGCCAAAACAATCAGTTAGAAAATGTATTTGAAAAATACATTTACAGTAATAATAAAAATGCAAAATCAATGTAACAAAAATTCTGCAAGACCTATATGAAGACAAATTTAAATCTAAACAAAGGACATACCGAAGACTTGATTAAATGCACAGCTATAATATATTCCTAAATAGGAAAACTATGATTCTTATATATCACCTTTCCTGTCTTCATTTCTGGGTCTTTTAAGACTGTTTATGGTACAGTCTTTTGTATTTATCTTTCTGAGCATGGAAATTATTTTCCAGTGTCATTCTGTTCTTTACTGCCTCTACTTTCCCATTTACATTTTAGGCATCCTTGTATTCATTTTTCATTTCTGTCCTTGCCTCTGTCTCTTCCCTGGTATCTGTGTGTTCCAGCTTGAAGGAGGCCTCCTCTTCTTACAGTCGTCCTGTTTTGAAGGCACCATGATGGTGTGTTCTAACATTTTTATGTATGTTTTATATGTCTTCTTCTGCATTACTAGAACATAATGCAGAATAAGAGAAATGGAGTATTGTCCAAGGTCTCTTGTTTTTGCTGTGTGTTTCTGTTTATACAGTCTCAAAAAGAGCTAATGAACCATCCTGGAAGTTGCCAGAGGACAAGGTGGAAATTGCCAGCCTAGGTGGTGCTTCCAAATGTCAACCTGATTGTGTTCTAGTCCTGTGTACAATGTACGTAATTTCTCCGTGACTCAGTTTTCTCATCTATAAAACGGGATTAATGACCTACCGATCTCATAAGGTTATTGTGAGGATTAAATGAGATGTAACATGAAAAAGAAAATTCTCTTAAATGCAGAAACAAGCTATTGTACTATTGCTTACATAAGACAAATATCTCTTGAAAAGTTATTTTTTAAAAATTTTGAAAGTTGATACATGCTTATTGAAAAAAATGAGTATTACAAAAACAATAGAGAAGGAGTAAAAAATTATGTGGTACCTTTCACAGGTAACTCCTCTTACTATTTTGGAATAGCCTTTTCCAGTCTTATTGTTCTTTAAACATAGTTATGTTAAAAAATGTATGGGAGTGAAACCCTGAACTCTTTGGCAATAAAACTCTGAAGAGGCTGAGTATGCAATATCGTGCGAAACCCTAGCATGGCAGCTGCTGTTGTGTCCCTTTCACAGTAGGCATGGAAACAAGTTTGTTGATTAGCTTTTTAATCAGTGGACTATATGATACAATTTCAAGAGTTTTAGTGTTATGAAAGACACATGGACAAAAACTAGGGGGGTGGATATGGGTGGAAGGTGGGGAGGGCTGGGGCGGCGGGCTGGGGTGGGAGTAAAAGACATAACTGTACAAGAACAGCAATTAAAATTAATAAAAGAGTTTTAGTGTTAATGATTATTTTCTTTTTTATATAGGAGACCCAGTTTTTAATTTTTAGTTCTATTAATTTACTCTTTTAAAAATGTGGTGGTCTCAAGGCAAAAGCAAGCAGAGTGGCCCTACAAAGTAAGTGTGACTCGTTGTTACTGAACTTCCTGAAAGCATAATGTTCAACCTGGTCCACCTGGGCTTGGTTCTACTCTTATCTTCTGTAACGTGCAAGTTCTTTAAAATTAAGCCCTGATCTTGTTATAGGTGTTTGCATTTAGCCACTACCCTCCTTAATATTCACCACTAAGGCGCAATCTCACAGCTTTGGAATTGTATTTCTAAAGCTGAAATACAAAGGAAATATAAAAGAAGATCCTCTGTATTTAATTAATATTAAAATTATTTAGTTTTGATAAAAGGACTTATTTTTATATCACGTAATATTAAATTAAAAAGATTAAACCAAACTTGATTAAAACAATATTAATTTATTTTCTTGGTTCATGTTAAAAACCACAGTACTTTTGTTGTGTGGTGTAAATTTTTTCACCAAAAATTAGGGGTTGTGGCAAAATCCACTTGATGTTTAACGTGCTACTACTGCTAAAAACAGTTTTGTAAAACTCAGGTTTCTTGAGGGACAGTGATACACTAGACTGCTCTTGGCATTTTGCATATTATCTAGTTGGCAAGATAAAAGAATGTAGGGCTATATTTTATAAGTTAGTGGTTCTCAAATTTTAACGTGTGTCAGCCTTACCTGGAGAGTTTGGTCAATCACAAATTGCTGGACTCTGCCTCAAGTGATTCTTGTAACCGACCAGGTGATGCTGATACTGCTGGTCCCAGAAACACACTTTGAGGACCAGTGCTATCGGTGCCATAGGAGCGGTATGGACAGCAAATTCTAGGGGTGGGATGCTGCAAGCCACTCTTGTTTGGGATGGGTATGTGTACAACTTCTGGGACAAGGTAGGATTTGAGCAGTATCTTGTTAGGTAGAGAGTAAGGGTCATGATGAGAAGCTGGAAGAGAAAACAACCTGAGAGCCGACCGTTGAGAAGTGGTGTAGAGATGAGGGTGTGTGAGGGCTAGAGAGACCATCTGAAAGGAGGAGATGGTTTTCGCTGGACATTTATAGGGAATAAAATTGGACTGGTTGGTAGAGACTGAATTTTTGAGGGTCTTTAATATATATCAAAAGAGTTACACTTTGGCTAGTAAAGGGGCTAGGTGGACTATATCAGAATTTCATTGGGGAAAATATAACTAGTGGACCCTTTATTTAAAAGAAAAGCAAAAATAACCAAAATTGGTCCTTGCTAATATTCTTGTTGTTCTTTTCCTCTTTTTCCTCCCCCCTCAACTCCTGAAGCCAATGTGGGGCCAATGAGTATTATAGGTGATGGCGATAAAAAGTGTTCTAGAAAATTAAGCTGATGGCATTGTAAAATGAAGAGGGCAGAAGGGAGGCTCTTTAATGAGGCTCCTTATAGATGTGAGGAAATAAAAATATTTATATTAGGATTGTTATATCCTTAAAATAAATAAGGAAGTTAGAGTAAAACAACTTGCCTTGTGGAGGGATAGTTAAGATAGCTTGTTTGGATTAGGGCTCTGGGAGTTTTCTAACAGGAAAGTAATGCTCGTGTTTGTGGATAGAGAGCTGGAGCCTGGGAGACAGGTGAAAACTGCAGGGATGTGATGACTGATGGATTCATTCATTTATTCAATCAGCAGTGTTCCAGATTCTGAACTGGGTGCTGGGGACCAATGAAAGAAACATTTGGAATGGCTGTGAGTGTAAGGTCCTGAAAGTGTAGCTTCAGAGGGACAGAGGATTCAGTGTATGGTATTTGAGAGAAGAAGAAGTAGGAGACACTAAAAGAGAAAGAGGAGAATGTGGAAGGAATGATCACAGCCATTACAGTAAATCAGGATACTAGATCTTGCCAAGCAGAGACTCTGAGGGAGGCGGTTGTTAGGCAGTGCCAAATGCTACAGGGGAGCAAAAAGATGACAGCAGAGCATCATGGCTGCTGGATTCTTTTTGGAGGGTCTCTCCAGCCCTCAAAGAAGCCTCAGACATCCTCATCTCTGCAGCACCGCCTGGAATGTTCTGGTTGCCCTATAGGAGTGTTGTTTATAAGGGAAGAGGAGGTGTCTTTTGCAAAGGGGAGTGAGGAGAGAGTCCTTAAGGAAATTCAGGCAGTGGTTACAGTGCAATTGTGCAGGAAATTTAATGTCAAACATTAGGAAAGATTAGGGCAACAGAAAGCTAATGTGCACTTTTTTCTTCAAGTGAGGAAGACTTTTGGGCAGTTGACAATAGGGGCAGGAAGCAATGGTGGGGAGAGATAAAGGTGTTACCCCACAGTCTTGCCCATCTGAGTCAAAGCCACTTTGTTCTTCCTTAGGAGTCGTCACTGGCTTCTCCCCTTTTCTGCACTGCACACTGGATCCACCAGAAAACCCTTTGGTACTCTGGTTCCGTCAAAAATATACCCAAGCTCCAACTACTTCTCCTCTCTGCTGATATCAACCAGCCACTATCATCTTTCTCCTGAAATTTGAAACTCTCTTAGCTTTTGACCTTGAATCTGTCCTCAACACAGAGTCTGAAGTGATCCTAATGATGGTTAAGCTGGGTTATGCCACTGCACAAATTCCACCAGGTGCTCCTTTCCCTCCCTCACAGGAAGTGCTGAGCTCCTTACGATGGCCTTCACGTTGGCCTGTCATGGCTGATCTGCTACTTCCCTTGTCTGCCTTTACCTGCTATTCTCCCTTTTGCTCGCTGGCATCAGCCGCACTGGCCTCTCAGAGATTCCTCGAACCAGCCAGAATGCTACTGTCTCAAGCCTCCCAGGAAGTTTTCACCTGCTCGGCCTTTCGCCTCATTCAGGTCTCTGCTCGCACACGTGCCATCTTTTCCATGAGGCCTCCCAGGACATGCTGTCATAAATTGTAACTCCATAGGGCTTCACTTGCTAACACTTTATAATTTACTTCTCTGTTTTATTTATTGCCTGTCTGTTTCTGCCTACTAGGCTGTAAACTCTCTGAGGGCAAGGATTTTCCCCTTGGTTTTGTTCATTGCTATATTCCCAGTGGCTAGAATGCCTTTTAGAAAGTTGCCTTTAAGTGGATTTTGGATCAGTGTGAGAGGAAGTGTGCATGGTAATTGAGGGAGACAGGCCTTCAAGAGTAATAATAGCTACTATTTGTTAAACACCCTACTCTGTGGCAGGTGTTTTGATATGTTTTGTATTTAAATCTTATAGCTGCCTTGAGTAGTGGGCCTTACAGCATTTTACAGCCAAGGAAGCCCCAGTCTTGGGGAGGGTAATTAACTTTTACAAGGTTAATAAACTTGTGCAAGCTATTAGACTATGGAGACATTATAGTATACCTGACTAAGAAAAGGGACTCAAAGGCAGTTTAATCTTAGGGTTTAATCTTAGGGGTTTAATCTTAGAAGTCAGGAAGAATTTTTCTCAAATAGGAAGAAAGGAGGAAAAGACAGGTGAAGACATGTAAGAGCTAAATTTGAAAGAAGGTGTGAGGACTGTCTTATCTGAGGACCTTGATTTTTCTTAGTAAAGAAACACAGCTAGTTACGTGACTGGGGATTGTAGGAGGGCAGGGAAGGTATGACACTAGGTTTCTCTGGGTGGTCTGCTGAAGAATCCACAGGAGAAGGTGCACAGTAGGAATCTTGAGGTGTCTCTCAGGTCCAGTTAGAGAAAGTAGTCCAGCAGCAGAGGGTGCTAGCAGTGGATGGTGTTGTTGAGATCATTTAATCCATTTCCCCAATTTTATGCTTTGTTACTTAACCCCTTTTGCCTGCTATCTATCCACATCACGTTCACTTCCACTCATGTTTGAAGATCTTTTATTTGTTTTCTATTTGTTTGTTGGTTTGTTTATTGTCTTTATTATTTTGCGTGAATGATTTGTTCAGGTGGACGACCATTGGACAACTGGATCTCGTTCTTCATTGCTGTCCTCAGCTCCAGTGACCTTAAACCCTTCCCTCCTCAGTCATCTGCACCTGCGCCTGGATTTGAGGAGCCTGTAGCCTTATAAGGAAAGCAGTGAAGGGTTGGCAGTGGCAGGGTGTGGTGAGAAGGGGTTAAGGGATAGTTTTCAAGGAGAGGAGGAAGACTTGGAGTTTCTAAAGAGGATGGCACTCCAGTCAAAGTGGGGAGAGATTTGAGATGAGGTAGACCTGAATAAAACACATTCCTACTTAACATAGTTTTGTATATATGCCAAGATATTTTGATGTTTTAAAAATGTGTATTTTTACATTTATGGTGCTGTCATTTCTTCCTTATTTTGATAAGTAAAAACTCTATTGTTCACATGAAAACTTTTTAAAAGATGGAATATATTGCCAGTGGAATGTTTTATGCATAGAATAAGGGTAAACGCTATATAGATATAGGTAATATAGCATGAATAATAAATATACTTTCTTCAGTTTTTAGATAATCAAATTATGCATTCTTGTCTTTATATTTAGCCAAAGAGGTACTAAAAGTTGACATTTGTATTGGTATGAATTAGTGTCACCATTTATAACCTTATTAGCAGTGACTGGAGAAGAATTGTTAGTTTGTGTGCCCTTCTTTTGCTATTTGGGAGGTTGCTTAAATTGTTCCTTTTGAAATTACTACATGCATATTAAAATCAAGTATTAATTGCATTGCTTTCTTCTAAGCACACAAATTAATCATACATAAATCGAACAGAAGTGCACATAAATACAATATACCAGTTTATATGAATTCAGATGTTTTTTTAGTGTAAAGAGTTTGGTTTTAAGTGATTAAGGTGATTATCACTGTGCAATTAGTGTTTGTTTACCTAGTGACACAGAGTCACACATTAATCCAGCTGCATTGCTTCATTTAGTTCTCACGTCAACTAAGAGTGCAGTGCTTTCTCCACCTCTCGGGTTATGGGAACTGGGGATTAAGAGCTGCTGAGTGGGAGCACTGGGACTTGAACCCGAGGCTTCCTCTAGAAGGTCTTTGTTCACTCATCCTTAGGCAGTAATCTGGGGCCATGTTTGTTTACTTTTCAAAAACAGTTTTATTGAAATATAATCCACATAGCATTCAGTACCCCCATTTGAAGTGTGCATTTCAGTGGAGTTTTGTGTATTCACAAAGTTGTGCAACTATCATCACTATCACTTTTAAGACCTTTTTATCATTCTGAAAAGAAACCTCACAGTCATTAGCAGTCACTTACCATTTCCCTGCAACTCCCTCTCTACCCCAGCCCCAGACAAACATTAACTTACTTTCTCTATGTATAGATTTGTCTGTGATGGACATTTCATATAAATCGATTTATGTAATATGTTGTCTTTTGTGACTGGCTTCTTTTTTAGCATAATAGTTTCAAGATTTATTCATGTCGCAACATGCATCAGTCTTTCACAACATGTTCATGGCTGAGTAATATACTGCTGGGTAGATACACCACATTTTGTGTGTTTATTCATCAGTTGATGGGCATTTGTGTTGTTCTCACTTTTTGGCTAGTGTGAATAATGCTGCTAAGAACATGCACATGCATGTTGTGTGTGGCCATATGTTTTCATTTCTTCTGGGTATAGACCTAAGGGTGGAATTTCTAAGTCATATGGTTTGGGCCATGTTTTAATCTCTGAGGTTTTGTAGGTTCTTTTGGAAGCTGCTAGAGTACTCAAAATACATCGAGGTAGCAAAATACAGAAAAGCTAACCAGGGTTTATGTTGTATTTTTGAAATTTGTTGATCATGTCCCCTCTTCTGACCCACATAGGAACACTCAGTGGAATTATAGAGACTCAGAATTGGAAAGCGCGTGAGAGGTGACCTTGCCTACCTGCTTTATTTTAAAAATGAGGAAACTGAAGCTCAGAGGCTCACCTCCCAGGATCATGCATCTGGGTAGTGGTTGGACCTGGACCAGGACCAAGCATATGGTCTTCTGTTCTCCCATGGGGTGATTTCCAGTGGGTCAGCCTCTCAAAGAGGGAGCGGTTCCTAGAAATGAGGCTCAGTTGCTAAAGGATAGATGCTTAAAGTATTGTTTGCTGCGGGCTGAAGTCTGTTTGGAGTAACTTTCTACAACTAGGTCATGTTAATTCTTTGGGATATGTACTATCTAGCCTTAGAGAAAACTTGCCTTTCAAAGCATTTTGACTATAAGAAGGGGTGCATGAGTCCCCAGTGGAGTACCAGTCTTGCAGATTGTCATGAAAAGGTGTTAATAAGTGTAAAATAAATGTAACTGTTGAAGTTCGGTGAGCAGTCTGATTTCGGTAAAGTAGAATGTGAATGTTTCAGAGCCTGATGATCCAGGACATTGAAAAATGTCAAGATTCACGAATAGAAATTAAAAAAGCAAGGTGTGAGATGAAAAGCAGAAAGGTAAATGATTTCACAATACTGAAATCAATTCAGTAAGTACTAAAGAAATAAGCAACTTTAACATTTCTCACTGAAGGAGGTGAGTGAAGATGCAGTTGACACAGATAGGAAAGGTGTGTAAGTCAGGAGCAGGGATGATTTGGTGAAATAAGACCTGTTAACGAAGATAGAGAGGGTATTTGAAAGATCTCACTAAATGCTCTTACTGTCATCTCAATTTGAAATGAGGTATAATACAGACTTATTGAACCAGTAATTGAAACACTTTGTACATGGAATGAATGTCTGGATTTTCCAGTATCTTCAAAAAAATTTTTTAAGCTGCAAAGGGTAGTTTTTTTGTTAAATATTTCATGAAATATATAAGAGGCCTTTCAGAACTGAATGAAAATTGCAAAATCAGAAAGGTGAATTAATTCTTCAGTACATTCTGTAGCACATAGAAATTCAGAGTCATTTAAAAATTGAAGTAAGTAAATAGTCATTTGGTCTAAATGAAAGTACAGTAATTTTTAAAATTTAACAACCACATATGAGCTAGCTATTCTCTGCAAGGAATTGTGTTAGCCTTAAGGAATGCAAAGATTGACCGGATATCATTATTTACGCTGAAGGAGTTTACAGTGTGGTGGCCGGAGTGGTATTTAATAGGAGCATTTTACCAAATGTTAGCGCTACCCACCACCACCCCCCTCCCACCGTGGCAAAAAAGAGGGATACACAAAAAGAATAATAGAAGTACAAAAAGCAGGCATAGGAAACACAGTTTCCATAATTATCGTGTAAATAAGGATTTACAAACTCTCTGTCCTTCAGTTAGTATTAAGGATGCCCTGTGGAGGCTAAGCCTTGTTGAACTCAGGGTGTGAGGTCCTGCTGTGACCAGGTGTAAGTGGAAAATGCATGATGATTACTACATAGAGGATAAATGGAATCGTGAGTAAGTGGGTATAACTAATGGGGATTTTGTAAACTCTGCAATCCCTATTCAACTTTCCTCAGTTACTCAGTTTTACAGCTATGTTTTCCCCAATTGGGGATCCAAACAAGTCTTTTTAAAAAATCTATGAGAATCTTCCTGTCTTGTTTGTTCTTCCTGACATGAACTTTTTTTTGGAATCCTTGCCAATTGTCAGGATATGTAATGATTTTCTCATAGTTACATTCAGTTTATATTTTTAGCAAGAATACTTCATGTTGTATAGGCTGATGTTGAGTAGCTCTTATTGCATCAGATTATTCTGATGTCACATTGTTCTACTCTCACTTGATGATTAACAACTTGCTGTCACACATGCAAAATCCAAGAAATAACTTGGACTTCTTTCCAAAAGGATAGCCTCAGGCATGTGATGGAATTGTCTTAGGTAATGAGAGGCCAGTAGGTGGGCAGTAGAGGAGTGTTCTCTTTAATCTGTTTTTATCAACCGAATGGCATTAGCTCCAGTGATGTAACCTTTTGTAACAGTTGACATCATAGTTGTTCCGGCCTCAGAGATGCTGTTCACTTGTTCTGTGCTTATCTGTGGCACTATTTACTTCCTGTTTGTCCCAGCTGTAAGATTTGCTCTTGTTCTTTTGTTTTCATGAATAAGAATCTTTTCAAATTGGAAGACGTAGAGACTTTGAACAAGGAAATTTATAGGCTGCATTTCCTTATGCAACAAAAATTTATTGGGGGTTTCCTATTGTCAGGCACTATTCTAAGTGCTGGTGAGAGAGTAGTGAACTATATAAAGCCCGGCCCTCATGGAGCTTACATTCTAAAGGAGAGACCATTATAAACAGAGAGAGAAAACATTTATAAAATGTTGGTGTTCCGGACTGTGATGAAACAATAGGGAAAGTGTGTGCATGTGTGTGTGTGTGTGTGTATGTTAATGAGAGAAGATGGGCTGAATGACGTAAGGTAGCAGACCATTCGGTAGGTGTGGCCCTGATGGGTGTTCAAAGGGAACATCATCTTGTGTGTCTCAGGAAGAGCCGGGCAGCTGGTTGGGCAGCTGAAGGGCACTGAGTGAGAGGATCCTGGTAGAAAACTGGATACAGGAAGAGGATTCAAATGTGGTCCGTGCTGAATATGACAGTAGGAAATCCTTAGTGGCTGGAGCTGTATACTCCTTCCTATTTTACTGCTAAGAAGATATATATGAAAGACCCTGAAAATGGTTAGTGTAAAATAGACTTTCAATGGAGGTCTCTCCCTTAGTTTCATGTATTATAGAACTGTATTAAATACCATATGACTGTTTTTCTTTGCATTTATGTCTCCAAGTGATAATACATGTACTTTAGTGAAAAGATAAATTATCAGTGGTTTCCACAATTTCCAGCTGCATATTGCTCTTTTGTAAAGATGTTGCAAGTAGTTTTAAATCCTGTGGTGCCATAAAAAGAACACTGAAGTAGGTAGGAGTTGGAAGATTTGAGCCAACCAACTGGCATGGGGAAAGCTCTTGAATCTTCCTGAGCTTTCCCATTTATCACACTGGGATAAGTCCCCTCGTTGTCTGATGGGGCTGCTGGAAGGATGAAATGAGATGAGAGATATGAATGTGCTTTATAAACTGTAATGCACTCTGCAAGTCTAAAGTATTATTAACACTTAGACCTTTATTATAGTTTCACTAAACAGAGGCAGTCTATTATCTACCTCTCATTTGTAAGGGGAATGACAAATAGTTACTTCAAGGTAAAATGCTTCTCAAAAAGCAGAATCTGATCAATGCACTTTAAAGGACCTAATGAATTATTCAGCTGTTCTTCAAACCAGCATATCTGAACTAAGGAAATGATCACTTTTCACTCTCCTCTTAGCCTTCTGGAAATCAGCATGCCCTTTGTGAGAGCCTGTCTGGAGAGTGTTCTTGAGTTTCAATGCTGGATTAATAAACTAGAGACACAGCTTTGTGCTTCTTGAAGAAATGGCAATTTGAGAAGGATTGGTGCATCTAAATTAAGCAATTGGCAAAGATTCACTGAAGGTCTAACATGGACAGATGGATGGATGGATGGGTGGATGGATGGATGGATGATAGGTAGGTAGATAGATTTGATAGTTGGTGCTATGGATAATAAAAAAATGTGTGAGAACTCAACATTGATAATAATTATAGCTGACATTATTAAGCATATAAATGTGCCTAGCATGAATCCTCTCCCAAACAGTAGGAGGAAACTAATATTTTCTCATTTTACAGAGGAGGAAAATATTATTTAGAGAGGCTAAGCAGCTTGCTCAAGGTCATAGAGTGAAAAAATTGCAGAGCTGGCATTTGACTTCATATCTGCCTCACTCTAAACCCATACTCTTCACCACATCCTCTCGCAAGTTGCATGTGGTGTCACTGGGGAGAGAAGGATCTTCTCTAAGGAAAGTTACATAGCCATACTGAACCAAGTATACGTGCAGTAGAGAGGAGGAGGCCATACGTGCAGGAATTTAATATATCACTCACAATTCTGAAGTCTGGAAGTCTGAGAGCAAGGTGCCAGTATGGGTGTGTGAGGGCCCCCTTCCAGGTCACAGTCTTCTCCTTGTATTTCCACATGGCAGAAGGGACAAGGAAGGTCTCCGGGCCCTCTTTATAAAGGCACAAATCCCATTCATGAGGGCCCCACTCTCGTGACCCAATTACCTCCCAAAGGCCCACTTCCTAACACCATCACTTTGGGGTTAGGATTTCAACATACAAATATTGAGGGGATTGAAACATTCAGTCCGTATCATTTGTCATCTTGGAAGAGGAGGTCCTTTACCATGGCCTTAAAGGAGCGAGAGGAGTTGATTGGGAGAAAAATGAACAGGAGCTGGTTCCCAGAGGACCTGGTCAGTGTGGAGATACACAGACTGGTAGGAAGGAGCAAGGTATACACCCCCAGGGATAAATGGGCTGTGAGGCCTTGCTCTTCCTAGGAGAGTTCCAGATGAAACGTGTGGGGTGATTGTATTAAAATGGAAGCCCGAGTCTCTGCTGAAAGGTAAAGGAGGCCGGATCATAGAGCCTGGATTTTATTCCATTGGCATTAAATATCTGCAGGTGGCTCTGCAGCCAGCTAGAGGTTTAATCAGAGCTGTGTCTGAAGAGGACTTCATTTGGAATCAGATGTAAGAAACTATTGAAGCTGGAAAGGATCAGATATGAGTAAAAATATGTATTCTTATATGATGTCATTATATATTTATGTAGCTCTAGGTGAAAGGAAGAAAAAAATGTGCATTGATTGCATGAGAGCACAGACTATACCAACTCTCTCAGAATTATGCCCAGGCAGTATTTAAGGAGCAGGGGCAAGGCTGTGGAGATGGAGTCCTCTCCAAGGTACAATTTTCTGCAGAGCTCTGCTTGTGGTGTTTGCGTTCCTGATGCTTCTAGGTTTCTTGTCATTTTTCTGGTTCATTTTCACTAGCTTGACCATGTTTTCCCTGGCCTGTCTCATAAAAATAGCCACCACTTATTGAAAACCTACTATGTTCTTGGAATTCACAGGAACTGGAAAGAATTAAGTGGCATCTGTATTTTGCTAGTGAGAAAACAGGCTCAGGCAGGTTAACTAAAAATCACATAACTAGCACAGTAATTGGTGAAGTTGGGATTAGATACTAGCCTTGTCTAATTGAGAAACTCCTGTTTTCTCTTCCATACTTTGTGTGGGAGTTAAGAGTATAGACTGAATTGTTGGCCAGTCTTATTCCCTCTCTTGCTAAGTGCTCTTGGGCAGGTTATTAAATGTATCCATGCCTCATTTTTTTCATTTGTAAAATGGGAATGGTCACACCAATATCTGCCTGGCATACTATAAGGGCTCAATTAACAGCTCTTTTATGATTTGCTATTATTATTTTTTATCACTAAGTCTTTTTATTAACTGTAACTAGTACTTAGGAAAAGGCTTACATTCTAGCAGAAAGAAAAGAAAATTTGAATATTCATTCCAGTTTGTTGCTATTAATTTGAAAACTGTAATTAGCTATCTACTTCCCCCCTAGGATTTTCTTAACCCAGTTTCCTTCCATATCTCTGCTGCTCACCTTCCTCTCCGTACCCATCGGTGATCGTAGCTGCTGCTCCCTGTTGGACTCGGGATACCTAACGGTGGTGAAACAAGCGCTAACTAGATGTCGCCTCGCTGTCATTTTGCCTTATCCTCAGCAGAGAACGCCTGCCTCTCCCCAGAGTGAAAGAGAACTGTTAGAGCTGCCCTACCTTATTTTGACCTTGTGGGCAAGGACAAAGTCAAGTAATTGATGGTTTGAGATTTCTGAAGGAGAAGTCACTTAGCAAATTTGAAATACACCATTATAAAACCAGGCAACCAAGGCCAAAAAAACAAAAAAGCCATCTACTTGGTGGCAGTTACCAGGAAGAAGGGATGACAAAAGATTCAGATTAAACCAATTCCCGCAGGGTTTATTAGTCACCTAAAACTGAGAACCCTGGCTTTGTCCTTCATGTGTTCTTCTAGGTTCTAGCATGCCAGGGATATTCGTTAACGAGTTACTGATGGGGATAAGCTTTGGTCTAATTGCTAAGTTGGCCTTTCCAGGAGTTACTTCTTTCTCGTCTGGCTTTAATGAGCAGTTTATTTATAGACGGATATATCCTCCAGTACTAGTTGTATTGACTTCTGGGTCTAATTTAAAATACCTGAAGTTTTCCTGCTCCTCTAAAGAATATTCACAGCAGGAATTCAAAAAATGTTTCCGTTGCTAATGTTCTGAAAATCTGTCCAGTAATGATTAATTATTCACTCACTTCCTGTTGGAAGACCAGTGCAAGATGAGCAGTGTTGTCATTCAGTGACTAAAGTTTGAAATTAAACCTATTGCATGTCCATGAAAACACTAATGGTATTTTTTTTTACCCAGAATGTATTAAAACACATACAATAAACATGCAAATGTGATGATTGTCAGTGATCAAAGCCAACTATTTAACCTCTTTTTCTTTCTAATAATTTCCCCAACTTCGGAGATTGACAGTAAAATGAAATCACTATAAAAAGTCAGCTAGTGACTTTTTCTACCTCCCAAAATTAAGGTTATGATGTTCTGGGGGGTGGGCATCTGCCTGTGCACAAGCCTGATTGGTCCATTGCCATCTGTCCTTCGTGATGGAGACCAAACAAGGCTGTGTGTAGTGTGTTAGTGCTGGCTTCGCATTCATGGCTCTTGTTGAGACTTTCCTTTTGAATCAGGATGGGTTGGGTTTGCTGACTTTTTTGCTGTTAAATTATCACAGAAGTGACTCTGTGCCAGTTGTGTGGGCAAAGGCTTTGTGAGATGCAGCCTCTACTTCTTATGCATTGGAACACTTACTTGCTCTGAGAGAAGCCAGCGAAGCTTTGAGGAGGCTCAAGGTATTTATTTGGAGAGGTTGTGTGGAGAGACAGACACCAACCCACCATGTCATCAAGGTGACAGACATGTAAATGGAAAGGCCTTCAGATGATTACAGCTTCAGCTAACACCTCTAAAATCAATAAAACAATGTTACTTGGAGCCACTGTGTTTTGGGGCGGTTAGTTACCCAGCATTAGGTAACCAGAACTGGGGAGACAAAAGCATCTTCTCTCAAGATGCTTCTGATGCTCTAGAATCGTCTGTTTTCATAGCCAGATGCTGAGACCTTAGACTGACATCGTCAGGGTTCTTTGAAGATTTCTAGAGGATCAAAAAAGCCCTGTGTGAATTGTTGCTCCTCATCTGGATTCTAATTTTGCTTTATTTGACTTTGCTTTACTTCTTTGTATAAAATTGCAGTGAATATCAATTTTCATTCCTCTGGCATGAAACACTGGGACAGGTAGGAGGAACCTAGAAACTGGCAGAAAGGAGAGAGTAAAAATGATTAGAAACTAGGAAAATGTAATGCTTGTGCTAAAAATGGAGGGAGAGAGAAAACTCCAGGATTTTTGGTCTTGATTTTTTCACATTTGGCATCCTGACTGAGAAGACAATTGAAAGTGTGCTGGTGTTCTCCAAAACTCCATGTGATGTGTTGGTGTCAAGGAGACGATAGGGTAAGGCCCCATCCCTGGCTCGGTCCACGTTCATCAAGTTGTCTTCTCTCCAATTGAGGTAATGGGGGTTATGGAGCCCTTTTTGGGGTCTGTTTTAAACAGCTTGAAGTTGAAGACCATATACATCTGTAGTTTGCATGGGCCCTTTTATGAATCAGTTAGTCAGTGGAAATACATATCAGTAGAATACTGTTAGTGCCTTTCAGGTTCAGTTTTTAGCTTTCTCTTTCCATTAATGGGTGATGGTAGATTGAAATTGTGTTATTTCTTTGGGTAGCACTTTGTAAGGTGTTGAGGATTCTAAGGCAAGTTTCAGCCCCAAAGAACTCACAGTGCTTTTGCTCTGGGTGCTTGTTTGGTTTTGCACATATATATATATTAAATCCTACTTCCTGTTTTCTAATTTTCCAGCCCTTTTGGATTGCGGGTGTAATGAGAAGCCAATAACAAGTTGCTTGCCGCTAATCTTTGTCTTTTGCACTTGAAATACTGGTTTTCTCAAATTTTACCCCAGTGTATGAGCACAGAAATAAAAGCATTAATTAAATGCACAAAAACGAAAATGAAATAGCTGTAAAGCACAGTTTAGTCCCCCTCAGGGGACACTATTATACAAGTATGTCAACATCTAGCAATAAGCAGGTGGAGCAGAGAGAAGCTGCCGGAAACGTGCTTCCTTCTCTTGTTCCATTGTGCGGGAGGAGTGCCGATCGGTGCTAAAGAGCAGTATTTCCTAACATTTGTAGAGTGATGTAAAGCTTTCACATACATTAGCCTTTGTCAGTGCGTAGCTGAGGAGGGTGAAATTTGCAGGGTTAGGCTTGCCATTCTGTTGGTCTGGGATTTGGCCAGAGGGGAGGTAAGGAGAGGTGGAAGATGACTGGTATGTGTTGTATGTCATGCATGTATGTACCAGGATCTTTAACATGTCACTTCATCTAACCATCACAAGGACCCACTGAAGTATGATACTGTTATTACCATTCTCAGCTCACTGTGGAAGGAACAGGCTCAGGGTGATTAAGTAACAGAACTAAGGCAACTAATGAGTGCTGGAGCTGGGGTTGGTGCAGATCTGTCTGCTTTCTGGTGTCTTCTGTCCCAAAGAGCAGAGAATCTGATGCTAAGTAATGGTACTTAGTGCCATAATGAGTCAGACAGTCCTTCTCCCAAGCCACCTTCTTGCAGGGCCCTCACCCTTGTTGAAGCTTTCCTTCTTGGCTAAATGAGCCACCGTGGTCTTTTCCTTTCATCGAAGCTTTCCTTATTAAATAAGATGAGAAAGTTAGGGCTTCCATGAATAAATGATCCACTTTTGAAATATTTTCCAAATTTAGCAGGGGAAAAAAACCCTAATGTAGTATTTTAGTTCTCTCTGTAAACTTACCCCCTCCTTTCGATAGAATTTATATCAGGTACAGAACACAAACATCATGTGAGACATGCTCTGTTTACTTTGTCCCTTTTTTTAAAGAAGCTGCTACCAAAATGAACCTTGTTACGATTCCCATCATATTGCTGTGCTTTTCTCTTTTGCTATTTAGGGGCATGATGTTATATCAGAATATGTGCTTCAGAATAGGTATGTCATTCACTGCAGTATTGAAGGCTGACTCAGAACCGCACTTACTGAGGGACTTGGAGAGAGGAAGCAGCCATGGGGAACCCGAATGTCTTTCTTTCTGGATGGCTGATGATTCTGCAAACGCTCAGATGAGCCTGATGAGATAGTCGGGTCCAGCCCTCCACTCTGATCCATAGTGGGACATGCTGGTATTTCTCTGTGTGCACCTAAGGAAGGCTACCTTGTAGCAAGAACCTTAAAACATTTGTTAGATTAAAGTTAAAAACATTAAACCCTTGGATGCTTCCGTTCCCGTGGGAAATGGAGATGTAAGTTCCGTTGTCCTGCTAAAGGGCATCGACCAAGTGCTGATTTGCAGAGGGTGGGGGCCAGTGTAGAGCAGGAGGAGGAGGAGGATTCATCTCCCAGGCTGCTGAAGGTGCTGTGACCCCAGTGAAAACATGTTACTTTGACAATGGTGGCCAACTGTTCCTCCAACCCCACCTTATTTAACATGATAAAAAGTAAACTAAAGCCATGAGGCAGTTTTCATTTTATAAATAAAAGAGCTTCTAAATTCGGAACAGATAACTCTGTAAAGTCAATAGAATCTTAGCATCAATGAAAGTCACCTAGATGAATGCTTGCATTCTTTTCATGACATTCCTGCCAAGGTTGCCATCATCCCTGCGCCCACCCTCCTCCTGTTCCACCACTGGCCACTGTAGAGAGCCTCCTTTGTTCTCTTCAGCTTCTTGCTCCCACTTCCTTCAAGGAGCTCAGTTTCTCCTTCTACTTTTTCTTCTCCTCCTTTCACCTACCAAACACCAGTGGAGACCCCCACCCCACCACCAGTCCCCAGTCCTCTGCAAACTCCTCCTGACCACTTCCACAGGGGCCTCTTCCTGTCCTCGTTTGCTTCTCCCATGTCTATTTCTTTCATCAAGCATGGCTGGGAGGGTCTCCTCTACTCCTGTTCTGTCTCTCTTCCCCCCTTTCCCCTATCTTCGTAGAGTCTTGTGGGATCTATTATGATTCTTGTCAGCAAATCACTGGGCTTTCTGTCTTCGGTGTCCAGTATCCACCGAGTGAATTGAGAAATAGCATACTTCTGGATGCCTCTATTTGCCATCTGTAAAATGGGGACATGATCTCTTACTCTGGCCAGTTAATCTGTGGGATTTTTTCTGGAGAGCCTTTGGGCCCTGTTTGTTCCCAGTATATGGTGTGTCTGCTGTGCACCTCAGAACTCTGGCTTTCCTCACTCTGGGTGGATCTGGCTCCAGAGCCCCACCAAGAGTGCATTTGGGGGTCAAGATTTCTGTCATGTAGGGGATAGGGTGTAGAATAGTCAGAAGGCTCTGCCATTAAGGACTGTCCACTGACAACAGGAGCCACCACTGTACCAACAGGAAGTGGATGCTGTCTTTTTCTTCTAGCTCTTCTCTGGTCAGTGGCATGGACCACTCACTGACCACCCAGTTATTCACTGGATTGTGTGTTTGTGGTCCTGGTATTATGAATCCAAATATGCATATCAACCTATGTTGTATCAATAACATCAAAAATAAATTATCACCAAGTTTTGGCCACACAG
This sequence comes from Anoura caudifer, assembly GCA_004027475.1. NCBI lineage: Eukaryota > Metazoa > Chordata > Mammalia > Chiroptera > Phyllostomidae > Anoura > Anoura caudifer. The sequence goes on along the minus strand of PVKU01000069.1, from coordinate 577,546 downwards.
TTTTACTAACTGCATTTTCTCCAGCCCTTTCCATTCTTACCTCTGTAAGCTGTGGCTCCTCTGAGCAGTTAGACAAATGATTTCTTTGGCTATAGCTCAGGCTCCTTCTTAAATTCACACTTGCCCACAACCTGGTGTGTTTTTCAGGCATGAGTATGACCTTTTTGGTGGTCTACGAAATTAGCACTATTTGACAATGGTAAAGGATATCATTCTCATAATTCTGGAGATTAAATTTGTTTAAAAATAGAATTTTGGACTGCTTTGTAGAAATTATAGAGGAGAAAATGAATCAGTCTTCTGCGCTGGTTCTGGTCACACGGTCATTATAACCTGCTACGTGGAGCAGAATAGAGTCAGCTTCGCCATCTCTATTTTGAAGTTGTTTGAATTAAATGGATCTGTTTTCTCCAGGGAGTTGTTCACTCAGTGTGTTGCTTTTGTATCACTTTTGCGATCATTTACCAAATTGAAGTTTGGAAGTTTTTTGCATGTTTACTTCTTTAGTTTTTTCAATATATAAATTGGTAAACTGAGGGTAGAAAAATTTTCAGTCCTTCATGTCATCCAAATAAGATGTCCAAGAGTCTTACTTGATTATTTTCACAGAAGTGTTATTGGAATGGGAAACTGATACCTTATTAAATGTTCACTACTAGTGTTAAGTGAAATATTGGCTAGTTGACAAAAGACCAGTTGCTGATTGTTACTACATCGTGAGGTCATTTTTACAAATCAACAAAAAATTTATATGAGGCATGCTGATTTAAATGTTCTTTACAGACCTAAAGGGAATCTTTCATTGTTTATCTAAAGCATTGTGCCCATCAGTTTGTTTGATTTATCTGGTAATTTAATCACTTATAAGTTTTCCCCACCAAGTTAGACTGCTTGCATTTAGACCCCCACCCTCACTACCCGGTGACCTCTAACGCACTGCTTACACCCTCCTCGGACTCCATTTCCTCATCTGTAAGATGAAAAAACGACTACACCCACCTCTACCAACCTGTGTGGGCTTAGAAAGCCAGCATTATTGATTTTCTAACTGTCCTGTTTTGATGACCACTGTGTCTGACCTCAGAGTTTAAAAGAAAGATGCTTGGTTTCAAATTTATAATGATCGTGTTAAAAAGGTTTGAATTGAGCTATATTATAGGTTTGGCATAAAGGAAATATTGTCTGGAGTGAATATTAACCGCTGAGTAGAAAAACTGCCAGCCTGGCAACCAAAAGTCCTGGTTTCTACCCCAAATTCTGTCAATTATGAGCTTGGAAAAAATCACTTAACCCCTCCAAGATTTAGACTCCATGTCTGTGAAAGTGGGAAAAATAATATTTCTTTGCCAAGCTTACAAGACTCTTAAGGAAATTAATTAGCATAATTAATGAGAGAATATATATGAACTTTTTTTTTAATGAAACTGCACACTCCGTAGTGCTGAAGCAGGTTTGACTGACAGCTGGCAAGAATTCTAGATTCTGCAGATTTTCTTTAGCTCAGACTTTCTTTCTTGTTCAAACTTCAGGCACAACTATCTTTAGTAATAGCCAGACATTTGTAAGATCAGATTGCTCATGATTTCTCAACAACTGTGTTATGAAAATTCATTAAATTAATGAACTGATGAAAATTAGTTACGTGATGGGGGAAAAACTTGGCAAGTTTAATTTTTATCCTTTGTATTTATTCTTCGCAGTGGTTCTCAGTCAGGGGTAGAGACTTTTGGAAATGTGGGCAGGTGCGTTTTGGGTTGTCAGAGTGAATGGGGCCCATAACAACTCAGTGAGCTGGGCAGCCCAGCCCACCTCCGCTTGGAAATCTAGCAGTGTCCCTATGAAAAAAAACTTGTTCCCTGATTTCTGTACACCTTCACAGGTCACACTACAGGTGCATAGCCAGTACTACTTGTACAGAAAAGAAGTGGTGTGCTCCATGTTTTGATAAACTGGAAAGGCTTCTCCCACTTTTCCCATCTGCATTGATTTCATTTTCGAGGCTGTAGCCATGTCTCACGACCTTTTGCCTCTGAGTCTCAGAGCTGTGTGCAATACAAAAGCCAGGGGTGGGGTGACAGCAATTGCTGTGAAAATAAGACAAGAAAAACCACTGTCCTGTCAACGCCTGTTCATGGGAAAAAATATCTTCATAGAATTTACTTTCTTATTATTTTTTTGAATAGGTAATGCATTCACATGGTTCAAAAATTAAATCAACCTAATAGGTATACTTTTAAGAAGTCTCACTTTTGAAGTTGTCCTAATCTATTTATTGTCATTGTCTGCCTCCTGTAAGTAGCCATTTTTATTAGTTTCTTATTATGCTTCTGTTGTTTCTTTTTGAGAGCAATTGTGTATATACAGTAGCCCACCCCCCTGTGTAACACAAAGCTCTTGCTTGTTTGTTTGTTTCTTATGCACTCATCACCGGTGCATTTCTGCTGTCTTGCGGGTGTGAGAGCTGCCCTCTCACAGTGTAGCTACAGCAACTATTCAGGTCTTTCATTTGCTAGGAGTCATTTCTCCTGGAGCCTCAGATGACCCTGGTCTGGACCACCTGTGCCCCAAGTACACTGTGGCAGGCTTCCCTTTAACCGTCTTCCTTTGTCCCTTTATGCTGGATCTCCTTTCCTGGATCTCATGTCTACTCTTACGTAGTTTATTTCCTTACTTTCAAGGACCACCTCTCTCAATAGCTTTCAGAGAAAGGTTGGGAAATGTTTAGACCCTGTGTGTCTGAGTAAGTCCATCATTTCCTCATGATTTTTGGATGGTTTTGCTTGGTAAAGAATTCCAGGTTGGAAATGATTATTTGTAGACTAGTGATCACAGAGGTCATGTAGAAGTGTGTGAATTGGTTTCCTCCAAAAGATGGGAACATTAATTGATTTGAGCTGGATATGTTCAAAGTAATTTTTGTGTACTCTGGAACAAAAAGGATTGCTAAACAATGTAGAAAAAAACTCTGAATTTAGGAGAGCCACCCTTAGATCCCGGTACCTTGTCTCTCCTACTAGGAATTAAAGGTGTTTTTTGAGGATGAAAGAAAGATATCTTGTAATCAAGCGATGAAGTGTTGCTATAAGGGTGCTATTGTAGATACTGTTCAGTGTATTACTGTCAATTTATTAAGGAAAAGTGTTCATGCTTTAGTAACAGCAGTGCCAGCATTTCTTCTTGGTTTTGGAAATCATCAGAGTTTGCTGCTGATCCAGTTCTCTTTGCATTTGCTGTGAGGTGATTCACAGTTACATTTGAGACCCACCACTAGCATCAAGAAAAGGGGCCTGTTTGCATGTCCACTCATTTCCATTGGGCACTAAATACATTTTTCCTATCCTTTCATTTCCTTTGGACTAATTGCCTCACTTTTTAAATTCTGTTCTGTGTGTGTCTTTGCCAAACTCCATAAACCCTTTTTCAATGACGGAGGGGCAGCACTAATGGAATACACAAGCTCAGAATGTCTTACCCTAAAACAACCTATCATGGGTTTTCTAAAGACAGCATTATTTTCCATTTAATTTTTTGTCTTGTGCTGCTACATTTATGCTAAAAATGGTACCAGTTATCTTTAGTCATTATCACAAGAATGATCAACCACCAACTACACAATGGTATACATGGAAACCTGTTGAAATATATGGTTATTTGCATCTCTTATTTGAGAGGTTTAGCACCCCACATAGCTTGGGCATTTTTCTGTTAATTGAGGAGTAACTGTTGACTTATTTGACAGGTCCCTATGAAACGGGAACCACTTTGGTTTAGCAGCAATGACAATAACAACTACCATTTATTGAGCTCTCATTCTGTGTGAGATGCTGGGCTATACTTAATGTATTATTCAGTTCTTCCAACAACCCTCTGAGGTTGATGTTAAATTGCTTCCTTGCTCTTTCATGTCAATTCCTCCTGAAACTCCCACATTTAGATTCACCTGATCACCTGCCTCTCACTTGGTCTCTGCATTGCTGTGCCCTACTGGGAAACGATTTCACATGTCCATTGGTGCTCCCAGGCATTCTATAAAATGAATGCCTCCACCTCCTGCCCCCATATGCCTTGTTCTGAACAACACCCAGAGACTGTGCTGAGACTTCATTGCTCCTTAAGCCCTCTGCTCCTGCCTTCTCCCTCACCATGCTCACCGCATAGTTGAGAGAACTCCCAGTCCTTTCCACCTTCAGCTTCCTGCCCTCATCACACCTATGTACTTAGGAGTTTCTTCCGTCCTCACTCTCTCCTCCCTTTTAACCAGTGATTCTTAACCAGCTCTGTGCATCAGAATCACTTGGGAACTTAAAAAAAATAAGAACTCAGCTTGTAATTTTTGAACCTGAAAATAACGGTTGAGCAGGGCTGGTGTGGGGTCCAGGCATGTGGTGGTTTAAAATAGCCCCAGGAGAGTCTGTGCTCCCTGAATAAGAATGCTGGGTTGGCTCCAGAAGGTAGGTGCCTCTTGTGTGCTAGAGAAATCCCTCACCTGGGCTATGCTTCCCAGCCTCTCCTTTTTTTCTTCCAGGACTAGACCTGCTCCGTCTGTCCTGGATTTTCATTAACCCAATTTTCCCTGTATCCTTCACTATGGATATAGGGAAACTCTCATGTTATAAAGGGTCACTTGTATATTCTTGGGGAAGCCTTGGTACTTTTGTGTACCAGGATGCTGACTATGGACTTGCTTTCCAGAACTTGGCTGGACAATTATGTGCAGCCAAAAGCAGGACAGCCCTTCAGTTAGCACTCTTCACTTCTTCCTGCTTTGATTTTTTTCATTCCATTCCCTTCCTTCCACACAAAAGTAAAACATGCTTAGTATAGAACACTTGGAAAATACTGAAAAAGGATGGAGAACAAAGTCAAGGTTATTATCATCCATTATTCTGTACTCAGATATAGACATTGCTAAACATGAATATATTTTCTTCCAATCTTCTTCTTAACAGACACACTCTAAGTTAAATTTAGATTGAACTGTATATAGTATAGTTTATTCTTTTTGTTTAATCATCTCTATTATATTATAAAATTTCTTATCAATATTATTTTTAATGGCTACCCAGTGTTCCAGCATTGAGATGTTCATAATTTATTTAACTAATCCCCTGTTGTTGAACATTTAGGCTGTTTCCAATTTGTACTCTTATAAATAATGCTGCATTTAATAACCTTGAACATAACTGCTCACTCATTGCTGATTATTTCTTTAGGACCTATTTCTAGATGCTGAATGTTGCTGGGTCTCAGGGTGAGACCGGTACTCCTGTGACTGATTGGCCTCCAGCTAAACCAGCCTTGGAGAAGGAGGGAGGCTCAGGGGCCAAGGGAATTTGCCTGCTGCTACTCACATCTGCTTGAGATCTTCTAGACTGCACGCGGGGTTTAGAAGGAGGCATTAAAGAACTTCTTTAGGGGAGTCCACAAGTGAGAAGCGCTTCCACTGGTGAAATTGAACACGTACACATCAGAATAAATCCCTACTTGCTACAGACTGGGTGTGAATCTTCTTTGTTCTCTGCATGCTTTGGATGAGTTCTAAGTTATTTCTGAGAACAGCAATGGAGCACCTACTATTTGTCAGGCGTTGTGCTTATCCCCAAGGGTACAAAAGCAAAGAAGCCCTCAGGAGCTTACTTGCAGTACAGGGGACAGAAGGAGAAAGGCTGTTATGGGTGAGAATCTCAGTGAGAATACAGAAAAGAGTGTCTCTGGTTCTTCAGGTCAAGGTCTGAGCTAGACATTGAAAACAAGAAATGTTTATTTTTGCAAGGAGGGGAAGTTGTTCCAGGGGGAGGGAATGGCATATACAAAAGCATGGAATTGTGATGGCAATGTGACAAGTCCAGGGAACCATGAATATATTCCCATAGGTGGCACCTAGGCAGAATTTGTCAACCTCTGTGCCACACCAGGTGACAGGTCTGCGTAAGACAGTCACGCTATTGGTTCCAGGGCCCAGAGCTTCTAGGCTGTGGGCTGGACCATACATTTACGGCAGTGTATCATATGGAAAAGCTTACGTAGCACTGATTGGGCACATGGTGGAACGGTCATGGGGAAGGAGCTGGAGAGCTGGGCTGGGGGCACAGTGGCCAGGGCTGTGGGGGCCATGCAAGGAGGAGCTTGGATTTGGATTCCTCTGACAGCTATTTAGGGACAGTCCCTCTATGACAGACCACTGTGGAGGCAGAAGATAGGCATCCTCAAGTTACTTACAAACACTTGCAGCTGGCGTCCTTTTTTGCCATCTTAACAATTCTACAATACGCACTCCTTCGCCCCCCTCCCCGCCCACAAATAACAATTTGATGCTATTAGCCCTGCACGCTGACCTATTTTACACCTCTTCGGGGAAAAGATTGCAGTGTTGGAACTATGCAGTAGAAACCCGCAGTTGTGAAGTCTGTTTTGAGCTGGCAAAAGGTGGCAGCCCAAGAAGGAATGATTTGAAAAGCGCTAATAGTAAAATGTCAGGTGTTTGAGTGTCTCCAGAAGTTCTGTGCTGTTTACTGTGACTGGTGTGAAAAGAATCAGTAAATGAGAAAATTGTGTTTTGGCCAATGTAAATTAAATCTCCACATATCCCACTGTATTTTCTCTCTCCAGCATTTCTTATTCATTACATATCACTCTATGTCTAAGGTCTAAGAATTCTTTAGCAGCAAGGTTAAGGAAAAGATAAAAAAATTTTTGGATTTTAAAACTGATGATAGCACTTTGCTTTACTATATTTTTTGTTTTGTGAATGTTGTTAATCTAGACCATAAAACTTAAGCAGGAAAGAAAAAAATGTTTATACTGTATTATAGAAATAGTTTTGCTGATAAGCTCTACTTAGTAATGTCTGGTGTGTACGGATTGTCTGAATGTATTTGGATTTTAGGAAATTATACAAGCCTTTGTCTGCATATGTATTTTTTGAGGTAAAATATATATTACAGTGATCTCTGTATGTTTCAAACACCAATATGGTTTCTTTTGTACATTTTCATTTTGCAAGTTCAGTTGTTATTGCAAGGAGGATTATTATTTTTTCTTTCTGTTCTTAACTAATTGCACTTCAAGATCAGGGGAATATAGAGTTCCCATGTGCGGCTGAACAGTCAGCCTATTTTCATGCCAGTCTGCATGGGGTATTTAGAATCCTTGAGTTCTGGGGCCTACCCTACATTTTCTGAGCAATGTTATAGCATGAGTTGAAGACAGCCAGAAATACCGCATTAGAATTCAGAGGCATTTCTGTGTCGGCCAACTTTGTAACCTCAACACAGCTGACATGAAGGCAGGTAATGTCCTCTTGAGTCTGCCCCTCCCTCCCTCCGTCAATCTGGCCGTGACTAACGAACACGGAATGCTGCAGACTGTGGAGAACAAGGGGGGAGTTTAGGAGGAAAATCAGAGACAGATGCCCTTCACACTGTTGTAGCGAAGGTGGTAGACCCTCCCCATCAGCCCCACAGTGATTTGTGAGGGTGTGAATAGATTTTCCAGATGCCACATTGCAGGTGCTCTCAAAAGAAGCTTCTGTTCCTTAATCTCTCTCCAGCTACTTCTTGCCCACTTTCTGATCATCATGTGATGACATCATGTGGTGTCAGCATATTCTGGGCACTTCAGACTGTTGGTGGGGAGTAGATTTATCTTAACTTTTATAAGCCTATTCGCTGGGAAGTCAGTCTGAAAAAATACACAGTGCCCAATTGGTTGATATTTCTGTGTTTCTGTAGGTCTGCAATATTGGTCCAGTTTTATATTTCACTGTTAGTACTCTCATCATTAAAGTCACCATCCATAGAAATAGCAGACAGGGTCTAAAAGCAAAATGGTTGTAAAGAGGTGTTCTGAGAGTCAAAGGAATCAACCAAGAATGGCCACGAAATGGGGACGCCTTCATTCTATTAAGTCTACTTCTATTTGTGCTACTGACAGCCTTGAACAGCTAGAAAATGTCAGTTCTTACAAGATGATAACCGCACATGTGTGAATAATTGATGTGTAACTATTTATAAGGCTGATGAAGAGTTGCCACAGGCATTGAATGTGTACCTTTGGCTGAATCGGCTGATTTAGCACCATAAAGTCATTAACGCATTCTTTTATATTTTTGTCTTCTGGGACCAGATTAAAAGCTGCTGTACTCTGTTCCTCAAAAAGTTAAGCCGAGTTTCCATGTGACCGAGCAATTCCACTCCTAGGTATCATATGCCAGAGAGAAATAAAAACATGTCCGCACCAAAAGTTGTCTGTAAACGATCATAGCAGCATCGACTGTAATAGCGACAAAGGGGAAATGATCCAAATGTCCACCAGTTGACGAACGACTAAACAAACTTTGGTGTCTCTATACAGTGGAGTATTATTTGTCCATAAAAAAGGAATGAACTACTGATACATGCTACTAAATGGATGAACCTTGAAAATATTATGCTTAGTGGAAGGTGCCAGTCACAAAAAGTCACATGTTGAATGATTTTATTTGTATGAAATGTGCAGAACAGGAAAATCTATGGAGGTAGAAAGTAGGTTAAGGGTTGCTTAGGGCTGAGGATGGGGAAGATAGCCAAAGGGTACGAGGTTTCTCTTTGAGGTGAGGAAACTGTAAAATTGACTATGGCAATGGTTGCACATATCTGTGAATATGCCAAAAAAACCACTGACTTGTACATTTCAAATAGGTGATTGTACGGTTTGGGAATTATAGCTCAGGAAAACTTTTTATAAAGCAAGAAATGATTAAACATGAGGAATCTAAACTTTGAGGTAGCCATTGCCATGGGAAGTGGGTGGAGGTTGCCTCAGGGAGGGCATCCGGATGATTTCTGAGAGTGGTGATGTTCTGTTTCCTAAGGTGGGTGGCAAATACATGCATGTTCACTGTATTCACTTTATAATTTTTACTTAAACTGTACACATATGTCATAAGCACTTTTTGTATCTGCATTATATTTGGTAAATAAAAAAAAATCTTTTATCCCCCATACCCCAAAACACAAGCTGGTAGATTATGAAAAAGATAAAAAATTAAATGTCATTCACAGACACTTGCTGTTCTGTTGTCACCGCCATCACCATTGTCATCACCACCCCCATTTTGCTGTATTTCTCGAGTGCCCGTGTTCATCTTGTGTCCCTTGCAGTGTGACGGCACATGTAATGTGGCCTCTTCGTTTGATTTGGAGAACTTGTAATATTGGAACCATTAATAGGGGCCTCTTAAATGCCAAGCACTGTTAGAGGAGCTTTATTTGCGATTTTTAATTAAATTCCTATAATGTCTCTATGAGATGTGTATGATGATCCCTATTTCACTGGTGACAAAACCAAGGTTTGCAGAGATTAAGTAAAGTGTTCAGGGTCACAGAGCTACTTAGCATGGGATAGATTTGGAATTTCAATCCAAAGTAACACCAGAGTCTCATCTCTAACATGGACTATGCCGTGTTAGCTTTTACTATACCAATGTTTCATGGACTTCTCACCTGTGCCCCCCTTTGATAAAGCGTATAAAAATACCATGCCCTCTCTTTAGTTGAGAATTACTCTTTTTTTTCTTTCTCCAAACACCAAGATGACTTTGTCAAGCCTTATAGTCTTTTGTTCGTAAAGAAGAGAGTGTGTATTTTCCAGATATAATATTATACTGAATATGCATTTTTCAAATGACCTAGTTCCCCTCAGGGCTTTAGACACACTGTCCCCTACAGTATACAACCTCCAGAATCATGAGCTCCAGGCTCTTTTGTCGTTCCGAGAATTCATTTTGAAAAAGATACCTCACAGTGGAGAGCAGCATTTATAAATGCTAGATGAGTAGAATAGCAGATAATTTTCTCTGGAGTATTAATAACAGAATTGGAGAATGGAAGGGAGCTTAGAGACCATCAGTCTAGAATTGTCATTTTTTTTTGGACAAGGGGAACCTAAGATGTGAGAGTAGCCAAGAAATACTATCTGATTACTGATGACCTCTAAAAGTCATGAACTTTGTGAACTTGCGAGTCATCTTGTGAATGGAGGGAGAGACTGTCACGGGATTTGTTCATCCATCCTTTCAACAATTATGTTTTGATCTCCAACTCCTTGCTGGGCAGTGTCCCAAGGGCTTTATATAAGAAATGAGCAAGATACAGCCTTCGCCTTGCAGAAATCATGTTCTGTTGGAGGATATAGATAAAGAGGCCCACATGAGTGTGTGATAGTGTTATAATAAAACATAGGAGACTTGGAGACCTCAGAAGATGAACATTTATATAAGCTTTGGAAAACAGGAGATATCAGAGAAAGATTTCAAGTAGTCCAGATTAGGAAGTCATGTGGAGTTGGGAGAAAATTGGTATATTGAGGAAGATGCTCATAATTTGACAGGAGGCAAGAGGAGATGATGCTGAGAAGGTCATCCCAGGACCAGCCATGAAGGGCCTCTTACTGCATGCTTACTCCACAGGTAAAGGGAATTCATTGGCTCATTCATGTCCAGGTTTGCTACAGAGAGATTACTCTGGTAGCAGCGTCCAAGGAGGCATTGGAGAGGGAAGGACAGATTCAAGGGGAAAGGGCATTGTGCTCAGTCGAGAAGTATTGAGTAGTTCCTGTGGCCCACGGAATTGATTGTAAGATGCTACATTATTTTATCTACTAAAAGGAGAAAACTAGTATCTTAATTTTCAGATGTATTTCAATTCCAGAGACTTTAAATTGTGAAAAAAAAAAAACTGTATTGTAGAATTGATGAAGTATAGTCCTAAGTACTTGGTATGTCTCTGTCTAACAAATAAATGAATGAATCTTTTCTGCCAGTGTCCTGTGTAGACTTGGAGTAGAATAAATACCTGAGATACGAACATTATATTTGATTTCTAGGTTGTATAGTTTTCCCTTAGTTGACACATTAAAATTATGAAAGAAATGATTATTTTTCTTGAACACTTGTTCTTTTGTGGGTGTAGCAATCACTCTTGATAAAGTGGGGAAAAAGTTTCAGAAGTGGCTGAATGAAGAAGCTGCTCTATGGGGGTGACACAAGACCATGCAGATTTCAGGTCAGATAGCAGAAGCTGTTTTTGTTGACCTGGTGATGCCCTATGGGAACATCTTATGGTTTAGGAGGCGGAGTTTAAAAATCAGCCGTAAGGTCGTGGCATTGAAAAGAAATACCCAGGGATAATTTACAGGCCTGCCCTTGGGGGCACCCCTGGAGGGAAACTGCTGTTTGTATGCTTCGCTTATGTTTTTGATGCTGCTCTCTTCTGCTGCAGCTGGGTATTTCCTGATCCTCTGATCTGTCCTGCCTGTTCTTCCCCCGCATTTACTCCATGGGATTCCAGCCAGGAATGTCTAAGAGACAAGGGCAGCTGGTCCTGCACTGACCTCGAGATTGCAGTTTGCTTCTGTGGCTGTTTTGCTTCAGTTTGCACCATTTGGGGGCACTTCTACAGGCAGAACACAGCAAGCTCTGCTAAACGAGGGTACATTCTTCACATTCTCCATGTGTTTGTACTTGTGCAACCTGAGAAAGTGCACTGAGTGAGGAGAGAAGGGTTGAGGGAGGTGGTCGAAAGTGCTGTCTGGCCTTAGATAGACTGATAACGTGGCTCTTATACAGGGTTCATAGAAATGTGATTTATATGGGCATGCCACATGGTGTCAAAGGAGAAAGCCAGTTTTTACTGGAAAGTAAGACAGAAATGTTGTGGAACCTTTTTCTTTGGGACAGACCAGGATGGTTATTCCTGTGCCCAGTGAAGTGGTTGAAAATATCCTCTCTTAGGAGATAAAAGAATGTGTTTGAAAAAATCCTTGTGTATAATAAATCCTCATGTATGATGATTGTTTTAAGAAGTTAGATTCAGGCCTAATAGTCTTTGGGTAGATCAAGGATATGATTTTTCATATGCTGAAAATGCTGCATGTTAATTATGTAGGATCCTCGTTACATTTTGTAGGGATTTCTGTCCTTTCCTTTTGCCTGATCTTGCTAACTCCAGCCTGTCCTTTCCTTTCTCACAGCCCCCAGTTTGGATATTGTGAGTAGAACTTGCCTGATCCACCCAGTTCTCCCCAACTCCCCTACCTGTCCATTGCCCTGTCCTGAACCTGCCTGCCCAACATTTAGTCCTGCTGCTGGGTGACATCTACCATATGCATTTGTACACATTCTTTCAACATCTGGGCACAAACTCAGGATCCTAGACAAAATATTCCTTGCTTCTTGCTTATTAGAAACAATTTCTGCCTTCCCTGGACCACCAAGGCTTCATTAGTACTTTTTGGGGGGATGCTCCTTGACTGTTTTCTATTTGTGTCACAGATACAGGCATTAATTTTTCTTGAAAACCAGATGTTCTGCCTGAGAAATGACCTAGGGCAGACCCCCCTCCTTTTTTTATGAGAAAAATGACTATGTTACATGGCAACTCCAAAGCCCCAGCCAACTTCCAAAAGCATAGCTAAAACAGAGTAAAAATACCCATAAGTAAACTCTGTTAGGATACAGACTGATCACTAAGGATTCTTTCATGCCACCAGCTATGTTCTAGACCACACCCTCTTCATTGACTGCAGTGGCACTTCCCAAAATTAATTACACATCCTGCTGATGTTCCACCAACTGACTCTGAAGTGTAACTTGAAACTTTTCTCTCATACTGTTTTTTGTTCAAAATGTTGTTTTGGGTGTTGAAGGCAAATGTACGTTTTTCCTATGTAAACATTGTCCAGATACTGTTTTATTGAGGGATGGGTACAGTTTCTGAGGCTTCAGAATTGAGGATGAGGAGGGGACTGGGAAACCATACGAGGGGGATGTCCTGTAGCCTGTCTGTTTGTGCTCATTGGCTTTCTCTCCCTGCGCAGTCCCCGAGCTCCCTGAGGGCAGAACCCGCACCTGATTGAGCTCGGTGGTTTCTGTCAGATCCCTGGGAGTTGCTTAACATGTTTGGAAATGAATTAGTTGATTTTGTGAGGGTTTGAAAGGAGGTTTTGAGCTGTCACTTTGTGAGAATTTTAGTTGGTTAATTTTCAGCAATTATAGAGTATTGAGAACTTCTGGATCTTGAAGTTCCTTTCTCTCAGTCACCTGGCAAGTGTTTCTCAGCATTTACGGTTGGTTTTTCAGACTTGTCCCCCCACATCTCATGGCCTTATGTACAGTCATTACCTTCTGTTGGTCCCACATGTGTCTTGTGACAGAAAACAGAAATAAATATTTCTTTGTGGGGAGGGTTAGTGGTATCATCACCACTCCAGCATATTCTTTAAAAAATTATTTTTTCAATTATAGTCAACAGTCAATATTACATTAGTTTCAGGTCTACAACATAGTGGTTATATATTTATATAACTTATGAGGTGACCTCCCCTAATAAGTCTAGTGCCCACATGATGTTTTCACAACATCAGAGGTGATATTCCCTGTACTGTACTTTACCTCCCTGTGTCTATTCTGTAACTACCAATCTGTGCTTCTTAACCCCTTCACCTTTCCACCTAGTCCCCAAACTCCCTCCCGTCTGGCAACCCTCGGTTTGTTCTCTGTATCTATGAATCTGCTTCTGTTTTGTTTGTTCATTTATTTTGTTTTTTAGATTCTACCTGTAAGTGCAATTAGATGGTATTTACCTTTCTCTGACTTATTTTACTTAGCATAATACCCCCTCAGTCCATCCATGCTGTCACAAATGGTGCGAGTTCCTTCTTTCTTATGGCTAGGAGTATTCCATTGTACCTATGTACCACATCTTCTTTATCCAGTTGTCTGTTGGTGGACACTTGGGCTGCTTCCATGTCTTGGCTATACAATACTGCAGTGAACATGGGGTTGCATATATCTTTTCCAATTTGTGTTTTGGATTTGTTCAAATAAATACTCAGAGGTGGAATTGCTGGGTCATATGGTAGTTCTGTTTTTAATTTTTTGAGGAACCTCTATACTGCTTTCCATAGTGGCTGTACCAGTTTATCATCCCAACAGTGTACGAGGATTCCCTTGTCTCCACAGCCTCACCGGCACTTGCTCTTTGAGGATTTATTGATGGTAGTCATTCTGACAGGGGTGAGGTGATATCTCATTGTGGTTTTAATTTGCATTTCTCTGATGGTTACTGATGCTGAGCATCTGTTCATAGGTCTATTGACCACCTGTATGTCCTCTTTGGAGAAATATCTATTCAGGTCTTTTGCACATTTTTAATTGCAGTTTATTGGTTTTGTTAAGTTTTATGAGTTCTTTATATATTTTGGACATTAACCCCTTATCAGATGTATCATTGGTGAATATGTTCTCCCATTCAGTAGGTTTCTTTTCATTTTATTGATGGTTTCCTTTGTTGTGCAAAAACTTTTTAGTTTGCTGTAGTCCCATTTGTTTATTTTTCTTTTGTTTCCCTTGACTAAGGAGACATATCCAAAGAAATATAAGTAAGAGTAATGTCAAAGAGTTTACTGCTTATATTTTTTTCTAGGAGTTTTATGGTTTTGGGTCTTACAGAAATAGATATTTCTGAAAACCAAAGGTTCTTTCTCTTAATTGACTGATCACAGTTATTTTTACATTCTAACACTCCACCCCCTAATACAGAGGGAGGGAGGGTAAATGGAATGGAATGGAATGGAATAGAATAGAATAGAATAGAATAACTTGAAAAAGATGATACAGGAAAAATAAAAATAGCTTCTGTTCTTAGGACTTGGTCTAGATAAGAGATAAGTCATCTCAGCCAAGCAATCTGCATGGATAAGTCTCAGAGATAGTGGATGCATCCTGTGGAAATCTGCAGAGCTTGAGGCTTCCCTGACTTATCCTTCGGTGACTCAGGTAACAGCTCAGAACTGATTCTTCCCTTATGAAATGGGAGTGAGTATACCATCAACCCAGCTCATGTTGAAGGGTTACTGAAGGGTCAGCTGAGATTCTGGATATTAGAGTCTTTTAAATGATCAGTGCCCTGGCTGGTGTGGCTCAGTGGATTGAGTGTCAGCCTGGGAACCAAAGGGTTGAGGGTTTGATTTTCCTAGTCAGAGCACATGCCTGGGTTGTGGGCCAGGTCCCCAGTTGGGGGCGCTCGAGAGGTAACCACACATTGCCTTTTCTCTCCCTCTCTCCTTGCCTCCCTTCTCCTCTCTCTAGAAATAAATAAATATATAATGTTGGAAAACAATAAATGATCAGATATATGGCTTATCTTCCCTAAAAAATAAAAATGCACAATACCTGGAATATAGTTTCAAGAGGTTCCCAGAATTTTATGGGCGTGGTTAAGAACTATTTGATAGAATATAGTGCAGGGGAGGAAAAACTTGTTTTTTCAACCATCTTAGGTTCATCGGTTGGGACCTTGCAGATTAGACTTACAAAAGACAAATGGAAAAAGAAAAACAGAGTTTTCCTTTTAAGATGCCCATCATTTACACATAGAGGGGAACTCAATGATGAGTAACTCAAATTAGTGGTTAGAACTTGGGCTTATATAGCATCTTAAGAAAAAAGCAATAAATTTGTGGGGAAGTGAGTAGACAAAGGAAAAGGGCTTTAGGCTTCCAAGAGCTGGGAGACTGTGAGAAGGTAAGTAGACGAGGGAACCTAATGGAAGACAGAGGCCTGCTAGCATGATTTGTTGTGTCCATTCATTCCTCTGGTGCCCTCTCTGGGCCATGAGAGTCTAGAGGTGTCTCGAGGATTCATAAACATCATCCTGCCCTTCCTTTGCGTGTGTGCGTGTGTGTTTTCAGTGGTTTTCAGCTCAACATAATCCTCATGCCAAAGTGACGTATTTTGGGGTGATGTGTCCTGAACCCTTTCAATAGCTACAAGCCTGAACACGCATCTCATGAAGGGCAGGTGTTAGATTAATACATATCTGCTCACCCAGTCAGGGAAGCAGGTTGATGTTTTCAGGCTTTTGCCTGAATGAGGTGGGATCCCCCACATCACCCAGTATCAAGTTACCATATTTTGCCACATAGACTGCGCACCCACATTTTTGGTCCAAACTTTCAGGGGAAAAAATCTTTAGTTTTAATTTTTAATTCAACTTTTATTTATTTATGTTTAGAAACAAAACCGATTATTGTATTCCAGGGTATTATTTTGCATATAGACTCCATTATTGCTTTCTAGGTTTACACTTTTAATGTATAAACATAAATAAAAGAATTAAAAACATTTATATAGATACAGAATTAGTACTACCCATGTGTAATGCACCTCCTTATTTTTCCCTCAGAAATCTGGGCGGAAAAGTGTGCATTACACGTGGCCAAATACGGTGTTCCTCAGAAGCAAATGCCAAGTGCGGTGTAGCAGTTTGTGGTCAGCTCCATGAACCTAACCATGGCATTTCGTTCCAGCAATTGTGTGGCTACGGGGGAGACACTGTGAAGCAGGGTCTGTCCAGAGGAGGGTGTAAACAGTAATCGCTCAGCCCACCTAGAATGATGGTGAGAGCTGAAGGCCTGCAAAACAGGTCACAGGTGGTTACCATGACGAATGGCATAAAATGAGGCTGTAATCTCTCATCGTTGTTATTTCTTATCCTCTCTCAGTTCTGTTTGTCACTTTCAAAGATGGTGTGGCAGTTATTAACACTGGGTGGAAATCTGACAAGAGCATATTATAGCTAGGGTGGCATTTTAATGGCTAAATTAAAGTGCTGAGAGTAATTACTTAGGGTCTGCTATATGTGGCTGATTGTATGCTTGGACTTGGGGGCAGAGAAGGAGGCACCTAGGTTATATGGCTTCATTTTAGCATGATTGGCCAAGGCCAGAAAAATGCAACAGAATTCTCACATGATGCCTGAAAGTTGGATTTGCTGATTGTGGCTTGGCCACTGAAGGTGCGTGGGACCCTTACTTCCTCTGGTAGTCAGGACCACTTGTGTTGCACACCATTCCTAGTGTATTCCTGTCATGTTGTGTTGTTCTCCAGGGTGCCATTCACACAGGATGCTATGTGAGTGATGCCTCTTGAGGTTACGAGCAGAGGCACACCAGGATGCCAGGCTCAAATGGACATAATGGGTTGGTGAAAACAAGGGACTCCTCCAGGGAGCGGGTGGCAGGGCAATGATGAATGGCTTTCATGTCCCGATGCTCACTGCTGTGCTAGGTGGCAGCCATATAACTATTTCATTGGATCGCCTCATCAGTTCCCTCAGGACTCACGTCATTACCCCAGTGGTAGGAGTCCACGTGTGGGCTGCTCTTCGATTGTAACATGAACATTATCTTCCTAAAAGAATCTTTTGTGGCTACATAAGTTGCACAGGCTTCTCTGTGTTCCATTAAACGATTCATAGATCCCCTAATGGCAGACTTAATAGGCATGTAACATCTGCCCATTAAGAATATGTGCTCTGGGGCACTAAGAACTTCCCCTAGCAGGCGCTCCACAAATGCCCGTATCTCCCAGTGCCTACTCCTGGGAGACTGGGAATGTGACATTTCTTCTGTGGATTCCCAGTGCACAATACAGAGCTGGCATAGAAGATATTTATGGGAATAAATATCTTCAGAATAGGCCTTCAGAAGATATTTTGGGAGTAATTAATGTGAGATCGAAAAAAACTGTTCATGGCCTTGACCAGCGTGGCTCAGTTGGTTGGGTATCATTCTGTAAAGCAAAAGGCCACAGGTTCAATTTCCAGTCATGGCGCATGCCTGCAGGTTTGGTTCGGACATGCATAAGAGGCAATTGAACATCTCATATCAATGTTTTTCTCCCTCTCTTTCTCTCTTCCACTCTCTCTAAAAATGAATAAATAAAATCTTTTTTTTAAAAAAGCAAAAACTGTTCATGAGCCCTGATGCATAATTCAGCAAAATGAACTTTTGTTTCAAATTTCTGAAGCTAAAGTGTTAACCAGCACCAGTGAACTTAGTTTCCAACTCTTACATTATAAAAGTCATGCTCTTGTTATCGTTGGAGCAGAAGAAAGGAAGATGCCATTTTATGAGGCCCTAGTAAGTGCCAAGTGTTGAGCTGGATTCTTAGTAGGCAGATTGTAGGTTGGCATAGTTGTTTAATCACTTGTTTGTTTGGTTTGGACCTCAGTTTTCTCATCTGTAAAATTAAAATGCTCATGTCCACCTGATAGAGTTTTTGCCAAGATTACAGATAATGTATGCAAGTGCTTAGCACATAGTGAATACTCAAGAAATGAATGCTATTATCATTCATTTATTCATCCCACCCTTGCTGAGGACTCCCTGTGAATTTTGACAGTTGTGCAACTAGAGATACTTGAATGTGACTCAGAACTACTTCAGGTAGCTCACTCACAGTCTAGAGGTGGAGTCAGACACTGAGACACATAATTAGAACACATGGCAGGTGTGACAGTTATGTTCTAGAACAAAGACTGTGAGAACACAGAGGAGGAGCAGCTAAGCTCTGCAGGGGAGAAGGAAGTAGGTTTTAGGAAGGACTTGGTGGACACGATGCTTAATTTGATTTGAAGGTGGAACCAGCTTGAAAGGCAGTTGCTTATGAACAGACTAATTGAAAGCAGCTAAAGTAGAACAGGTGTGTGTGTGTGTGCACACGTGTGTGTGTGGTAGGGTAAAAAGTACTTTATGTGGGAGATGCATTTGATTCGTAAGAAACTTAGGGAACTCAACAAAGTAAAAGAGCTTGCTCAAAGTCACATAGCTAGGAAGTAGCAGGGCCTGGAATTTGAACTGAAATGATTTCTATAATGCAAGTGTTCTTTCTTCTTTTTGACACCTGATTTTAAAAGTGGTGGTGGGAAAATGGAGACAACTGTATCCCAACATCCATAAAAAAGGTAAAAAAATATGTAAATTGCATTCTTAAGGGAGCTTCCTATTGCTTCTTAGAGCCCTACCCTCTAACCTTGCAGGGGGAGAGCATCCACAGTTCATAATGTACGCCATTGGCACGTTGTATGTTATAAAAATAAGGTTCTAAGCCAGGGTTTTCAGCAGTGGCTTTTTTGGGTAAAGTGAGATCTATTGGCTTTGCCCAGCAAGCCAAGAGGCCACTTTGTGAGAGGAAATGAGGACCTGGCCTTCTGGTTGGGAAGGGTGAAGTGGTACTAAGAGATGGAAGCTGAGGCAGGCTTGCCAGCTCGGCCTCAGGTCGGTGACGCCACCGAATGTGTTAGGGTGTATGGAAATCACCAAAACACATATAGGCTGTTCAATTATGTTTTATTATTCCTGGAGAGGGTTAAAGTAAATTAAACATATCCAATAGCCAAGTGGTTCACTGGCAGGAATCTTCACCTCGGACAAATTCACCTTGACACCCCCTCCTCTGCCAGTATTACCGTGACAGTCTTTGCTTTGGTTCTGCTGGCGTCCAAGTTCTGAACCACTAAGCCATTTTCACTGTACATTTCTCCTGCTGCAAAGGCAAGAACTAGTGTCTCCTTGCCCGTTCTGGCCAGGCGCCCGGGCCTCATTCTTGGTGTTTTGACCCTCATGGTGGCTTTGGTGCAATACAAGTGGTTCAGCTCAAGAGGGAAAGCTCCCTCTCACGACAGGGTAGATGTTGCAGTCCTTTCTAATTCACTATTTGACTTAATAATCAGCTTCACAAAATGCCGGTTCTTTCCAACAATATCCCTAGCCACATATTTCCCAACTTTCTTGTCTCAAAAAAGCATCTGAACATAGTGGCTGAGAAGGGCACCTGAGAAGGCTGTTGGACAGAACTAGCCCCAGAAAGATTTGGAACAAGTGTGGAAGATGTAAGCTGATAGCAGTTTTGGGGGTTGTGCCACAGGCTAGTTTTAGTTACACATTCGCTGGAAAACAGTATGTCAGTGAAGTAGGTACTTTATCTACATGTATCATATAGTTAGTGTTGTGCTAAATGGTATGGTTAGCTACTGAGTGGAATTCAATAATCAGGGCGAGATTTTCTGCGCTGTAACAAAAGACGCTTACCTCCTGGGTTTTAAGTAAGCCTTAGTTACCGAGCTCTGAAGCACTCCTAGGACGGGAAACTGATACTTTAAACATGGGGCTGCTGCTTATGCTATGTAGTTCCTCATTCTTCTAAACTGAAGCAGCCTTCTTCAGGATTAAGTTATTTTTCATCCCTTTTAATTGTGAAACACACACACACGTATATACTGAAAATTGCGCAAAACAAAAATGTCGGTTCAGTTCATTAGTGCCAGCGTGACCATCTTCTGTTCGAGAGCTACAGTGATCCTGTCTGCCCTGCAGACCGGCCTCGCTGGCCCACAGACTTGGGGGCAGTGGGGGCATTTAGGTACTGGTGAGAAGTGAGACTTAATAGTAGTTTGGAAAGAGTCTTGTTGTCTAAACCTTAGTGTCTGGCAGGTCCTGGAGTGGCACCGCTGTTAGAGATCCTAGAGGTGTCTGTGGTTGGCCAGTGTTTGGATGTGAACGCCACTGCACTGCTCGAAATGGCTAAGAAAAAATAAGTATTTTTTATTACTTTACATTACTGTTTTTCTTAAAGCCTACTCTGTATGGACAGTAGAAGATTACATTGCTATCCAGCTCTCTAAGCAATTGCAAATTATGAATGAATGGGGGTGAAATAAAGAGGATTTACTGTATTTGAAAATTAGGGATATAAGTAGTGTAGGTGAACAATATACTTTGGAATGTTTTTACAAAAACAGCCCTATTGCTTAAGGAAAGTAATTTGAACCTTTAGAGATACTGGTGGGGGGACTATGGTAATGCCACAGGAAAAAAAGTTGATAGTTGATACAAACTTATCCATACTTAATATAACATATTAAAGCAAACAGCACATTCTTGTGGAAAACAGGCCTTCCGGGAAGATGCACCGTATTTGAATGTGGCTCCACAGATTCTCCGGTCCCCAGCTGTGTCTTCCCAAGGACTGTGCATGCTTATCTTCATGCTGTGCAATATAAAGTCAGCCTCACTTATCTCTTCATTTCACCAACGATAAAGTAAATAACTTATGTATGATTTCTTGTCCGACTTGGTAAAATTAATCGTTTACCGAGCCCTCTGTGTCCTAGGTACTGTGCACACTGCTAAGGCTATTAATACGAAGGAAGCCCAGCCCCTGCCCTGTGGGGAGAGGAAGCGCACTCGAGTGGGAAAGGAGAATGCACACAGATTATTACAGCTATGTAATTTGTACACTTGTTCCTTTCTCTCCTGGAGCAGACATGGTACTTGTAAAAAAGTAATAAAGATGATGACTTTATATGTTATCTCATGCGTGATTCCCACTTTGTCATAGCCATGTGTTCAATGCTTAAAATCGGTTTCCCTTTTAAAATGCTTGTGGAACCATGATCTCTAGAAATAACGCAGAGCTTGCTGAATGAAGGTGCTGTCCTATAAGTGACGTGTTTCCGTCATTTGCCGTTTCTGACAGAAGTGATATATGTGATTAACACGTATCCTTTTAAAACAACACTATTTAAAAAAGCATTGTTTCCCCTCTATTTATACCAGTCCCGTGTGTATTTTACCGCCCAGATGCCCACCTTTTCACCTCCCTTGGCACTATCAGTCTATATGGCCTTCCCACCCACCTGAACTCCCGTAACAGTTACGTTGTGCTCTGCCTGTTCGTCTGGTTAGAGCGGGGTTCTTGAACTCTATCCCTTCTCCTTTCTGAGCAGGGTTCTTGAAAAATGGATTACAGCAGTTTCTTCAGGAAATGCTCCCTTCTTATTCATCTGAGAGATTGCCCCTCAGATCCATCCAGTTTCAGGCTCTTGCCCTTGTAGTTCTGCCTGGCAACCTGGAACCCACAGGACTCCCCTTACGGTTCTCTCCTGAGCTCTGGAGCAGAGAGGGCCCCAGGTCTGCTACGGACTCCTTACCTCCTGGGACTCCTGCTGGCGTCCCCCCACTCCTTCCCCAGCATTTTCAAAGCGGTAGGTAGATACCCCCAGTCCTTTTCTTACCATGTCAGCTGCTGAGAAGGCAGAGGCAGCTGCCCTCCTCAGCACTCTCTCTTCATTCCTTCCATTACAACTTCATCCTCAAAGCGTATAAAGTGAGATCAGGTGAACATCACTCACAGTGGGTTTGATATACCGTTTCGCCCTTCACATGCCCTTCAAGGATGGCCACCCTTGAGCATGAGTTTAGGCCTGGGGGATTTGTGATGGTCACATTTTATTTTAATATTAAATGACAAAAACTGACTTCACCATTGCTCTATATTTGACAAAATCCTCCATGCATTTGTCTCATTTCAGTGTTAGCACAATACAATTCTGAGAGGCGGGCAGCCTGCCTGCATTCTTATTTCTATTTTATAGGAAAAGAAACCCAGGGCTAAAGGATTTGGGTGGATTTGCTCAGTGTCAGGAAAATTGTAAATGATGAAGTCAGGTTCACTCATCTGCTTTTCTAAACCACAGTCTTTCATTTCCCTTCATTTATGTTTCACTTAGTTTTCTCTATTATGACTAGTAATTAGACATGCTCTTTGAGGCAAGCTCATGTCATAATTCCCGAATCCTCCACAACACCAAACGGTTCAATTTTCAATACATTCATTGGAACTAAATAGTAATAGTTTTCTCAGTTAGTGAAGTTTTGTTATGTATCACCCTCCTTGATGGGTATTTTCCATAAACTCATTCTTATACCTCTGCTAGGAGGGTTTTATCAGTACTTTTGGAATAGTAACACTTACTAGAATCACCCGGTGATCTTGTTACGGTGTTGATTCTCATTCCGTAGGTCTGGGCAGGGCCCAAGGTTCTGCCTTTCTAACAGGCTCCTGGGTGCTCACAGACCACACTGTGAGTAGCATCCTGTTGATAGGTAAAGAAAGTGGCTCAACGAGATTAAGTAATTTTTCAAAGATTACACAACTGAAAGTGGCAAAGCCCCACTGAAACCCTGATCAGTTGATACACAAATTGCTACTCACCCTCCCATGCCCTACTGCTGCTGTGGAAGGCACTCCTGTCAATCACCTTGGGGGATTCAGACATAATGGAGACGCACACTTTGCTCCCTGAGAGTTGCCTTCCAGGGCAGTAAGACAGATTCCTTCAAGGCAGTATCCCGGATGCAGTTTAATGTGACGTTTACTCTAATGGGTGTAATGGGAGGATCCTTAGGTATGAACTATGATTTGAGTTGGGCCTTGAAGGACTGATAAGACTTTGAGATGAGAGCAAGGCACTTTCTGGGCAGGAACAAGGACACAGCACGTAAGAGCATACAAGACATCTTCTGGTCTTGGTGAGTAGTCTGCTGATGCATGGAGAAGGGAACCCTGCAGTTTTAAGATACTGGCTGGCGTTGCAGGACGGATGGAGGAGGCAAGTGCAGCCACTGGAGGGTTTGGAGGGGCGGTTCACAGCAGCACAAGCAGGCACCCGGTAGATGAGCACTAGTCAATGTAATGCGATCTGGTTGTTAGTGATCCATTGCCCAGGCTATACTGTTGACATCTCCCTAGAATCCGGGGCCTGGTTATAGGTCACATGTTCTCTGAGGACCTTTACTGCTGTTTGTATACAGTCTGTCTTAATAAAATCTCTTAGAGGATGTATTACTCCCCCCCACCCCTTTCCAAATTTTTCTAGTCTGAGAAAATGCCATTTTACCACAGACCCGTAATAAACATTCTTCTTAAAAGAAGCATTGTTTTGCTCAGTAGCAACTTGTAATGGGAAAAGTGGAATAGAGACAAAGTGCAGTCCTGGTCCGAATGGAGACCGGTTTTTCTTTGTGTGAATAACCAGCATTCCAGTCAGGTTGCCACGGTGATGCTGAGATTATAACTGTTCATGCCAGCAGTCAGAGAATGTTGCCCAATTAGTTCCTCTCAGCTGCTAGGTTACCTTGACCGTGGCTCAGAAAGCAGGTTGGAGTTCAAAGGCACTCTGGTGAGGAGTCAGAAGACTTACTGTTGTGCTGTCCTCAGTGGGGTGCAGGGGCCACAAGCCCCGGCATGCCCTGGTTTGGGCCACATAGGGTGTGGTCAGCCATGGGAAAGGAAACTGCTTTTTTCATTTTTCTTTTTTTACTTTCCTCCCTGTTGTCAGAAAAGGTCAGAATTCCCACGTCACCAGCCAGCTTCTTGAGGGTTTTCCGTGTTTCCAGGGCGGCCTTCAGATATTGCAGGTTGGACACGGTGGCGAGAACGTATGTTTTGGCACTGGGTCCTTTCTCTGTCTCAGTGTGCTCTTTTGTGAACACCCTACCTCGCAGGGTCAATGCAGAGAATAAGTAAAATAATTCTGGCACAATGCCTCCTGAGGCACCCGGTAAAAAGTGGTTCTTCTCGAATATTGTTTCAGAAGTCATAAAGCAATAAACCATGTGGCGATTATTGCCACCATCTTTTGGTAGTTTCTATGCTGTGAGTCAGAAGAGGCGAGCATCCACTGTGATAACAATCTCAGAGATAAAATACTGCTGAAGTGTATTTCTTAACCATGCCACATGTCCGGAACATGTCCGGACCTCTCTATTCATCAGCTTCCTGAGGATGGATTAGTGGAGGCTTCATGCCCACATGTGCTTCCACGGTCACCACAATATCTCACATAGCAATTAAATATTCCATCTGAAAGGAGCACATCACTTCCACTCACATCGCAATGGCCAAAGCAAATCACGTTGGCTAGACCCAACCTAAAGAGCGGTGCGGAAGTGCCATCCTATAATGTACCAGCAAGGGAATAACACGAATATTTGATGAACTGTACTGACTGACCCCTCTAACCAAGGATCAAAGACTAATAAAGAAAAGTACTTTAAAGAAGGACTGTTAGTTAAATATAAATAAATAAAAATATCTGAACTGTAAACTTCAAAGCAAATCAGTTAGATTCAGCTGCATCAAACAGAAAGCCCAGAATGTTAGTGGGTTGAGGAAGATAAGTTACCTTCTCTCTCATGATGAAGAAGTCCAGACATAGGCAGTCCAGTGGTGGTTTGGTACTTTTATGGTCATCAGAGGGCTTAGGATCATTTTACTGTTCTGCAGTTACAACCTGGCATGAGACTTCCATTCTTAGATTCACTTCAGGGTCAGAAACTGCTGCAGTGTTCTAGCCATCACATCTGCATTCCAGGCAGCTGGAAGGAGGAGGGTGGAGGGCACAAGAGAACTTCTCTCAGTTAGCTCAGCTCCATGTGAACAACTCTTCTGAAAGTCCCACACAATAATTCTGCTTACACATCATTGACCAGAATTCAGTCACATATTTATCCCTAGCTTTATTGAGGCTAGAGCATGTAGTTTTGACCTGGGTGCATTGCCTCTGAAATAACATTGAGATTTTTGTTATTAAGGAACAATGGGAGAATGGATATTGTGTGGTATTGAGCAGTCTCTGCTGTAGTAACTTAAGATGCAATGTTTGAATAGGAATAAGAAAGGAAAGAATGCTCTATACACTGTCATTTTCTAACCTGCTCCACAGAAAGGTTAGGGATCTAACCCCGTGTTTAGAGAGCCACAAAGATCCCTTAAAAAAGTATTCTACAGAAGGGTTTGGGTTTGAGAAATGTGAAAAGCTTTTACCATCTTCTGGAGATCCACAGGCTACAGTAACATATCAAAGGTTCTGAGAGACCCTGCAGTAAAGAAAGAGCTACATTGCTAATCTTTTAAAAAAGATTTTATTTATTTATTTTTATACAGAGGGGAATGGAGGAGAAAGAGAAGGAGAGAGATGTGATCACCTCTTGCACACCCCCTACTGGGGACCTGGCCTACAACCCAATCATGGGTCCTAGACTGGGAATCGAGCCAGCAACACTTTGGTTTGTAGGACGGTGCTCAGCCCACTGAGCCACAACAGCCAGGGCACATAGCTAATCTTTATAATCCAGTGTTCCCAAAGTTATTTGACAATGGAAATCCAACACCCTTGGAAGCCTGGAGAAACACAGAAATTTAGTTTTAGCTGCTCGAATCTGCCAAAAATCTTTTTAGATCCTTGAACAGATGGTATAAATTTCCCATTCCAAAAATTATCTGCCTTATAAAACAAACAAACAAATAAATGAAAATGAAAAAAAGTATATATCCATGCTAGCCGAGCCATAGGGACAAAAGTCTTAAAAGAAAAGAAGTAAATCAGATGCCAAAGGAGCCCTGTTATAAACAATCTGTGTGAACTGGTGTTAACCAACCATCTGGACCCTTAGTGGTGGCACCACGTGAGGGACTGGGCTGGGCTCCTGCCACTGTCGGTCAGATGACAGGTCCCTGCCCAGGTAGCTGTTGGTGGGCTCATGGCCATCTTGGAAGTGAGAGAGTAATAGGGAACCCAACCAACCAACCAACATTAACCTCCTCCCTCCACAGAGAGGGCCTGTTGTCAGCTTCAGCTACAGGTGTGGGGAGAAGTGCTGAAAAACTTTCAAGCAAATATAAAGTATTGCTGGTCTGTCGTAAGCAGGTGGTAAATGAATACCTTTGGGGGAAGGGTTAGGCTCTTCCTTCTAAAATAGAACCTTGGATGGGTTCCTAATCTTTCTTACTTAATTATTTGGGTAATCAGTTCTTGTCTTTAAAGTTCATCTGCTGCAGTTGCTATCTTTTTTCTTCATCTAAGCATCTTCGAAAAGGCAAAATGCCAAAGTCTTTGCTAGTCTGGTTCTCATCACTTTGACCTTGTGTTGCTGGGAATACTGGAAAGTTACCCTGCCCTGACAGGCCCAGAGAGATCCCGTGCTTGCATAGCTCCATAAACAGTGTGATACA
Source organism: Anoura caudifer (assembly GCA_004027475.1). Taxonomy (NCBI): domain Eukaryota; kingdom Metazoa; phylum Chordata; class Mammalia; order Chiroptera; family Phyllostomidae; genus Anoura; species Anoura caudifer. Next base: position 550,869 of record PVKU01000069.1, on the reverse strand, counting down.
TTTCCCCACACAGCTGTGTAATCTCTGCAACAGCCTGGTGATGGGAGGGAAGGGTCCAAGGTGGGGGGCCTTTATGTATATATTGACCTTTAGAGCAACTTGCCATGTTTGAGCTTGAACAGACTTTGGGAGAGTTGAAGAAAGTTCTGGAAGGTGGAGATCCCAATGCTTATCCCAAATGTGTCTCATGTGTTGGTATCCTGGGGAATTTTCTCATTCTGGTTGATGGCGTGAGTGTGCCTTTCCCCGACTGCGTGTGTCTTGGGAAATAGTCTCTGAACAGAGCAGCGGGCTTCGCTCATCCGCATGTCCACAGGCTCCAGAACTCTGGGTCAGAAAGCACGAGAAAGCCTGGCCCTTGAATCCTAACAACTGACAAAGGATTAAAGTACCTGTGTACCAAAATCAGAATAAATATTCCAGTTAATGTTATAAGACTTTCTTGGGTGATTCTTTTGACTTGATGCTTGTAATTATATATGCCCAATGTGTGCTAGTGAACAACAGTCAATTTATATCAAATCCTTTGTTCTGTCAGGAAATAGTATGGATAAATATGAGTATGGATATGCAAAGTCTGTGAGCTGAGAAAAATATATTTAGAAAAATTCTATTTATCTCCTATGCAGATATGCACATGCAACCGATGAAGTCGATGATCCAATTGACATCACATTGGAGATACGTGATCTCATTATATCAGTTCTGGACATGAATTAAATTCACTTCTTACCCCAACTACCTGGAACTTAGGATTGACTACAAGTGCTTACCCTTCCTCTCCACCCTCCCCACCGTCCCTACTCCCTTCCCTTCCAGGCCCGCTGTTTTTAAAAGACAGTGAGCAATTCCTCTTGGGTTAGCAGAGGATTTTATTGAACAGGGGGAAACTTAGAAGTCAAAGGACTTGGGGTCTAGACCTAACTCTGCCAATAACCAGGTGGGAACTTGAACAAGTTTCCTAAACACTCTTGTTGGGAATACTTGTGATTTTATGAGTTTATAGCACCTATTGGGCTTCCCTTTACTCTTTCAGAAAATGGAGAGAGTGATTTTATGGATAAGATCTCAGGTATCGCTGCTCCACACCTCAGAGACCTGGCTGCATTGTGGCTCTCGGTGGTAGAACTGGTGATGTAGGGACTTGATTCACCCAGAAAATATTTGTTAAGGGTCTATAATGTCCCAGCCACTAATCTGAGTGTAGGGATACTGCAGTAAACAAAGCCGATAGGGTCGTTCCCTCTTGGAGTTTGCATTCTAGAATAAAGGGTTTTGAACACTTACAGTGTGCCAGACATCACTTTAAATGTTTTATACCTATTAATTATTTTGTCAAATAATCCTATGTAGTAGGTACTACTATTATCATATTTTACAGTTCAGAAAACTAGAAGACACAGAATGGTAAAGCTCATACAGTTAGTAAATGGTGAAGCTGGGATCAGAATCAGGCTTTTTGGCTGTAGGGTCTGTGCTCTTAACTACTATGATATACTCTCTCTCACTGTCAGTTAAATGGTTAACTTAAAGTAATCAATGTTCATCCTAGCTGATGGCAAGGTAAGGAAAAAAAGAAAGAAAGGAAGAAAGAAACTGTAAATCCACTTGGCTGGTCTCTCCAGGACTCCAGGCTCTGATGGGAAGGCAGAGGCCCTGGGCATCCACAGCACATTCAACTTTTGTGGTTCCAGCCACTTGGCTGGTTTGTGTCTGCCTGGTTGAAGGTCTGGCCCTTCTCTGGCCCTCTGTTAAACCACAAGGCCTTCACCAGCCCCATAACCCAAGTTATACTGGGAATAAAAGTCTGGGTTTCAATCCTAGCTGCACTGTTGATCAGTGCTGTCTGCCACCTTGGGGAACTTTCAGTAATACCACCAGCAATAGGAATAATAGCGGTAGCTTGATTTGTTAAGCACTGCCGTACACTGTGCTGAATGCTTTACACATGTTGTTTCTGATGCTCCAAGCAGTTGTCGTGCAAGGTATTTTTATCCTGACTTCACAGTCTGGTCCTGGCTCTTCTTTCTACCACATACTGTTTGACCTTGGGAAACTTACTTAATTCCTTGAAGATTTTGCTCCATCATCTGAAATTTGGGGTTAGTAATATCCATTTCCCGTGATTGCTGTGAGGATTAAGTATGAAAATGTATATAAAGCATGTAGTCCATTGTTGATCCTAGAGACAGTGACAATGATTAGTGTAGTTTGAGGTTGGTAGCTGTTAGTCTGAGGAGCCAGGTGTCAGATCTTACTCTGAAGATGGCCTTTGGGAGGATGGGCTGGAGCGGTGGAGTCCAGAGTGGAGCAAATGAGCAGGGGCAGGGGGCAGGGGAACCTTTTCACTACTGATGGCTGTTCAGTAGCAGGTGGAACTTTGAACAGGAGGTGGGGAGGCTCCGGTCTCCCTGGCCCAAGGGCTGGAAGCAGCTACCAGCATCGGGAATGCTATTCCATGAGGCTTGGCTGGAACCATGTCTTGGCGTAGCCGTAGGCAGTATTGGTAAGAGGACACCGGTGCCATCTACCCAGGCATATCTGTATGGGGCAAATGATATCCTACAATCACCCTGCACTCAGGAACACCCTTCCCAAAGGACAACACTGGGTGTGGAGCTGGGGAGGTGCCCACAACCTTGGGAAAAAAGGCAGGCCAAGCCAGATTATCCCACTTTTCAATCCCACTTTTCAAAATAGGAGAGGTCAAACAACATGAGCAAGGAGTAGCATCCAGACAGGAACCCCAACTTTTTGCTCCAGTCCCCTGGTAGATCTGCAGTTTAATTTGTTCTATACTGATGATTGACTGAGAAAATGCAGGAGAGTTTTATCTTTATTTTCATACACACACACACACACACACACATTTTTTTTTTTTGCTTGAATTATCTGTTCTACTTGAGATGCATGGCTTGGGCAGTATGTTAATGAAGATAAATCTAGGCAACATTCTAGATCTCCCAGGTAGATACTTTTCCTGGGTGTTACTTATTATAATTCAATGAGTTGTGTACATGTGGTGACTTGCTCATGTCTATTTTCTTTATTAGACCGAAGCACCCTCTGTTTCTACCTAAGATGGTAGGTGGGAGGGGGGATGCTGGTGGAGCTCAGACCCTGAATGAAACCCCCTGTGGGAGGCAAAACCTTGACTCTTTGAGCCCCCACTGCATGGGAAGGAGTGGAGTAGGTAGGTGTACAGTGAGCTTTGAGGGACCTTGTTTGGCTGGGAGTGCAGCATGGACTAGGATGGGGGTGTTGCATCAGCATGGTGCGTCCTAGCGCTTGTACTTACTTTGGAAGGATGATGCCGTTGAGAAGCCTGTAGGCTCAAGATAAATTTGGAGAGTTCTCCTGTTCCTGTTTTCTTTGTTCTGTTTTGCTTTTGTAAGCATATACTTGTCAGTTAGGCTGAAACTGAGCAAACAGCTGCTAAATACGGTTCTAGGAGAAATAACAGTTTGGTCTTTTTAAGGCCCCTGAATTTAGAGTAAGCACAGTCCCTTGACAGATGTCAGCAGGGAATCTGGGACTGGGCATTCCTTTGGGGAGCCAGATCAGCCCCCTATGTTCTGCTGGGGTCTGTTTCGCCATGCCCAAAGACTGGTGAATAAACGAAAAATGTCCACAGAATGGCTATGTCTTTAAGAGGAGTTTGGGAGAGTGGGTGTCTAGAGTCTTTTAAGTCATTGCTCATGATCTCTCCCAGCTGTTCTCTTAATTTCATTTTCAGAGTAGGGAGGGGTTTGGGGAAGAATATGTATCATTTTGTATGATGCTAAGGAGTACTACTTTTATCATACTACTTTGGGATTTAGTCTAGAGATGTTATTTAGCATTACAATAAATTCAGTATCATTCAGGGGACCTAGAAGAATTCAAGTCTAACTCAGTGACTATGAATATTAATCGCTAGATCTTAAATCTCTCCACCCTGCCGTGAAGTCAGGCTTAAGCCTGCCACTGTAGTCTGAACCTAGAATTTCAACTGATACAGAGAGAATTTATCGGAACATCCCAAGAGCCTCCAAAAGTTAACGTGTCTTCCCAATAGTCTTGCTAATATCTAAAGAGACATTTTTCTGTTCATACATATCTGACCCAGTTTACTAAGTAAGTATTTATATTAGTTAAAAAAACAATAGGAACAATACATTTTCTTTTACTGATTTTATTAGTTGAAAAAACACAAAATAAAGACCAAATTTTTCTGTGGCATTTTTTTGTATATTAAGTGAATTGTTTTTCAAAGAGAAAAAAAGAAGGTTAATATTGATGGATGCCCCATTGTGTATCAGGCCCTGAGCTAGTGTGGACACTTCCACATGCCTCGAAGGAACCCTGTGAGGGAGGTGATGCTGTCCCCGTGTTAAAGATGAAGAAACTGCAGCTCAGAGTGGTTACAAAATGTGCCCAAGGCTGGAGAGCTAGCAAAAGGGAAGTCAGGGGCTGGGGATTCTGATTCCATGAAGCTGGTGAAGCCCGAATGGTTAAGAGCACAGGGTTTGGGGCGTGACCGGCCTGCTATGCATTGCTGGCTCAGTCATTCTTCGGTGCTGTGACCTTGACCAGATGCTGAATCTCTGTGCCTCAGTTTCCGCATCTGTGAAACAAACACAGCAGTAGCTTCCACTTGATGGAGCTGTGATAATTAAATTACCTATTTACGGAAAATGCTTAGAATAGGTCTTGGCATATAACTGCTCATGGAATGTTAGCTACTACTGAGATTTTTATTATGATAACTAAATTTGCCTTTATCAGTACTTGTTGAAGAGTTACATTTCTTTCATAGAACAGCTTGCCTTTTGAAAGGTTGCAGTTATATTTCATTATGGAATAATGTAAACTACCTTAGAATTTAATTTTCTTTTCGGCCTCCCAGCAAAGGTTAAGATCTGAATAAAGGCATGCGTAGCCAAGAGGGATTCCTGACTTTGGTAAATGTCAGCGATTTGCTCTTTTCTCCTTGGTGTGTGTAACTTTCTTTCATGCTGCCCATCCTGGCTTTACGAGTGGCTAAGCAAACATGAGAGGGAGAATTAAGCTGATGCTTGTCTCTTAGCTTTCCTGTCTTTGTAACATGATCATTAGGTACAGCATCTTCCCTTTGTTGCATTGTACTTGGCCTCACGCTGACAGCCTGTGTGCCCGGTGCACACGAGCCACAGCTTGCACCAATGGGCTTTATGAATTTTCTTTAGAGCTGGAAACACCATAGGAGCTTTGCATGTGACAGTTTTGTGCAATGGGGAGTAGGGTGAGGGGGGTCCAGGGGGCAGTGGCTGGGACGGCTTGTCTGGTTTGGAAAAGAAATGATCCAAGTTTGCTAGACCTTTGGCTCTACATTCTGATCCCAATTTTTGTGACTTTCTCTCTACATGTTGTAGAGCTCTGGGAGTGAGGCATCAACAGTATTTAGTGAATAGCTATTAGTAGCAGTTATGTGTGGAACGCTGTGCCAAGTCCTGGGAAATGATAAGATAAATTATGTTACAGTCCCTGCTCTCAGGGCATTTGTAATTCATCAAAACAAGAACTGGAAGAGGGCATAGTACTATGTGAAAGCGGTCATCATTGAGTGTACGCACAACATACTTTGAGAGGGGCGCTGGCGCTAATTAGAGAAAGGCTTCCCAGAGGAGGTGGCAAACTGGGCTTCCAAGGGTTGGCTTGCCTCTCAGAGGATGGAGTAATCTTGGCAGGCAGACATTATAACCAAGGCACAGAGACACACCCCAGTGAGGTGTGTGAGGGAAGTGGCAGGTGGCACAAGGTGGTTGCTTACAGCACACCATGATAGAGCACAAGGCTGAGAATGAAGGGCAGGCCTATGGATGGGAGGATCTTGCTCTCAGTTTGAATCATGTAGAATTTTAAAGCATTGCATGTTGTGGTTAGAAATGTCTATTTTAGGAAGATTGGTTTGAAGGATAGATTGAAAGGAAGCAAGAACTGATTGTAAGTAAGTAGTGCCAGCAAGAGATGGTGAGGTATGAATGGAGTGGAGTAGATGGATGTGGTGGGCATTTGGAGGGAAAATCTTTAGCACATGAACAACATGAAGATAGAACCTTGGGGTCCACCTACCCTTAAGAAATGGGCAGAAGAAACAATCTGTGAGAGACTGAGTGGTGTGTTGGAAGACAAAGGATGGGGTATATTTTCAGCAAGCAGGGCAATCAGTACTCAGCAGTATTAGAGGGACAACTAGGACAGGACTGATAAAAGACCACTACAGATAACAGGCTGGGGTCATTGGTGATCCTTAGGGAAAATGACAGGTGATTCTAAACAATACAGGGGTTGGGGGCACTGATCCTTCATGCAGTTGAAAATTCATACATAAATTCTGAGTCCCTCAGAATTTAATCCTGAGTCCCTCAGAATTTAAGTACCAGTATCCTACCTCTGATTGGAAGCCTTACTGAGTACATAAACAGTTGATTAACTAGTATTTTGTGTGTTATATGTAATATATACCATATTCCTACTGTAAAGTAAGCTAGAGAAAGCAAAATGTTATTAAGAAAATCATAAGGAAGAAAAAATGCATTACAGTATTTATTGAAAAGTAGCTGTCTGTAAGTGGACCCATACAGTTCAAACCTGTGCTTCCTCAAGGGTCATACGTTAGAGCTCTGTGAGAGTGGAGGGAACAGCGGAATGCTTACTGTATTCAGAATATATTGCTCTTCCACAAGAATGTAACTAAAAGTTACATGCATTTGTGCAAGGGAAGATTCGCAAACATCTAGCGCTTTGGGTGCTTGGATTGGGGGTAGAGGAGAGGGAAGCGTAGTGTCAGTGCTAAGTTGAAGTCTCCCTGAATCATACCCCTGCCTTCTGCTTTCTAGGGTCTCAGAAAGTTCCTTCCTTGCAAATACCATTACTCTAATTGTGCCATTTTGCCTTATCACTGTAAGCATACTGTAGAACGCAGGTGCTTGTAAAGTCTCTTCTAGTTCCAAACTGATACTCATTTCTAGCCATGATGCTATAGTGGACGCTGTGGCGTGCCACCCAGACTCCCATTCTGCTACTGAGGCCCTCATGGTCTACCTGCAGGGAGTGTAGGCGGCTGGTGATGGTTCTCACCTGGGAATTGTCCTCAGCTGAAGTGAGCTGCTCCACCCAAGACCGCAGCCTCCGGGTTGGGGGTGCAGGATAGCCCGCATTCAGTGATGAGTCGGTGGAGGTGGGATGTAAAGGCTCCCGTGCCTCGAGGTAGGATACTTTTGAAGAGTCACCCCAGACTCACAGCTCCTGTGCTTCCCAGTTGAGCTCTTCTGTCTGCTCATTCAAGTCCTTCTCCCTTCAGTCCCCTGCTGTGCATATGCCAATAAACTCCCTTTGTGATTTTCAGAGTCCATTTCCTGGGGAACCAACCTAAGTCACTCATTGTTTTCAGTTTGGTTGCCTACCCAAGAGGGGTCACCAGTCAAAGTCTGTAGTCCCTCTCACCTTTGCTTCTGATCCCCTTGGGCATGTCCAGTGGAAAGAGCCTCTCTCCCAGTAGCTGGAACAAAAGTCTTGGCATTGAGCCTCCTTGGCCCCGAGTGATTGCGCCATACACCCATTAATGGACTATTCAAGGAGAGGAAAACGCCTAGAAGTCAGCTGTTCAGCTCCTCCGGAGACCTGCCCATTAACCCCCAGCCCTGTAGAGGGGTCTGTGCGATGGGGTGACCCCTTGGCGCAGAAGCTGGTCCCCACCCTGCACCCTATTTCTGTTCCTGCCCTCCCCTCCACCCCTCTTACACTTCCCACACTCCTTAAGGCAGCTAGTAGTCACCATCCTGCATTGACTCTTTCATTCATATGTTCTTTTTAGTCAAGAAAAATGAATGTTGAAAACACAATTGAGATATTTCAAGCAAATATAGAACCTCCCTTGAAATTTGTTGCAGAAACAGCGCTGAGCAAACAAACTACTGGGAAGCACAGCTTCGAAACAAACAGCAGCTGCCACCATCCGTGGGCTTCTTCTGCCCTTTTCCTCATTTGTTTCTAATTCGTTTTTAATAAAACCTGCTGCCTAGCAGTTGAACAGCAATTTTTCTTTCCTATCTTGAGGCCTCTCAGGTGGCCTTGACGGTGACTTTTAGTAATGGGGGCCTCGGGGGACAGAGCTCCACGCCCTCCCGCTGTTGTGCTGTTTCACGGTCCCTTCTGTGACCGTGTCCACACCTCCCTGACCAGGTCGGGTAGAGATGGACTTTCTGGACGGTTAGATCTGTCAGGATTCAGGTCTAAAGTGTGGTTTCTTGCCTTTCTGGCTTTATGAGAATGGATAATGCTAATTCCTATCTTTCTCAGTGACTAAGTGCTTCAGCTGTTGGTTTTGGGGTTTTGTTTGTTTTTTTAATGTTTTCCATGTGGAATCTTAGAAGGCACAGAGCTAAGGGCTGTTCTTGGCCCTGGTTTACTAAAGACAGTGACTTTAAGGAACTCCGACTTGTCGCATCCAACTCATTTGTCTCCTTCCACGTGAATCGCAGCCCCGAAGCAACCCTTCTTCCTTTCTGCGCTGTTAGCGGTGTGGAATTCCTTAGCTTAAAAACTGTGATGGGATATTAATGGATTGTTGACTACGTTCAAGGACTGGTGTTGGGCCCTCACTTATTCTTCACGGGAGCTATGCTAGGTAGATGCCACCCCCTGTTTAATCTGCTCAGAGACTCAGCTGCCCTCCCAGGGCCTGCTAGGGGCACGCAGCCAGTGAAGGCAAAGCTGAGGTTCAACCCAGGTCTGTCCGAAGCCCTGGCTCGGGTTTCCCCCCCATCTCTCAGCCACTGTAATAATACATGGCAGCGCGCTCATAATGAAGCAATCACCAGCGATAGTAGCTGCTTTTAGCCAGAAAGGTAGCAGTCTTTTATTTGTCCTTTGGAGTATATTTCTTGAAAAGTGAGATAGTGCCTAACATTTAAAAATTAGGAGATTTTGTATTAAACAGAATGTTCAGTTTTTCTTGAAAAAAAAAAAAAGAGAAGAAAAACCTTTAGATCTGGAAATACTGCTTTCACAGTTTTATAGTACAACTGTTCCCGCTAAGTAAAATTTCGCACACCTCCCACCCCACCCAAAGGAGACATGACTTCTTTAGTTTGCCACGGGCCTCAGCTACCCTACTTCACTCTTACATCACTTCCCTGGTTTCTGTGGACTTTTAAGTTTGTGATTCTTGAGTTGGGCTTCTCAAGAAACAGTTTCTGACTAGTTAGGAATCAGTAGAAGTCCATGTCAATTTCTGCCTCTGAGTTGAATTTTACAGCCTTTGATTTTTCTTTTCAACTTTTTGGAATAGTGATTCAGTAAGAACAGCTTCAATGATTGGACATGTGCTAGGCATTCTAACATTTGCCTGACACCGAGGGTAGGCAGATACCTGCTTGGTGGTGAGAACATGCATAATTCTCCAATTGAGTTTGCATTCTAACACCGGCAGGTGCTGCAGAAACTGGAGGCCACCTGCACCAGGGTGTTTTGCAGAGGTGGCAGGGCAGAGAGGGGAGATGAGGCCAGGGGAAGACACTGTAGGAGGAGCCATTGTGTTGATTCCGTGGCGGCCACCTAGGTAAGGTAGTCCCACACCTGGAACACCACTTTCTTAACTGCCAGTGTTCACACAACGAGCAGCTCAGAAATCTCAAAGAGCAAGTTAGAACCTCAGAATGATGGGTCTCTCGTTTCATCCTGATGTGCCTGCAAGTGTATTTCCATTTGAGAGTGAGAAATGTAAGTCCTTTTCATTGTTTCAGTGAAGGTCATGTATCCTTTTATCTGGTTTAAACACATCTCATAGAAGTGTAAAATAGGAACAAAATGGATTTTGACTCATTTCATCACTGCAACTGGATTAAAATTTAATAGTGTTTAATATTAACACATGAGAGCCCCCAAAACTGAAGTTGTTATTTGTGTATTTAAATAAGTATTTGCTTTTAATTAAGACAATGCTTGGAATATTGTTTGAATTTTTATTGTTTATTTTCTTTCAGGACCCTGCAGGGATCTTTGAATTGGTGGAACTCGTTGGAAATGGAACATATGGACAAGTTTATAAGGTAAGTTCTGTTGGGTTTGAACATGGCTTGTGTGGTTTGAGTTCATGAATGCTGAGTTGCACAGTGCTGTCTGTTGTTCATGTATGCCTCATAGCAGATATAAAATGAAATCATATACTTTCTAATTGACTCTCCATCATTTTAAATATATGTGTCGTCCCGTTGCCTAAACTGGATTCTGGAATTCAGGACTTTCCCTTCATTATGTACTACAGTGTTTATGTCTGATACATGTCTGCATATTTGAAGTTCTTCAGGTGGTTAATTTCCTTTACTTTAATCATTGCCAGACTGGTTTTCAAAGGAGCAAAGGATGCCATTTACTTTAGAAATTTAAGCTACTAAAGCATCATATCTGGAAAAATAGGTTTGTTACCGGCCTGTGGCACGAGTTAAATGAGTTTAGTGAACAGCCTTAGGGAAAAAAACTGGTGACCTCACAAAGCAAAGGCCCAGGGTACCGATGGCTTTTTGCAAGATACCAAATAACGAAAAGTTAACCTTGAGTTGAGATTGTGCTGGGGAATAAGAAGTCCTCCTTGCCCTTTTACTAATTTTTGCTTACAAATTCACCCTAAAAATGCTTTTAAAAAGGTACTTTCCCCCAGGAAATGATCTCAAAATGGTTGTTTAAAATGTGGGTTGATTCTCTTTCTGATAATCAAAAGGAAATGGAAATGAACTGTTTTTAGACTAAAACTCAGGGGGTTTTAGTGAATGAGCTATTGAAACAACTGCCTTCAAAATAAACCGTTTCCTTATGATTGTTTCTAAGGGAAACATCCATCATTTTCCTGAGTGCTAGTGATAGGGGATGTCATTTCCATTACTAATTATCCCTTGTTTTACTTTCAAAAATTCCTTCTCTGGGGCCTCAACTTCACTTAGCAATTAAAACTATCCTAGAAGTCATATGGATTGTAATATTTCCAGTTATACAGTATGTCAAAAGTATGCAAACACACACATATATATAAACATACATATGTGTATGTGTGTGTGTGTATACATATATATTAATCTTGAGAATCTTGTTTTTAAAGCACAGTTGTAAACAGATACATATTTAAACCTTTATTTACTGGAGTTTACCCTTTGGTGTTCACTCCAGGGGAAATTTTTTCCCTTACAAGAAACAATTATTTCTTAAAATGCCAACCCCCTGCCATTAGACAGAACGTAGTCTACCCAAGATGTTCACTTGACGTTGATCCGGTCTGACAGAAGAAAGAAATGTGTCTCAGCAAATGCTTTTAAATACTTTCAATGAAGATAATTAGGTTGAAAGAATGTATTGTTGCATTTTGAGAAATTGGATTCAACTTGAGAGTTAAGGTGAGCTAATGAATTAATCCCTGATTTAGGCAGAAAATTACTTCTGATGTGCTGTCAGTGTGGAGGAGCAACTCCGGAGCACGCCGCTGGTTCATGGTGCCATTTCTTAGAGCCCTTTGACCACCTGTAGAATGCAGTTCGTGACATGACCCACAGCTTTGTCCACTCATATCAGGGGTGGACTGTACAGTTTTGCAAGAGACGATAACAAAGAGGTTCACTCGAGGATGAGAAGGTGTGGAAAATCCAGAATTATCCCTAACATCTTGTACCTGAAAACAAAGAGGAAACAAAATGGCAAAAGGTCTCGGATCTTTTTAGAGACGAAAGGTTTTTACCAACCACGTTGTTAATGTTATTGTTCTAAAGGGTGCCATTCTCTTAGTGGTTGATACAAAACTTTGGCTGTATACAAAACCTCTCATGCTGAAGGGGGACCGCAAAGAATGGTCATGGGCTTTGGGACCAGAGACATGGTCCCTTCCAAAGGCCCCAGGTGTTGTTTTGTGGCATCGCAGTGTTTCTGTGTGTTAGTCAAGTGAGAAAGTAGTTAGAAATACTTGGGAGACTTGTGAAGACTTATCTAAAGAATGAAAACTCCCTACCCAGTTACGAGTTCAGTTTTGAGGCGACACAAGTGATGTGAGGTGGCACTGGGTTTCCTGAGCCACTGATCCAGTTCTGCTGTTACCTTGAGTTCTAGAGCAGGAGTGTCAAACTTGTCTTCACCGAGGTGCATCAGCCTTGGCCTTCACAGGGCTGAATGTAATTTCAGGACTATATAAAGGTAACTACTGCTTAACTAAGGGCAAGGAGCTCGGCACTGCCTCCGGGTAGAAGCAAGGTGCTGGGCCGGGTAAAATAAGGTGGAGGGCCGGATTCAGCCTGCGCTTAGGCCTTGTGTTTGCCACCTGTGTTCTAAAGGGTTAAAGCGCAATACAAATAGCAGAAATTGAACTCAAATATATGCGAGCCTGAAGAAAAATAACTTAGGAAGTAATTGTTCATATTATCTCTTTCTCCCTTCCTTTCCCTCTCTCTAAAAAGAAATAAAAACATCTTTTAAAAAATGAAGTATATATTGGTTATCACAGAGATGGAGATGTATTTTAGTCCCAGGTGGTATTGTGAAATGGGAACCCAGTAGATTCCTCAGTATTGCACAGGTTTGTCTTGAAACTTCCTTAAGGTTATAAAAAGTAAAGAGGCCGTCTTGGCGGTTATAGTGCTTGTGAGAGAGAGCGCGGTGAGCATGTGTGCATGTGTTTTCAAAGGGTTGCAAAGGTCCTTAGAGGTTGTCTGGTCCAGTCATTTTGGCACCAGCTGCCTATTCAACCCATTCTTTTTTTTTTTAATCTTATTTATTTTTTGGAGAGAGGGGAAAGGAGGGAGAAAGAGAAGGTGAGAAACATTGATGGGTGAGAGAGTCATTGATTAGCTGCCTCTCACAGACATGTGCCCAAATCTGATTGGGAATTGAACCAGCAACCTTTCAGTTCACAGGCTGATGCTCAACCCACTGAGCCACACCAGCCAGGGCTATTCACCCCATTCTTGATCATCTCCAGTTCATTTTCCTACAACTCTTTTTGAATGTTCATTATCACATTGAGCCAAGATTTTGGCTGCCTAAAATATTTACCATACCATCAGAGCTATTTAAAAAAGAGAAATTCCATCTTCTTCCATGAGAACAGAGTCCTTCCAATATTTGAAGAAGACTTCTCCCTACTTCCCCCAAACACATACTTGTGTCTCCTGCTCTCCAGACAACATGATCTTAATTGCTTAATTAATTCTTCATATTCCACAGACCTGAGGCCCCTCATTATCCTCAGATGAGGATAGTTTCAGGACATAAACCAGGACAAATGTACAGGATCCGACACAAATAATGCCCCTTTTATTATAAAATCTTTTATTACAAAACCATCAGCATGTAATTTGGTAACATAACAATATCACACTCAAGCACACCTTATGGCATTTTAGGTGAAATGCTCAAATTAAAACTATAAATTGTGATGCCCATATTGTTACCCGGAACCTGCACTAAAAATAATGCTTTGTACTTTTACATAATCTTCCACTTTATAAAACTTTTTATGTGTATTGTCTGGTTTTTTATTTAATTCTATAATAAGTTCATGAGAACCTTGTTCTTACCTTAGAGTCTTTACAGTTACCATCCCCATGCGTGCAACACTTGCCCTGTCTCCTCCGGTGACGGGGCACTTCCCCTTCAGTTCTCAGCTTAAATGTTGCCCCCTCAAACAGGCCACTTTTCATTCTTGTGTCTAATGTAGCCAGCTACCCCTCCTGCTTCCCTCCCCCCTCAAACTTTATCACATCAGCCTGTTTCATTGTCTTCATTATCTTACTTCTTTGTTTATGTGTGCATATAAACAATTTAAAAGCATAAATAAAAGAGAAATAAGGGTAGGAACCTACTGTCCAGCCATCACTGAATCCACAGTCTGATATGTAGTGTAGGTGTTGGCTATCGTTGGTCCCAGAATTGATCTCTGTTTTCCTTCATAATTCCTTTTATATTAATTCCCAGTTTTTCTGATATTTCCCATAAAATATCAGCCTGCTTATTTCAGTCGTGAATATTTGCACAACAGGAATCAACAAAATGATCTACTTGTGTTTTTCTTTTTATGTTGGGAGGCAAATATAGATTTTATTTTAAATGAATTGTCAATAGTCTGTAGAATCCAGATTCATGCTGGAAGTTTACAAAATGGAGCAAATTGATTTTCTGGGATTCAGCCTCCTGGCAGAGGTTCTCAAACTTGAGTGTGCAAAATGAATATTTGGGAAATTATTTAAGATATAGATTTCCAGGCTCAACCTCTGACATTTTGATTCAGTAGGTCTGGGGTATGGTCCAGGAATCTCAGCTTTATTTGGTGCTTGGATTCATTCTGATGTTCAGGGCCCTGGGGCCACACCTGCAAAAACCCTGTGGAAATGGTTACAGATTATCCCGTTGGAGGGCCCCTTGGATGAATGCTCATCCTAGCACTTGTTGTAATCATTTACTTCAGGATATCCATGCGGATTCTAACTGGCGTAAGCTAGGAAAAGTAAAAACTGTAAAGATTTTGACTTGGGATATGGTGCCAACTAGTTTGATATACTCATTCAGGATTTGACTTTTGGTGTTTTTATTTGACATGTTTGTGATTACAGTTTAAGGTTATTCCTGAATAACTGAACTCAAGATCTGAGGATCAATATGGTCAAAACTGACCTGGTATAGAAAGAAGAATCTGAGCCTGTTGTATTAGATTTCCTCAAATCTGCATTGTGATCTTTTAATTAACTTTCTGTTAAAGTAAGACAAAGCATTTTAATAGTAAGCTTATTAACAGTCCTGATCTGGAGGTATTCTATGCAATGTAGCTTTTCATTGTAGCTATTCTGATGAATTGTGGATTATACTATTCACTTATTTGATAAGGAGTGAGTATGGGAGAACGTTGTGTTCCTTAGATAATAGTGGCACTTGTTCTTTTAATCAAGAATTTTCAATATAAAGAATACATTATTTCACATTTGTTTAGAGCCAATGAAAAAACTCTGCGCTCTGTGTGGGAAGAATGCAAGCCAACGGACCCATGTGGCTCTTACTCTACAGAAGCGTGCGACAGGATTATCTATTTAGTGCTCTGAGTGCCTGCTGTGTGCTAAATGTTTCCATGTATATTGACTTAGTTATTTCTTGTGATTTTATAGTGCAGGAAACTAAAGCATTTATTCAACTACATCATCACTCCAAGGCACGGTTTCTTAGCCTTAGCATGCTTGACATTTTGGTTCAGATAGCCCTTTATCGTAGGGGCTCTCCTGGGCACTACAGGATATTTAGCAGCATCCCAGGCCTGTGCCTAAGAGATTCCAGGAACACCTCACAGTCGTGACAACCGAAAATATCCCCAGATATTGCCAAATGACTCCTGCGAGGCAAAATTGCCCCCAGTTGAGAGCCACTTCTCTAAAGATAAGACAAAAATAGTAAAACTCTTAAAATTGATGTCCAAACAGAGGCGGTGAGAGTGTAGAATATGGAGCAATTAATGCTGCTCGGGCAGAGTGGGGACTTGAATGGATGGTGGGAGGAGCATTTGGAAAAAAGCTTCAAGGCCTTGGCATGTGTACATCTTGGAGTGTAATTTAGCATTTTCATAAGGGAGAGGAGTGTATAAAAAGGAGTCTGGAGCAGGGCTCAGCTGGATTCCCCATCTGGTTCTGCTTCGTTTTGGGTGTGTGAAGAGAGCCAACTTACTCTGAGTCTGGACTTCTTCCTCCGTTAATAATAGTACAGTGGAGGGTTGTTCCAAAAACTGAAGTGTGATGTATGTGGAAGTCCTCAGCCCAGTGCCCGACACATAGTAGGCAGTCGGTCACCTTTTCTTCTTCCCCAGCATGTGCCAGTGGGAGCCTACTTTACCGGTTCTTTCCACGGTCTTGTTTTTGTAGACGATGATACGATCTTAAGGAAGCATTCATAGCAGATGAAGTCAGAGACACACTTGCCTTTGTGCCTCACCTTCCACCCCTTTGCATTCTTGATATTTATGTAAGCTCAGAATTGCTCTCTCTATGTTAAATCTAATGCACAATGCATACTTCTTATGTAGCATTTGATGATATAATTGCCATTTAGATGCTGTTGTTGGTGTTTAGTGTTAAAAAAGCCAACTTCTCAATAATCCGTATAGAAAAATGTAGATTATTAGAGGAAATAAGAATTGGTTGTAGCATTCCAGAACTTTACTGGAGTAAATGATTTTTAAGTAATTACACATTTTACAAATTTGAGGGGAGAATCGACAGTATTTCCTCTTAGGGTAGTACAAGTTCTAAGTAGGGACTCTCGACTGTGGGACGTGGAAGGAATCTGGCATAGAAAGGACCTTATTTTGGAGGTGCGGACCTACTTTTATGGTTTTGGTTCTACCTCTAACTTGCTGCAGCTTGGAGCTTGCCAAATAGCCACTTAGAGCTTCCATTCTTCTTACCTGTAAAATGAGAATAAAAATACCTTTTCGGATACATCCCACCAGGTTATGCTGAGGTTGAAAGAAATTAAGGACTATGAAAGTCTTTTGTTGAATTTAAACTGCTGTGTACACTTAAGGTTTGATTATTGCTATTTTCATTCATTACAAGGTAGGAGGCAGGGCGTTGTATACCAGGGTCTAATGAAGTCTTTTCCTGTTTGTCTTCTTCATCCTTGTGCTAGTGCTGTGTGTTACTCAGTAGGTGATATTCCTCTCGGAGTAAGTTGACTCCAGCTGCAGATTCATTCTTAGGCCCTGTCTGCTTCCTGTTTTTCAGTCTTCAGGCAAAAAAGAGTCATTGGATTGAGTGGTGATGTCTCTGGCTTTGCTTTTGCTTAATCTTTGTCTCATTAACATTCGTTAGCTGGTTAGTCACCTTTCTCAAAGGGTGTTCATGGAACCCCAAGGTCAGAAATGTGAGAAAAGAATAGGATAGAGAGACTAAAGAAGTTTTAAAGCAGTAGGAACCATCCCTTCTGCTTGAACATTAGCATTTGTATTACTTTGTTTTACCCAGTATTTTCCCAATTTATTTAACTGTGGACTTTCCCCTTTCTCCTTCCTACCTGAATAACCCCGAGTACTGCCTCTTGGAACTATTTCATAGAACACAGAGAATCAGGATGGCTTCTGCCCCGAGTCACAGCTGAGTGTAATCCACATTGCCGCACCCTCCTGTGGAGGAGGGTGTTTTACCTGGCAGTGCGGGTGTCTTTCCTGTTTGCTTATTAACCAGGCTCTTCGGCCAGGTCTCATCTGTTGATTGCCTTTAAAAATAATTTTTGTACTGAATATAGTCACACATTTCATCTATTAAAATAAATTAATGATATGGCCAAGGGCGCTAACTAGTTTCATTCAATTAAAAAAAAAACCAACATTTTTTTGTAACTGCCAAAATACCCAAACACTGTTTTTCTAAGAGTGCAGAAACTGTGATTTTTAACATCAAACATTTTAAAAAATGTCTCTGGGATGTGATATCACATGCAAAGCATTGTTCTTAGTCATAGTTTTGACTATGGCTAAGATCTTAAAATTAATATTTTAATATTAATTAATTATTAACATTGAGTTATTAATATTGTTAACATTTAGTCTTAGAGTGTACTTTAATGGCAGTTGACCAGAATTATATGCAACAGTTTTACTCTTGCTTCTCAATAAGTAGATCATTTACCCTTAAAATGTGTAGATTGATGAGTTTTTTATCCTCAGAGATTTCTGTGTTCTTTTTGTCCAGTTTGGCCTGAGACCATGCTACCTCATGCTATGGGTCTGTTGGGAGTGATGGATTAGGTGATTGACGTGTGCCACCCAAGGGAAGACCTTTATGAGAGTCCTGTTGTATTTCATAGGGAAGGGGCACTTTCTCTGCTTGGTGGGCAGACCTTCAGAGTTGCTACTAAAACTTGCCCCAGGGAAATATGTCCAATTTCTCATTGCTGCTAGTGGTTTTCAGCCTTGTGTTTACAGAAATCATGTGGTATAGCTTTGGAAAATCTGCACCTATCTGGGCCCTTCTATAGAAATTTGGTTTTAGTTGGTCTGCTGAAAGGCTGGGTAAAGTTGTTTCCAGAACTTCCCAGATGCTTCTAACATGCAGCCAAAATTGAGAGCCACTGAGCGAAGGGATCGCCTCTCAGGTTGTTTCAGAGCTCTTTTTGGTGTCTTTGCCGTTGCGGGGAGTTTCTGCCACTCTTATCTCTATCCTGGGGTTTTGTTTACCTCGTTTACTCATTGATTCATGTTCAGCCTTTATCATTAGCACCTATTATTGGCTTGGCATGTGGGTGCCCACCTTACATTTGAAGTGTTTAAATTGCTTTAGTTCAAAATACTTTTGTTCCATTTGAAATCAGTGAATTGCCAAATAACTTGATGCACAACACCCTGGTGTAGTTTTTAGATCTCGTAACACCCTTAATGACTTGGTGATTATAAGGCAGTCTCAAGTAATTAAATAATCAATAGTTACTATGAAATTGCCATTATTTGGGGGCTCTTTGTAACCTGTAAAGTGAAACCCGCGAGGATTGCAGGCACAGACTTCGTGGCTATCCACAGTTTTAACTATTTTGTAATGGGAAACATTTGAGACTCTTTAAAAAGAATAACCAATTAATTGGGGCCCTGAGATTGAATTTCTTATCTCTGTGGTTTAACCTTAAATGTAATTTTATTAAATCTACTTGCATATCTTACGTGTGCCAAAATAAATATCTGCTGTTTGACAAGGAGATACAAATTCTATTAAGTAGGAGCCTTGCTTGGTGGTGAGAGTCTTGAAGGGAGCATGAAGCATTGCAGGGTTTTCTGAATAGGGCCGAGCGCAGCCTCCTCTGCAGAGTGCCGTGGCCTTGGGCACTGCTCCTGGTCTTTGGTCATCTTGCTTACGAAGGCAATGCACAGAGCTTCCGAGCCCCTTCAGTTCCCATTTGCAACAAAGGAAGAAAAGCATAGCAGCTGGGTCACTGAGAACTCTTTATAGATAGAAAATAGCTTCCATAATAATGATGAGGATAATAACAGTATCATCTTTCTAGACTGCAGGGAAGAGTCATGTACTACGTTATGTGAAGAGCTCAGTCTCCTGTAGGGGGAAGGTGCTCCACTGTTTTAGAAAACATGCCTGTATTTATGTAATACAGCCTGTGGGGACGCACAGTCTTTGGCATGCCACTCATATGTTCTGGTTGATGCTTTTCTCTTAAGTGTTTATTGAGAAGTTTAGCTTTGGTCTGTGCCTCAAATTCAGGAAGCCATTTGAGGTTCATAGCTCACAATACTAGAAATCTTACTGCTTTTTAGTCCCTGTGACCTTTCTCTCTCTCTCTCTCTCTCTCTCTCTCTCTCTCTCTCTCTCTCTCTCTCTCTCCCCCCTCTCTCTTTCATTGTGGTAAAATATACATCCCGTCATATACTGTTCAGAGTCACTAAGTACCTTCTCCTGTTTGTGCAACCATCACCATCACCAGAACTTTTTCATTTTCCCAGATGGAAACCCTGTATCGGTAACTCCTCATCCCGCCCTCCCTTTCCTCCTACCAGCCCCTGGTCTTTCTTTCACAAATATTCCCAATAAGCTTAATTGTAGAGGTTATGGGCCTCTGGCAATGCTTGTTCTCCTACAAGTCTAGAATGGCCCTGCCCATCTGTCTGTCCATGTGTTGGCATTCCTCAGGATGACTCATTGGCAGCCCATTTTGTCGTCCAGGTGACTGACCGCCCAGCACCTGCCTGGCTGCATCTTGTTCTAAGAAGCTGAAAGTAGCTGAAGCCCTTGATTTTTCTGCCTTGTTTATATCTAAATAAAACAGTTATTCTCAGGTAGAGGGAGAGAGTGGAGATAGAGTCAATGAAAAATGTACAAGCATTTTTCATGAATCCTAAAAGAATGTTGCTAATGGTTTCTCTATTAAAGTGTGCTGGACTGTGGTTATTTTTATTACAGTTTTATAAATGAGATTCTCCTTTGCCTTTAAATGTGTTAACTGCTTGCTTTTAGTGGGGTTTTATTCCCTGTAGGAAGTGCCAGTATTTCATACAGTAACAGAATGTTCTAGACAGAGGATAGCTGGGATCTCCCTCATGCAGGTGTCCCTTTGCCAACGTACCACTTGCTGAGTACTCCCCGCCTTGCATAGATCCCCAGGGCGGCCCCACACTTAGGTTCTAAGACATCCTCCCAGTTGTGGGTTCCTCATCAGGAGACCTCTGCCTCCCCTCTGTCCCATCCCGACTTACCTTGGCTTTGGGAGCATCGCGTTGCTCTGCATGCATGCACACGGCACACGGTTTCTTTTTATTCATGGTACCCCGAGACCCCTAGCACTGGGCTCAGGCAGCAGCCCTGCTCCTACCCTGGGGCATGGGCTGACTCTTCTCATTGCACTGGCCTCACTGTGTTGTAGTGTTCTGTCTCGCTGTTTCCACTCCAAACTCTGAGCTCCTTGCAGCCCAGAACATCCCCTTGCTGTCTCTCTAGTGCAATACAGAGTAAATAGTTAAAAATAGCATCTTACAGAATAAAAGAGCACACCATTCCCGTGTTTGTGCAAGTTCAGAATACCCTATCGTAGTGGAATGTATCTCATTTTTCCTTAATCTAAACTGTTTAAGCATATTAATCAAAGAGACTGACACTAAGTATATTATTTAATAGCCGCAGCAGTTAAATACTGCTAATTTAAATAAAAACCTACCATCACATATAACAAAAAATAGGATAAAGAAAAATGCCTTTCCTTCTTTCTAAACTGGTTTCATGGACGTGATTCTACAACTGAGTCTGTGGCTAAACACCGGGGGCCACAGCTCATTTGAGCTGATAAAGACTCTGCTGCACATTTGGGAACAGAGATGGGTTTTCTTAGGTTTCCCTTCTTCCACCATGTCTTCAGGGCTGCACAGGGAAACACTGATATTGATGATTTAGACAGGTTTCATAAACCCTCGTATTCATTATTTTATTTGACCTTCCCAGGTACCCCACAGATGAAACAGAGGAGGTGTGATTACCTTTGTTTTCAAGATGAAGAACTTTAGGTCTCAGAGTTTATAAGTGACTTTCCCAAGGTCACCAAGTAGGTGATGGAGCCTGGCTCATGGTCAGCAACTTAAATTCTCTTAGCTCCACTCAGAATTTCCGAGGAGGAAATGGGGGGAGGGTGGGGCTGGCAAGACAGTGTAGGGGAAATCCCCTTGAATATTTGGCCAGGTCTGGTTTTGCCCTGCCCTTGCATTGCGCGTTCAGAATTCATTTTAAGTAGATCTCCCGTAAGGCTGAGTTTATAATATAAATTAGTGATACCACAACCTGTTTCAGTACATGGGGTCAGGCACAAACAATGCCCCTTTTTCTTATAAAATCTTTTATTGGAAAATCATAAGCATGTAATTCTTTGATATAACAATATCAGACTCAAGTACACTGATATGTATGACGTTTTAGGTGAAATGTTCAAATCGCTCTACATCTCGTGTGAGACATTCACGTACCCTACCAACCACACACAAGCAAGCCTTACTTCTGCTGGACCCTGTATAATTCTTTTAATCTTTAAATCTAAAATATCGAAGGACGTTCGGTGGCTAGGCAATTAGTCACTGGTTTCCTCGAAAGTAGAGGTACCATATTTTTACACAACAAACAAAATTGCTATTTTCTCAGAAAGAGAAGAAGGGAGCTGTTGTCCATCTATAGAAAGGAGTTGGCATGCCTTAGGGTAGTTACATTTTACAATATGAAATGCTGCTGTGCTGGGCACTTAGGGAATTGGTTGCATCTTTTCTCAGGATTTGTTTCTGGTGGGAGAAAAAAGGGAATAGCATAGCATGTTTCTAGACTGCTTCAAAAATCAGCTCCAATAGCCAGGGGCATGATCTTCCCCTCCTGCTCCCCACAAAGACTCCACAATCAGATTGGAGCTTGATAAATGTTTGTGGAATTGAATTGATTTATTTTCTCAGCCACAGTTGTGTACTTTTGTCAGCAAATGAATGAATCTTCCTGCTCTGGAGACCATGCAAATATTTGCCAGGTGCTTAATCTGTACTTTATTCTGAGCAGAGGGAAGGCCGGTTACCTGTAACCTGGGGTGGCATTGTGGCAAATTGCTTGTGCTTTGCTTTTATATTTCCCTCTCTAAAGGGGGACTAGGTTTGTACATTTGGAGAGGAGGGTAGGAGGGACAAGGAAACAGAGGACAAAGGAGAAGAATTTCTGGATAATGAAGTTGAAAGTAGCCTGGCTACAGTATCACAAGATAACTATTTACTGGGTAATTTATCATTAATGCAAGTTGAGAATACCTGTGTAAAGACTCTCCATTTCTGTTCCCGTTAAAGACTATGCCATTCACTTTTCCCCATAGGTCTTAAGTATCTAGCACCCATGACCACGGTAAGGCCTCTAAAGGCTACATCAGTTGCTACATCAGTTGCTACACTGACAAGCTTTAGCTGCATTTATCTCATTCTTTCTCTTTATGTGTCAAAGCAATGAAACATAAGAAAGTGTGTCCTCTTCTTTGGAGGGAGGCAGAGTGGATTGTATTCCTTTTTAAAAGGAGTTTCAAATTAAACAGATTCTGACTTCCCCGTACCAGCCTTCCCGTGATCACAGCAGAAGAGGAATGTGCTGTTACCTCAATGTTTAGTACATTTTGTTCCATTATTCCATACCTACTCATGCACTTTTGAGAGATACTTCAGGACTTTCAAAACCTTTCCTTCCCTGAAGAAACCTATTACAGAAGCTAATCACCAAAACCTCTTTCCTCCCCATATGAGCATTCCCCTCTGAGTGCTTGAAGGAGGAGGTGCCTGGCTCCCAGCCCTCAAGTAACCCCAGCCTGAATGGTCTGCAGGGGGATGGGGATGATTAATGAGGAGCCACGGCTGCCCGCTTCCTTGGGCCTCCCGTTTATCTGTTGCTCAGGACTTGCTTGAACAAGACTGATGCCTACAGTTAACTATCTGAATAAATATTTTATACATTTAAGGTGTGGCCAAGCAATCAGGGTTGGTAGGGGATGTGGGAAAACACAGAACAGAAAAAAAGAGAAAGCCTGCCAACAAAACCCAACACAAAATAGCAACCTCCAAAAACAAAAAGCTCTTTATTTGAATATTGTTTTTCAGACCAGCAGCATGGGAGATTCATGAATACCTGGTTAAGGTGATGAGTAATACCGTGGTCAGATGTGTTCTTTGAAAATTGGCCTCACTGCGGTGCATCATGGTGTTTGTTCTCAATTCAAATTCATATTTTTGTCAATCCCTCAAAGTCGGATAGGTTCCGACAGCGCTTCCCATCTCAGCCCCTTCCCCACTTACACCACTGCCAGCCTTCTGGCATCTGCCCTATCAGTGCTGATGGGACTCCTCATTCTGTGCACCAGTCCCCAGGGAGGATCTTCACATCCCCAAGTCTGTGGTCCTTAGGCTATAATTCTGACAGTCCAATCTGGAGATTAGTTGGGATTGCGATACACAGTTGCTGACTGAGCACATGAACCAGAGAGTTCAAAGTCTTACTCAGGATCTTGCTTCTCAGGAAGCATGTGACACAGAGAACTCCTAGGCCTTCAGTTTTCTGCCCACAAAGCTCTGCTCAGAGCATCCAGGTCTCTGTGGTTCTGGTTAAAGCTGAGATGTTCTCTTTCCACCTTGCCTCAGTGAACCCAGCTCAGGGAGCCGGCCAGCCCAGACGCTCTGAGCGTGTGGGCATGTAAGGGCAACTGAGTTCTCTGTGTCTGGTGTCTACTTTCAAAATAAATAAGAAGGAGAAAATCTTCTTTTCATAGTCAGTGTTTTGGGTTAGAAGAGAAGCAATTGAGTACCTAGTGCTGAATATTAGTTCTTTAAAAAGTGGATATCCATGGGTGTATGTATTATTCATTTAGTGTTGGTGCTCAGTTCTGTGCTTTATTAGAATCAGATTTCTCTCTGAGAAGAGGTAGCAGCTGAGGACAATTCTTTGTCTGGTGGTGCATTGTCACCGTAAAATATAAATGCGGTCTGAAAAGCTGTTCTTGTTAGAATAATGACACTTGGTGCTAACACACATTTTTTTGAGGGTGGAGGATTATTTACAAAGAATTCTCCAGAACAAAAGTACTGAAAAATAACAAATATCAACTTTGCGCAGACAAAGGACTGTTCATGCCAATGAAATGCCCGAAGGCTAAGAGCTGACTTAGAGGCAAGACGTGGCCCCTGTGGCCTCGTGCCAAAGAAGGTCACATTGAGAAAGAATGTTGCTGTCCTTCTAGACTTGAACCTTGGCAGTTAAGATGCATTCAGACTCTTGCCCTGGGCCCTCTCTTGTGGTCAGGAGTTTCATAGATTTGGTGTGTGCTTTGACTGGCAGTTCTTGACTTTTCTTGTGGTTCATGTGTCTCTTTATAGCTCAAGGACCAAACTTGTCCTGCTAACCGTGGAAGCAGTGTTGGTATGTAAGCAGATATGTGTAGTGTGCATATGTGCCACTTAAGCCCGTTAATATGGAAGGCTGCTCACCACAATGTCCTGAGGCAGGTTCTTACCACTTACTGTCCCTGCTCTACGAATGAAAAGCCTGAACATTAGGAAATATGACTTGCCCTGGGTCACACTAACAGTGAGTGGTGCAACCTGGATTTGAACCCACCTACAGCCCCTGGACACCAAGACATGGTGAGGATGACTCCTCACCTCAAGTGTTCAATGATCTGACCTTTTATTTAAAAGTTTCTGGTTTAACTCAGAACTGCTCTCTAGTTCCCAGGATCCCTTTCAAAGTGGAGTCACGCTAGCAAGCCATTTTGTCTTCGGCATTGTTTGCATGCTTTAGACCTCCTTTCTGGCCATTTAAGAAAGGAAAAGAGTTATCCTGCTGCTTACAAGTGACCTGGCAACTCTGCCAGTACAGGATATTGAAATAAATGTCCCTTAAGATATCCCATAGGTAACTTATAGGTAGAACCCCAGCTGAAATATGTTGCTATTGTAGAATGTTCTTTGGCTTGGTTCAGTCAACTAACCTTGATACCACTTCTGCATTTCTGAGAAGCCTTATTAATTTTCAGAGAAGAGATCTGGGATGAACTTGACCTTTCAGTGTGTGTTAGAAGAAAGAATTTATCAAGTGCTGTAAAAGTATGACCAGAAGTTTAAGGAGTTTGTTGAAAAAACCTCTGTCCCTAAGTACCCTCAGGTATCTTTAAATGACTGCTTATTTATTCCTATTGATATGCTAATCACAAGTTATTCTTTAATATTAAAACATTTCCTCCAAGGAATTTGTACTGCATGTACTTGGTTCATTAAACCACACAGTAATATAGTTCCTTATTTACATAGTGGTAACAGTCCTTGCATCCAAAGTAGTCTGAGTTAGAGAAGGTTACTGAATAGTAAACACATTTATGTCAAGGATATGCCATTTTGGAGAATTTGAAAATATTAGTCCCTTATTCTTTGGATAATGAACATAGAGCACATGGCTAAATGACCGAGGGATGGAATAATGGTCTCTCCCCCTAGTTGGAGTGAAATGACCTTGTAGACTCCAAAGCTTAAAGAGTAAATAGATGTGCATAGTTCTAAGGATTGTGTAGAGTTTTTAATGCTATGTGAAGATACTGGAAAATGTTACAGCTCAGTCTGGATTTTAACCCAGATGGATCTTTCAAACTTCAAACACATAGATTTTTTTTTGGGGGGGGCATTTGTCTATTAACCAGACCTTTGCTGCTCCAGGTGCAGTCTGCTGTCCAGCAGTGCAGTCATCACCACCTTGGAGGCTGTTAGAAATGCAGAATCTCAGGCCCTCCCAGACCTGAAAATCAGAATCTGTTTTTTAACATGATTCCCCATGTGATTTGTATGCACATTTAAATTTGGGAAGCATGAAATTAGGGCACCTCATTGGCCTGAGAACTAGAGGTCACTTGGTTTGGTGAATTGCCTTTCCTAAATAAAGAGAAGGCTTAAGTTCGGATTTAGGGTGGGCTGGGCACCTGAGTGGGCCAGTTAACCTCTGTGTTGAACTATACCTCTGGGAAGTGAGAGGGCGAAGGCCAGACCTGGATGTCCAGTGCTGGCTGGCTTGCCACACCCCACAGCAATAAACCACACACTTGGGTAAGGGTAGAGGAGAAGGCAAATCTTTGCTCTGGCAATAACCAGGATGCACTTCATGTTAAGTGGAAAGTACATACAGATTTGAGGCATTTGGCTGCTACGCTGCACAGGAAATTTTCTTGAACTTTTATAAATTTAGTGATAATCCTAAAACTTTGTTCTTTAAGACATTGCAGAACCTTCTCTGGTGCTGTTATATTTTATATTAAAATGGAGAAAATAACATGAGGATAAATATCTTTTCTTCTCAAAATGAAGATTCAATGAGTCAAAACACCTAATGGAAATATGAGAAGGTTGATACATAATGTAATTTTGTATCATATTTCATAAGATGAATCAGAGTATCTAAGGTGGCCTCCTTTCAAAGGTTGAGCAACATTTGTCAAATATTTTATAGCTATCAGATAGAAGATTAGAATTATTAACACACATATACACACACCTACTTCTATATATACATGGATTCATATCTAACATGTATATATACTAATACTCTTCCTGTGATCATTGGGAAGAACAAATGAGATAATGTGCATAAAGAATATGTGAAACATCATAAAAGTGTCCAACAAGTGGTAGTTATTATAATAGGAAGCAGCAAAGTGGTTAAGTGCATAGGATTTGGCATTAGATCCCTTGGGTCCAGAATCTTGGCTCTGGCACTTATTAGCTATTTGACCTAAGGTTAATTGCTTAACCTCTTTGTACCTTGGTTTCCTCTGCTGAAAAAAAAGACCCCAAAACCAACAAATTCCCCCCCCCCCAAAAAAAACAACCCAGGAATAATAACTGTACCTGCCTTATAAGGATTAGATGGGATAATAAATGAAATGCATTTAGAAGAGTTTTGAGAATAAAATGAGTACTCCAAAAATGTTAGCTGATTTTTCTATATGCAGTACACTCTTATTTGGAATCTAGTTAAAGGATTGAGTTTCTTTAGGTATTCCTTTTTTTTTTCTTTTTTTAAAGCAACAGAACTTTAAACTTTGTGGATGGAAGTCTTTCACTTCATCTTGTTTATTTAATTGTAATAATTATTTTTTCTCATTCTAATTGAATTTCTACAAGGAGTAACCTAAAAGAATAGTTGAATATGGCATTAACGGATGCAATCCTGTAATCTCTTCATGTGTTTGTTCTAAAGAACATTTTTCCTCTGTGAGGTATGGTTAGCTGTAAAGTAGCTCCAAAAAAAAAAAAAAAATTGCCTCAGAATCTTTGACCAAACAGCCCAATTCCTAATCTAGATTCAGATTCAAAAATATGTATTGACTACCAGCTTTGTTCCGGGTAGTTTTCTAATACAGGGGTTAAGGGCGTGAGTTTGGGTCTAGGAAAACTTGACTTCAAATCCTGATTTTGTTTACCACTAGCTGCAGTCTTCTGTGCAGATACTAGGTAAGGATGATGGTATAGCTGGTACTGGCAGAGGTGAATGCGAACCGTATTTACCGTCCTCAAAAATGTGTACAGTAATGTTGTATTTTCTGTTTTACTTGTAGTTCTTCTAAATGTCCATGAGCAATCCATAGAATATTTGTCTTTGGACACAGCCCTTCTTTCAGTTCCCTGGTAAAAATTTCACTGACCATGAAAGACAATATAAGGCCATCTTACTTTGGGAGTAGATGAATCTCCTCTCTCTGAGTTAACAACTTGGAGACATACAAGGAAAAAGAAAAAGAAAAAGAAGCCCTAGAATACTACTTTCAGAAGGTCATGGATTACACCCGCTGCTTCTGACTCGACAATGAATCTGGGGAATTCTAAAGCGTGCAAGAATGGACTGACTGCAGGTACTAGTGGAGAAAATACCTTTTCCACATCGAAAACATGGCTGCAGTGGAATGGATTATTGGATGTACTGGGCTTGAAATTTATCTGACTTTCCATTATCCTGTTTTGACAGGACCCCAAGACTACATTTTGGGGAAAATGTGTCAAATTTGTATTGAGCAAGGGTAAACAATCCAATTGTGTGATTGGAAACCAGGAACTGGCTTGTTCCAGTGCCTGGAGTAATTATTTTGTGCCCAAGGGCTGTCTGACCCTTGTGAAATTATCCCAGCTGTAGGACTGGACTTGCTGATCTCATTTTTATGTGAATGTCTTATTCTTGTGCACAGTCTTTATCAATTATCTGCCTCTGCCTGTACAATACGAGAATTATGTAGGATCATTTCATGTACTAGTAAGAGGAGATGCGTTGTCCCAATCAACAAATGTTTCTTGCTCTTTTAACAGTGTGACCCTCTAATACTGAAAAATATTATGATACATGATTTTAAATAGAGTTAAACAATCAGACCTGTAACCAAAAGTTCTTATTTTCCTATTAGATTAGTGCTGCAAATTCTGGTGGTATTTTGCAATTTTTTTTTTTTTTTTTGAGACATGAAGGCACCTGGTGATCTATGTGGAAACGGTTTTGGATATCCTTGCTGAGCCTCGTATTCCCAAGTGCCAGTTCTTTGTATACCAGCCTCACGATTTTTTTTGCCTACTTTTTCTGGCACCTTAAGTATTTTTACTTAATATTTTTTATAAAATTATTTTATGTACTTAATGAAGATTTTCAAAAAACTTCATTGCCACTGTAAATGGGAAACCCATTATTTTTAACTATTTACACTTTAAAATATAGTACATGATTTTCAAATTAAAATGTTTGCTCTTGTTCCACTAAAGCACGGTGATATTTTGGACTGCCATGCTTTAAGAAATATCGTTGTCAGCTGTGTTCTGAGATTTACCAGCCCGACATGGAGGGGAGACTAACTACCCAGGGCCACAGTATGATTTTGTGGCCCAGACACTTTGCATTTGTGGTCCCCAGACTCTATAAAAAACAATTAAAATTACATTTTGTAACTGCTTTAGTATAAAAACAAATATATATATATATTAATACTATTTATTAAAACATTTTCTTTGACCTGAGAGTGAATTGTTTTGTTTTGTTTTTAGAATTAATCGGTGATTTTTATTAGCTGCAAGAAACATTTGGGGCCCTGAGTGCTGTGTCCACTGTGCTGAATGAAGGAGTCTATTGCTGCCCATTTCCATCAAGGGGGTCGGGGGCTTCATTCAGGGCAGTGGTGGGGAAACCACAAAAATGAAATGTATTTGAAATCTTGTGTTTTATCTTAAAAATTCAGGTGGATTTTGCCTTTTATACCATGGACTAGTCACTGTTGCTTCGGTATAAAATTATTTGAACTTAATTCCTATAGAAAGGTAGACTTAAAACTCTGTAGCTTCCTGCCCCTACATGGCATAGAGAGATGTCTTTTTCCCTCCACCCCCCATCCCAACATGTTTTGGAAATACAGACATAGGAATTTAAGGTTCAGGAAGGCTTAAAAAAATACTATGATCAAGGAAAAGAATTGACTCTATGTTGGATTTGTGTCAAAAACAAATAAACTACAGATAATCTCCTAGTATATTGTGACCATGTACAGATGATCTGAAGGTGCATACCGTCCACTGGGATTCTTGGAGGAGCCTGGAAGAATCTTTGCCGCACTCTTTGGTTTCAAGCTCCTTTCTGAGCACCTCCTTTCTCAGGGCCTCGTCAGGATTTAGACTCTTACCTATTTCTAGCAAACACCAAGAGCAGTCACTCTTGATGACACTACAATTCTTTTTTTCACCTGCTCCTTTTTAAGAAGTCACTTCCCTGGGTTTCCGTGGTATGAAGAGGAGGATGGCTTTTCTCTTTGTCCGCTCATTGCTGTCTTATCCAGGACAGGCTATTATAAAAGCTTTTTGTTTGTGAGATCAGTTCTGTGGTTTCTAACTTTTCCTTTCGAACCTAAATGCCATACTAGGAGTTCTCAAAAACTGCTGCTGCTGCTCAGATGACTTCTGGGTATTGCATGCTAAGGGCAAGGATTTTACTTAAGTGCTTCGCTCTCTTGAAAATCCTAATGAGGCACCCAGTTTGCTGATTTCTTAGTAGACGTGATCAGCTACGAGCCTCAACAGGAGAATTGAAACAGGTTACTGGGAGCGGTGTCTCATTTACTCATTTATCCCAAGTCTAATATAGCCAGCTGGCTTCTCTCTCTCTCTCTCTCTCTCTCTCTCTCTCTCTCTCTCTCTCTCTCTCTCTCTCTCTCTAGACCCATCTCAGTGAAGGCCCAGCTAGCTCTGTGAAGGACTAAGGACTTGAATACCAGGGATCCAGATACAACATAGAACCAGGCTGGCTACCAAAGACAAGAGAGATACTCTGTGTGCTTGGTGCCTGAGCTAGGATGTCTTATCATTTTTTCCAGCAAGTGAACAAATGAGTGAAAGGCATCATTATGACTCCAAAAGCCAAGTAGGAGCTGCCTAAGGTATCTTAGTCTCCTGAATTTGAATCCATCACCAAGCCTGGCTGACTCTGCTTCCTTAATGCTTCTTCATTCCCTCCTCTGTTTTCTGTCCCTACTACCACCGTCCTAGTCCAGGCAGTGAACGCCTCGCATCTGAGCACCTGCAGTGGATTGTCCCCTGATGATGGCATTGCAGCCCCTACAGTCCCATGAGGTCATATGAAAATGCTTACTTGACTGTGTCTCTCTGCAGCCTGAAACCTTTCAAATGGTTTCCCATTTTGATCATGACCAAACTTGGCCTCCAAGGCCCAGCATGATGTGACTAGAGCCTCCTTCTCCAAATTCAGTTTCGTTGCTGTTCTCCCTCACTCTCTGGGACCCGGACACATTACTTTCTTTTAATACAGCAAACCCTGTTTGTTCCTGCTCATCTCAGAGCCTTTGCACATGCTGTTCCTGCTTTCTGGAATGCTCTTCTCTTCTTATTAACTCCTTCTTGTCACTTCTTCACAAAACCTTTGATCAACCTCCAGAAGATTCTAGTCCTTGTTGTGAGCTCTCATAGCCCCATACTAGTGATACATATTAGTTGAATAATGCCTTTCTCCTAAATCAGACAGTAAAGCTCCATGAGGGCAGGGACTTACCCACTTTGCTCATCATAATGTTCCCAGTAAATAACATAGTACTGGGTAAAGACTGGATTTCAATAAGGAAAAGAGTAAGTAGAATGTGGTGCATAGATTATGTGCTTAATATATGCATGTATAAAGGATAATACTTATAATTGCAGCCATCAGAAAAGATTTCATTATGAACCATGTCTCTAACAAGGCAGAGGACTACATGACACATTTTCATTGATTTTGCTTCAAAAATGGTGAAATCAATGTTTTTGGACCTAAGAGAATAGGTGTTTATGTATAATGACTGAATTCTGCATAGATTTTTAAGTTTGTAGACTAATTAATGAGAGTCATGCCAAGCACAGACTGACTATATTGCCTTTTTACCTGCTGTTTCATATGCCTAGAATCTTCTCTTCCAGACACACTTGTTACTTGCTCCTTTATTTCCTCCTGGTCTCTGCTCAAACATCATTTTATTAGAGAGCCCTTCCCTGACCCACAGAAAGTAACACCCCATGCCCTAGACCTCCCAATCCCTGTTCTCCTTAGTATGCTAATTTTTTTATGTCACCCATCACCATCTGCCATCCATCCATCCATCCATGCATGCATCCATCCATCCCAGTCTTTTTACACTACACTGCTCCTTGAGGATAAGGAGTCTGTCCTTAGCACCTATATCAATACTAGATAACTAGAAAAACTAAAAATGTGTATTTCGAATGCATGAATTATGGTGAAGAAAACCTCAAAATTTTTATCCTCTTGCCTCCAAGAAATAAAAAAGTCCACTTTTACCTTCTGACTACTTTTCATCCTTCACCAAAAACTGGGTCCCCAGGTGTTTTCTCCTTGCTGATGCAGAGAAAGGGGTGACAGGTGGGAACAAAGGTTGAGTTCCCTCCCTACCAGATGGGGTGCTCTATTGCAGCTCTTGACAATTTACTAGAAATCTGTAACTCTTAAATACTTCTGCTTCTGGAGCTTTCTTCATGAGCCTAAGATTTAACTATAAGCACACACTTTTGCCGTGTGGCAAAGTAAAATAACTTAGGGTGCTTTCACCTAAAAATAGCAGCTTGCTCTTCATTAAGCAACAGCCTACTGCCTGCTGCCTGTTCAGTTCTTCTCCCAGCAAGATGTAATATAACAAAGGAAGAGGCTGGTGGTCATAAGCCAGGACATTGCAGGGTTCATTAATTACCTGGAAAATGGTGCCTGGGTGGCAGCCAGAATCCCAAACAAAGGAAGGAAATAGCTCCTGTTCTCCAATTGACAAGTTGATGAGTGGGGTAAGAATGAAAATCATTTGGGTAACTAAAATGGGGAAGAAATCAAATGGAAGCAGTATTTTTGTTCAGGAACAAGTATACAATTAAGACGTACTCCCAACCCCAAGGGGGTTGATTCATATCAGTTGAGTCCAGGGAAATCACTATCTGCTCCCAGCCATGAAATGGATTCATTATCTCTAATAAAGGGATTGGGAACACCAATTTAGGAAAAGTGTTGGTGGTGTTGGAGCCTGGGCCAAAGTACATGACACGTGTACAAATGAGTTCTTAATCTCAGCAGTTCCTGAATCCGTTTGGTCCCCTAGGCAGCTACGTTGTAAGTATACAGAGTTAAATCTCCTCACCCCAGAAAGTGGAAACCATAATTTCAGCAAAGCTAAGAACCCTAAGCCATCCTAGTGAATTTGTCATAATTAAACGGGGAGAGTTTCAGGCAGGAAGGGTCAGTTAAGAAAAATGAGAATTTCTTAGTATTGATGCAAAAAAAAGAGGATTTAAGAAAAATACAGCTAGTGAGATAAACAGTGGAGATCTTGCTGTGATTTGATTTTGCGGCAGTGTTCACCAAACTTAGACTGTGGCTTTTAAAATTCTGAGTGGTACAAAGACAATATGTTGGGAGGTCTGAGCATCTAATACTTTGCTGGGATAAGGCCATCAGTAATTTTTTTTCCTGATATACACAGCTTTTGGCACTGAATAACCATACTATGCTTCTGCCATAAAAACTACTGCGTTAGGTCAAAGAAATGCAAAAACACACACACATATCACCACCACCACTGTCACCACAAAAATCCTGCAGAGAAGCAAGACTTTCTTGTGGCTATCTTGTAGCCTGTAATGACTGTAAAGAAAACTTGTTTATTGAAAGAGATAGATAACTTGTGGAGTCTGCAGACAATCTCAAGGACAGGCCATGCCCTTTGGGAGGAGATTACCAGAACTGGCCACTGAAAGTCATATGTTTAACTTCCCAAACATATGACTACAAAATGAAAATGAAAGGGTTCAGGCATTAAAGAAGAATTGTTTGGTTAGAGGTTTCCTCCCTCTTCCTTTCCTTTCCTTTCCTTTCCTTTCCTTTCCTTTCCTTTCCTTTCCTTTCCTTTCCTTTCCTTCCCTTCCCTTCCCTTCCCTTCCCTTCCCTCTTTCCTTCCCTCTTTCCTTCCTTCCCTCCTGTCTTCTTCCCTCCCTCTCTCTCTTTCTTTTCCTCCCTCCCTCCCGTCCTTCCTTCCTTCCTGCAGAGGGCATGGAGCAGATGAGAAATAAAATAGTTCTGTTCCCAGAGAGAGACACAGGCTAAGAACTAAGTTGAGTAGTGGGAGAGGAAGGAGAAAACACACTCAGTTTGAAGTGTTGGTTTCTGCTCTGACCTGATGTGTTGAAGGCTGGTTTTGTAAATTGGCTGTGCAGGTTGATGTGAAAAGGGGCTGCTGTTTTCATTTTACTGAAACAAGTGAGTGAGGCATTTTTAATTAATTTGTGGAATTAAATTAAGTAGAATAAGCCACCAAACAACCTTAACTAGCTGATTTGGTTGTGACGGTACATTGGGTTTGAGATAAAAATCAAATGAATTGGAGAAAAGGACTAGGAGCTCTGATTATGATATGTAACCCTAAGAGACCTGGGAGGAGTAGGAAAAAATAGATGCAGCATAAATCATTTCTGTATGGAAATCATGCAGCATGCTCTGTCATCATGCCCATCAACCTACAGGTTGACTCCAAAGAATCTGCATAATAAAGCTTAAGGGAACGAGGTTGCCATTTCAAAAAGATGAAAAGCAGGTGCTGTGCATCCAGTAGCTCTCCTCTCCCTCCACTCTGGACACGGGTGGGGTCGCATGTCCCCTCGTGGGTGGGTGGATGGATCAGGTGACTAGTTGAGTTGTGGGTGGCAGTGGAGTGGAGCATTCAGTTATTGGTGCCAGTGCCTTCAGTCTCCTCTTTCCAAGGCTGAGCTGACCACCAACTTTAGAGATGGTGGCTGCTCAGCAAGCCTCCATGTTTTTTTGTTTTTCAATCAAATGAAGTGGCTTTCACTAGTTTCCCCCTGATACCTTCTTTCTGTTCCAGGACCCCATCCAGGATATGTTACATTAGTGGTCATGTCTCCCAAGGCTTCTCTGGGCTGTGACAGGGTCTCAGACTTTTCTTGTTTTTGATGACATTGGCAGTTTTGAGGAGTACTGATTATGTATTTTTAGGATGCTCATCAATAGTCTGATACTTTTCTCATGATTACACTAGGTTTCGGGGGACGACAGTAGAGGTAAGACACTATTCTCATCACATCATCTCAAAGGTACACACTGTGTATGTGACATGTTCCTGTGGGTGGTGACCATGATCGCTGTTTGTGATGGTGTCTGTCAGATCTTCCACTGTACCTTGACCCCCACCCCTACCCTGTTTTCCATACTGTCCTCTTTGGAAGGGCATCACTGTGCCCAGCTCACACTTAAGGAGTGGGAAGTTATGTTCCTTTGAGGATGGAGTATCTGCATACATTATTTGGAATTGTTCTGCATGGGAGATTTGTTTTTTCTCTTTAAGTTATGTATTTAGTCAATTGTTTATGTCAGTATGGACACTTGTATATTCTGTTTCATACTTTGGGTTATATTCTAATACTACATTATTTATTTAGTTGCTCAAATGGTTCTGCTTTTGGCCGCTGGAACTTCTTTCGGTCATCTGCTGTGTCCCTGTGACACAGGAGACTTTTAATTAATTTATTTATTTATTTATTTATTTTTGTGAGGGGGGAACACTTTCTTACTTTGTGGCCCTACAAGATTCTCCAGAGCCTTGGTTTTTGAGTGACTGCCAACAAGCAAAGCCTTTCTGACAAACTGCAAAGAATATCTGTTCTTATGAAGAATGTCTATTCTTATTAAGAAAACAAAACTTTATTAAGCCAATGAGATTCTGGAGTTGTTGGTTTCAAAATTTAACCTAAATCAGTGGTTCTCAAACTGTGTTTCTGGGACCAGCAGCATCGGCCCTGCCTGGGAGCTTGTTAGATGCCATATTCCCTGCTCCCACCTTAGACCCGGTGAGTCCGAGCTCTGGGATTTGGACCCAGCAGTCTGGGTCTGACAGCCCTCCAGGTGGTTCTGATGCACTTTCAAGTCCCAGAACCCCCACCCAGATGTTATGAGTTTTATAAGTGGTAACACAAAGAAGACAAACTTGGTGGATCTTTTGGTTATGTTTAGATTATTGCATGTTGTTCCAAAGCAAAACATTAAAAATTTACTCTGAATCAAGATGACTGGTTTTCTTCATTATACTGATGTGGAGGAATATTTTTTAGAGGTGGGCACCAAGGCTTGCTGTATATACGGGGTCCATTCCTGCAAGCCCCTGGCAGCAGCTCTGTTGAGCTTAGGGCTTCCTTTTTTGATCATATAAGGTGATGGATTCTACAGTGCTTGGTGAACCAGAATGTATGGGATTATTTTTTATAAGATTTTATTTATTTATTTTGAGAGAGGGGAAGGAGGGAGAGAGAGAGAGAAACATCGGTGTGTGGTTGCCTCTCGAGGGCCCCCTACTGGGGCTCTGGCCTGCAACCCAGGCATGTGCCCTGACTGGGAATCAAACCAGTGACCCTTTGATTCGAAGTCCGATGCTCAAGCCACTGAGTGACACCAGCCAGGGCAAGATTATTTTTTTATATTGAGCCTTTCCTCTACTAGATAGCAAGGGCTGCCATGTGGATAAAACTCTGTTTGGGTTGTTGCTGTCACCAGTGCTTAGAACAGTGCCTGGTACATACATTCTGTGAACTTAGTGAATATTTGTGGAAAAACCACCTTATTTTTAGGCTTTTGTTTCTACCTAAGGCCTTAAGATTTCTACCATATCTGCACACCACTTGTACTGTTTTAACTGCGGCAGAATTTACATACAATGAAATGTACATTTTTAAGTGTATACTTTAATGATGTTTCACAGATTCACTTGTACTATACTAACTTCATAATTTTGTTTGAATTATCTAATTTAGAATGATATTAATAACCATGAACTTGTGGTTTTGTGGTCTTTGTTATGTATTTTCTCAACATCAATGTTTATTTATTAAGATAGAAATATTAATCCAAATATAACTTAAAATGTTCACTCCCCTTACCTTTTCTGAGAAACATTTCAAGGACGGGATTGTCTACTGCGCTGTGAAACTTCAAGCACTGGTTAGTGGATGGGGAGCACTTGAGTGGGGTGCGGGGTGTGGGGTGTGGCAGGCTTCTGACGAAGGGACTCTACTCGGACTCCTGACATCATCCTGGCATATTCTGAATTATTGATGTGTCTGAGCCTTTCTCTCAGGAACCTGACAGGTTGATGAACTGGGCTGAGGTACCTGAAGTACTCCCATCTGGCTCCTGAGTAGCTTTCTGTGTCCGTCCTCTCAGAATTTTTGTTTGGTCTTGGAGGAAGAGGGTAGATGCTTATTTCTGCATCTGTGATGTTTTTTGTTGTTTTTAAAGGCCAGACGTCTTTATGCCATTGTGACAAAAGGGACAGAGGAGGGGCATTTTGAACAAAGAAGGGGTGGTTTCCATTGGACTGTCTGCTTATTGTTTTCCATGATCGCTTTGGAGGAAGCTGCCTGCTTTGGAACCAATTTTATACCCTCTAAAAATGAATTTGCTCAGTAGACATCCGAGGTACCCCAGGTACATGTAGGTTCCGTGTGGGCATTCCAGGAACATCCTCAGGGGGCGACAGCCTTTCGGGAGGCATGAGTCAAGTCTGCAGGTAAGTGAATTGACAAGGTGGGTTGTCTGGCATTCCAGAAGACTTGAGCTGTGTGCTGTGTGGTCCGGCTTTACTCTGGATCCACTCACTAGCTTGAAATAAAATGGAAGTAAGTTACAATTCGAATTGTATTCATTTTGTTTTATTTAGTTAGGTTTACTGGTAACCATAGGCTAGTAATTCAGATCCTAACGGCTGGGAAGCTTGAGTGAGGCGTTGTTGAGGCCCAGTCCTATCTGCTCAGGGCGTGTTTGCAGCAGGAAGTGCACTTCTTCCTATGTATACACTAGTGTGTGCTTATTGTGCAGGTTAGAAATATGGAGAAAACTACTGATGGACACCTCAATCATTCGTAACTTCACCATCACACTGGTCTCTTAAAAAATGTTTTCTCATACTTAGGATAATACTCTATATAAAATCTTATAACTTTAAAAATATTATAAGCATTTTTTTCAGGTCATCAGTGTTCTTTATAATGTTTTGATGGCAGAATTTAACTTCATTGTATGTATCTGCCATACATTACTTAATCATTTATTTTTATTTCAATTTCTTGCTGTCACACGTTTGGATATACATCTCTGAATTTTACATGATTTCTGTATATAATTATATACCAAATTTCTAGATATAACTAGGCAACGACCAATTAACACTGCCAAATGGGGCAGGCTGGGTGGGGCTGGAAATCAGCCCAAGCGCTGGCGTGTGCCAACAACACACCTTGCAGGAGCTGCCAGAAGGCCTAGTCTGGAGGCCAAGGCATGCCATCTGAAAGTTACAGCAACAGACCAGATTCTCATAATCACTTGGCATTAGGGAATGCAGGGGGCTTGTAGGATATCCCAAGAGCTCTGCTTACATGGCCGTAAGGCTGGAAAGAGGGAGTCAGTATCAGGAAGTCTGGTGGGAAGCGGCATGGCCATCAGTCAGCTTGGGATTCAGCTGAGAGACCGAAGTCTCTTCAGAAAGGAAGATTATTGAAAGCGTACTGTGCACCATACACTGCGCTAGGAGTTTGAGATACTTCAGTGAGCAGAGAGGTGCCGATCTCTGCCTGCCTGGGATTTCTGTCCTACTGAGGAAAATCTTCCTTGCATGGGGACTGGCAAAAGCAAGACAGAGAGTTGGTTCTTGAGGAATTGAAATAATGAGTGTGTTCCAAGACAGATACAAGTATGGGGACGGAGCATAGCTGATTATCAAAATGCACAAGGCCAGAGCCAAAATCATGCATGGGTGTCTTATTATCAAATCACAAAGGAGAGGCCTGGAAGTGCACCGTTCTGAGGTCACATGGGTCCAAACAGTGAGCACCGGCCTCGGCCTACAGATGGGGGGACCCGGTCTCTCTTAACCAGAGATGCTGCCACCTGGATGCCGATCCGTGGTTGTGAGAGACAGGAGTTAACCTGCAGTTCAGGAATGTGTTGCAGCATCAAGCCTCCTGCCTAGCATATATTATAGTAGGTTTTCAATTAAGTTTTGTTGCAAAAATTCATGAATTTAGGAGAAAAAAGAGATAAACATTATGGGAGAGCTTGGGAGAAAGAAAAATGAGACAAACAGATATGGCGTAGTCATTTTGAGCTTGGGCTCTGGAGACAGACAATCCCAGATTTAAATCTTATCTCTTCCAACCTCAAGGTCATCGAGATCTTGGACAGATCACTCAACATCACAGAGCCTCAGTTTTCTGCCCTGTAAAGTGGTATAATAATAGTGCCTATCAGACTTTAGAGTTGTTAGGTGATTCTTAAAATGAAAGAAGAGAATTTATTAGCACATAGCAAGCACTCCATTAACTGTTAGTGCATACAGGCAACAATAATAATTTGCAATGAATTTTTTTTTTGTGGATGTTATTAACATAGTGCATATTCTGTGGTGAGGTTCAGCCTTCTTGTTTATCAATATCATGACCTTAGAAAATTGAGAAAAGTTATTACTTCAATGGAGAAGATGACCTATGCTGAAATTTTATACACACATTGCTGTACATATCACATGTTATTCTTACTGAAATTAGGGCTTTCACGGTTTAGAGATGGCCAGAGGCAAGGAGAGTAGAAAGATTAGCACATGTAATGTTATTTAAAAATTAATTGTTGGCTGATTGAATATAAAGTACTTGGAGGGGGAGCCATATGATGAATATATCTTCCTTCAGTCTCATTGCAAAAACAGTTGCAGGACAATGGGCCCGCCTAGGACAACCTGATAAAATTGGAGACATAGCAGTCTGTGGTTGAAGGTGCAGATTAAGCTGCTAGATGGCTTTAGCATTCACATTTTGTGGGAATAGCTTCTGTCCCTTTTGCTCATGTTAGTTTGATGTAAGAGGAAAAAATCGTCTGAGCTAGGAAGGTTGTTTTGCCTCCCCCCGGTTGCAACTGTAGATCCCAAGGGCATTTTGAAGTTGTTACTCTGGGAAGAGTCTGGTAACCTTTTTGCCTTCTGAAGGTCTGTTGCTTGCACAGAAGATCCTGAGAAAATATGTCTAGAAGTAAGCAAAATGGCCACACACTTCCTTTTAGCAGATGATCTTCTACCATCTTTGGCTATTGAGGTACTTGAGCTTGGAGAAAAATTCTGTGAGGAGCCCTGTCTGGTGTGTCTCAGTGGATTGAGCACTGATCTGTGAACCAAAGGGTCACCAGTTTGAATCCCAGTCAGGGCACATGCCTGGGTTGTAGGCCAGGCCCCCCACATGGGGTGTGTGTGAGAAGCAACCACACATTGATGTTTCTCTCCCTCTCTTTCTCCTTCTATTCCCCTCTCTCTAAAAATAAATAAATAAAATCTAAAAAATATTGTGTTAGGAAAGATGCTATCACAGAAGATGCAGTAAACTGGTGAGAAGAATGTAATCAGCATCTCTTTTTATGGGTAAGGAATACCTAAGTGGGAATAAGGGATCTGAAGTTACATTGAAGGCCCTGTCAGCTCCAAACTCAATACTGAAATAAGACCTTGTGGCTGCCTCTGCCCCAATGAGAAACCTAGGTTTAAATGACATTTACATACACAGGTTTCCCACCACATCCAGTGTTACTTTTTTTTCATTCATCCTTTGGAAACTTTTTGTTTCTTCCTCACTCTTGCTTACCTGGCGTCTCTTGCTCCCTCCCTGCTCAACACCTGTTTCTGCCCTCCTCCCTGGGACTCCCTCTGTCCAGGCAGCATGCTGTGTCACTCCGCTCTCACTGTGAGGCACTTGTCCTTCGTTTGGTCCCGTTAAAGGGGTATTTGTCTCTTTGCTGTTGTTTTCCTTCATAGGAACCTTCCTCCTTGGCATGAGGGTGCTGGGGACTATGGTAAATCAGGCTTCCCTTTGAGCTGGTCTGCTATAGTCATATGATTCTTTATGCAGCACGTCCATCTTCTCTGTCCTGGCTGGCACAAGGCACTCTGAGGTGGGCAGTACATACTTCATACTCCTCATCGTGTAGAGGAGGAGACTGGCTCGGAGCAGCGAGGCCTCCATCATTGCCTGTGTTTCTTTACCTACAAGAGTTTCAGTGAGCATGAGGCTGTCTGCCAGGGGGAGGTGTGCTGTTAAAATGAACTAAGAGGAAAGCTGGGAACTTACTGGAGGGCACTTCCCTGGAGCATTCCTGGCCCGATATGATGCCCTGAAACATGGTTATATTTATTTGTTATCCTTTAAGGCTGTAGACCTGGAAAAATGGGCTCCTTCAGGGAGGTATCAGAAGGGGTGGGTAAGTCCCCTGAACTTCTGTATGTTTGGAAATGCTGCCGACCATCCTCTTCACTGATCCCAAAGACATTCATTAACTGACTTTGTCTCTGAAGTGGAGCCCTGACCTGGAAACGAGCCACCAAATGTATGTCATCAGGTCCCTCGGAGAAGCCTATGGGCTTAACCCTTGGAGAGATACTGTCAGGTCTTTGCTCAGAACTATTTATGCTTCTTTTTAAAATCATCACAGAAGCTTCTAGCTGGTTATACAGCACATTACAGTGACAGGTGGGGTGGGGGATTTTAGGTAAGCACAGACACAGCAGCCAGTAGTAACCCCTGAGAGAGAGGAAGGAGATAGAAAAACTGAAAATGAAACACAAACTTAATTTTTAAGAGAAAAGCGCACAGTTGATTGGTGCGGGCAACATACCTCGGTCGTTTCCTCAGGAACATGGTGAAGAACCTTAAAGAGCTGAGGAAGTGTGTGATCATCTTAGGAAATGTTCTGTGCAAGATGGAGGAAAATGAGAAACTATTTTGTCAGTTTTCAATGTTAGTCAAATTATATTGGAGAAATGTAGAGGAGTGATGTGTTTATTTCCATCAAAATATACCTGGTCACCAAAGAAGCGATATGTGGCCAATACGCATTTGTAAAGATGCTCAGCATCAGTCATCAGGCAGAAATTAAAATCCCAGTGAAATACACTTTGTACCAGGAGAATGACTGAAATGAAAAAGAATGGCAATATCAAGTATTGGCAAGGCTGTAAAGCTACTGGAGCTCCCACGCATTGCTGATAGGAATGTAAAATGATGCAGCTACTTTGGAAAATACTTTGGCAGTTTCGTCTAAGGTTTGTCATACACATACCGCATGGCCAAGCAAATCCACTTGCAGGTATTTACTCAGGAGAAATGAAAAGCATGCCACACAAAGGGATATATGTGAGCGTTCATAGCAGCCAAAAGATGAAAACAGTCCAAGTATCTATCAGTTGCAAGTGGAAAAACAATTTTTGGAACACTTATACAAAAGGATATTACACAGCAATGAAAATTTATAAACTACTAGTACCTGCAACCACGTAGCTGACTCCCAAAGCCATTGCGCCCAGTGAATGAAGTGTGATTCCGTTAGTGTGACATTCAAGGAAAGGCCCAACGATGGGGCAGAGGGCCCAGAGAACAGGTCCACAGACTGGGGTTATGGCGGGTTTGACTGCAAACGGGCACCAGAGAACTTTTGGTGGCTGATAGCGATGGTGGTTACATGACTGTATAATTTGCCAAAATTCATCAAGCTATACACATAAAAGTATGGCTTTTATTATATATAAATTATCCCTCAAAAAAAGAATTCCCCCACATTGGAAATTGTGTTAGTAAATTAATAAACAATCTACAAGTTATTTTATTGGTGTAGCCATTCAACAAAAATTTTCCTTCATTTTATTGAGATATAATCCATATATAACATATTTCTTTCAGGTGTACATCATAATGATTTGATTATGTATATATTATGAAATAATTACTACAGTAAGTTTAGTTAAAATCCTTACATGCCTATAAATTGTATTCCCTTGTGAAGAGGACTTTAAGATCTACACTCTTAGCAACTTTTCAAATATGCAAGTATGGTTAACTATAGTCATCATGCTGTGCATTATACCTCACAGATTATTTATTTTTTAACTGGAAGTTCACACCTTTTGACCACCTTCACCCATTTCCCTCCCTTCTCCCTCCCCCTCTGACAACCACCAATCTGTTCTCTGTTACTAGGCGTTCAGGTTTTTTTTACAACCAAATTTTATTGCAGGCTAACAGTATGTGAGGCACAGTTTGTCCCTGGGGACAGACATACGAATGAAATGTGACCCTGCCCCAGCCACTTTTCATTCTACACCCTTTTGCATTAGAGAGACCCCCCCAGTATTACCAAACTAATAGAAGGTTGCTAGTGACTGGCTCCTAGGCGAACAATTGTAAGGGGGCACTTTGTCCATCTGCTCTCTCCCTGAAAAGGCTCTGAAAGTCACCTCAGGTGACAGCGATCTGTCGTGAGTCCTAGTTGAATAATAGAATCTGTCATTAAAAGGATTATAACAGTTTATGGTTAAAAGCAGCTCACAAAGATCAGGTATTCAGGATGCAGGTTTTGAAATTTATGTTTTTATTTTAGCTTATAAACAATGGAAATTTATTTCTTACAGTTTTAGAGGCTGGAAATCTGAGTGCGAGCAGGATGCCCAAACGGGCACTTTCTGGGAAAGACCCCCTTTTGGGTCACAGACTTCTCATTGCATCCTCACCTGGTAGGAAGGGCTAGGGATGTCTTTGGAGCCTGTTTTGTAAGGCACTAATCTCATTCGTGGCGTTTCCACTCTCATGATTTAAGCACCTCCCAAAACCCTGCCTACAAATGTCATCACCTTTGTGGTTTAGGATCAGGTTTCTAAATTTAAAACAAACCTTCCTGCCTTCACATTTTGCTGCTCCCTACGGAAATTGTGGGTGTGTTTGAGGACCAGACACTTGCCATCCTCGTCTCCAGAAACAATCTGGTGCTGTCAGACTTGGTGAGTAAACAGCCACACCTGCTCAGCACTTCATCGTCTGTCCCCCACCCCCTGCCTGCCACCATCCTCTCTTTTTTGGCTCAGCCTTCGGGTAGTTAATCTTTAAAAGAAAGAAGAAGGAACTGGCCTGAAGGTAGCTTGATTCTACACTATTTTTAGAATGCTCTTTCACACTTCACCTGGGTGTCATAGTTTTGAGATCCTTGTAGGGGAAGACCCATTTCTGGATGCTCTGGTGGGGCCAGGAATCAGCCTGAAAAAATCTCCTGTGCCCGCAGTTTCTGCCAGAAACTGTGTTCTGTTCCGCCTTCTCTCCATCATTCTCCTTCATCAGCTTCGCCAACATTCTGTTCCACTTACCCGTCTCCTCAGGAAGGGGCCCTCTGGTTCCTACAGCCACAGTGGAGGGGTGTGTGTGTGTGTGTGTGTGTGTGTGCGCGCGCGCGCGTGCGCGTACACGCATGTTTATGAGAGAGAGAGAGAGGGAGGGAGGGAGGGAGAGAGAGAGAGAGAGAGAGAGAGAGAGAGAGAGAGAGAGAGAGAATGAGCTAAAACAGCAAATACGATGTTTGGATCATCTTTCTGAAGCCAAATTTGACACCATCTTTTTCGTTCTTAAAACTCTCCCCATTTTAACCTGTTCACAGGACTGAATCCAGGCCTTGCTGTGGGTGCTTGGTCCT
Source organism: Anoura caudifer (assembly GCA_004027475.1). Taxonomy (NCBI): domain Eukaryota; kingdom Metazoa; phylum Chordata; class Mammalia; order Chiroptera; family Phyllostomidae; genus Anoura; species Anoura caudifer. The sequence goes on along the minus strand of PVKU01000069.1, from coordinate 506,749 downwards.
CCTGTTCAGTCCCTGCCCCACGACCTCACTAGCACCTGGGGCATGCGTTATGCCAAGCTACGTGGACCGTGACACTTTCTCTATGTTTGTGGGCAGAGGGGGCCTTCTGTCCGAAATGGTGCTGCTGCTTGTGTTCTGGGTGAATTTCTGGTTGGCCTTTAGGTGGAACAGAAACCTCTTTGCTTCCCTCCTTTTGTCACACTTTTTCATGTGAAGGGAGTCGGTCCAGCTTCCTTGGCTGAGCTGCATTACGTATCTCTGATACAGGATTTATTCGACTGTGCTAATAATTATGTGTTTATATGTTTATTTCTGTTTCCACACTTTAATTTTTGTTCATTGTTGGTTTTTTTCCTTTGTACGCCTGTCGCTAGCACATTGTAGATGCTCAGTTCATGACTTTTCAAGCCATCAATGAGTAAACAATGATAAGAGGCATGGACCCATTGGATAATTACCAGATGTTACAGGAAGGAACTAATAGTCCTTCGTATCCAGGGACAGACAAGGCAATAGATATTTTATTTTCCCAGGTGCAGCTGTCCAGACAGGACACGTTACCCTGAGTGCAGAGGAAGTAAAAGCATGATTATAAGCTAGCTTCCCATTTGCCTGACATTCACTGAGCCTGAGCCAGGACCATGAGGACATGGTCGCACTCATGATCTCATTTACACCTCCTTCTGAAGGATGTCTTGTTATCTGCATTTTACAGAGGAGGAAACTGGGACTCAGAGGGACTAAGTGACAAGGACAAGGCCAAATGAGAGGTAAACACCGAGTCTAGACTGTGAATCAGGCAGAATCTGCTTCCTTGGCAGGGACTTTAATGCTATTTGTGTCTTCTTTTTTCTTGGCCCCAGGCCCTAGTAAGTAAGGCTTTTTGGTTTGGATCTTCTGATGGACCTCGCCAAGTTCCCCTCTAGTTTGGGGTGGGAGTTCTTTTGAGGAGGAGGCACGGGTGGTCTGGGGAGTGGGAGGGTTGTATGGGTGGCAATGGTGTTGGGGGAGAAACCAGATGCTGCCACTGGGAGTCCTGCTCTCTGGCTCCAGGAACAGGACTTCTGGGCCGTGCAGCTGAGCGGGCCTGGGAAGGGAAGGAGGTGGTGATTGGGAGACAAGCGTGATAGCCTGGGCTGAGAGGGCAGTCGCTCCCTGGCTGTACCTCTCTGGTAACCGAGGTTGGGGTGGGGAGGGGAAAGGACACTACCTGGGGCCTTCCTAAAATTCCCCAGTCTAGGGAGTTGGGAAATCCTTGAAAGACCTTCCTAATGGATGGGGGTTGTCAGGCAGGTAATTCCAACGAGTGAACCAGTCTGTCCTCGGAGCTCAAAGGGTGTAGCCACCACCCATGTCCCACCAGTTGGTGCCATCGGCATTTCGGCTCAGTGTTTCTGGGTCTTAGGATTTTTTTGAGAGAAGTCAGATTTTATGTTACATTTCCAAATAATTAAATCTGAATTTGAAATGAAAAGAGAGCCCCTCCCCCCCTCCTCTACCCCCACCAACTATTCTGTTCAAACAAAATATCTTCAAGAATGCCATTGTGTTATTGGCACTGGGGGCAGAAGGATCTTTTCATGGAACTCACCTGCCTATCAGAGATGTCTAGTGCCACACCCCCTCTGATCCAGCATTGCTTTCCTGTCATTTGGCCAAAATCATGCCCTTAAGTTTGCCAGTAACCCCTAGGGAAACGATATTCCTAGGCCTGGCTGAGGTGTCTCCAGTACATTATAAACAATACAAAGTATCTCTGTGTTTCTTTTGCTGGGAATAATCTTAGGCCAAATATGACACTTCAGTCTCTTGGTAAAATCTCTCTTTGTCTCAGCCATCCTTTATCTTACTCCGATTTCAGTGGGTTTTGCTTCAGTAAATGCACCTGGCTTTCGGGTGTAGCTGAATCAGGAGGTGGTTGGCTGGCAGAAGGATTACCTGGAAGCATGTGTGCCTCTCACACCTTTCTTTGGCTCCAGCAGCCCTGACTCACTGCAGTCATTCAGTCCTGAGGCTCTTCCCAGGAAGAGCCACTGTGTGCGGACTGGCAGGGGTCCAGCCGCGTGGAAGGCTGTCGTTATGTGGCAGGGCTTGGAGCTGAGGCTGGGTGATGCATGCTCTTTGAGAATAAGTTAATTTTCTGGAAAGCAGTTGGCGGTGTCTAAAAATGTGCACCCATCTCTAAAGAAATGATTATAACTACGACCAACTGTAATGTTTGTAAAACTAATTCCAATGGCTAAAAATAGCAAACAAGTGTTCCATAGTAGGAGAAAAATTAAACAAATTTTGGGCTTAGCCATATGATGTAATAATAAGCATCTCTTTAAAACAATATTTATAAAGAATTTTAATGACATGGGAAAATGCCATATTAATCCAAAAAAAACAGGATGTACAACCACACACACACACAGTTTGATATAGTTATGTACACCTATTTTTATAGGTGTTTTTCTTTTTTACATTTTTCAGGTATTTTTCCAAATATTCTACAACTTAAAAAAGTATTTTTAAATACTAGACTTTTAATTTTAGACTATTTTTTCTTTTTTAAAATTTGCAAAGATAATACTGTTCTAGTACATCTCACCCAGTTTCCTCTGTACTTACATTACTTTTAAAAATTAGAATAAAAGTTATTTTAAAAGTAATTAAAAATAGCTTTCTGTGGGTTACACTATTACAACATAACTTTTCATAATTACTTAATTATTTTAAGAGTCTCTTCAAAAATGTGTATGTTCTTCATTAAAAGGCATGTGTGACTTGAACCTCTATTTATTTGTTTATTTGTAATGCTGCATTGAACTGACATCTGAAGCATTTCACACATACTAGATGGAACATTAGAACTATTCAGGAACCCACTTTAGCTTTGCTTCATTTGATGTGTTCTAAAATAATTTAAATAAATCCATTGTTTATCATTGGCTTATTTTTGGATTTGATTCCAAAATAGAATTGCATTTAAAACAAAAGAAGCTACTCATCCTGCCTAGATATTTATTTATCTTCAAACTTCCTTAGCCACATAAAAGTCTGTTTTATATGAATCCATAACAGATATAAGTTTAAGATGCAGTTTATCTGAAATTGAATTTACCCAGTAGATATGATTTTAATACTTTGTTTTGATGGATCAACTCACTAAAGCTGAAAGCTAAAAATATAAATCCTGTCATTGTAGCAAGTCAAGCCATCACAGAAATCATTAGGAAATGACAGCAGTTGGTATTTGGAAGGTTTTCTTTGCCATGTTGTTCCTGAATGGAAGCTGTGTAGGAAAGGGCCAGTTAGTGGCCGTGGACCTGCTGCCGAAGGTGGCCCGTTTGTGAACTGAGGAAGTAACACCCTGTAGCGGCCCCTTCCTTGACTCGGAAAGGAGAGGAGCTGGTTCACCAGAGGGCTTGAGAACGAGTTAGCAACACCTGGTGCTGTTTATTCCATTGAGGGGTTAGAAAACACTGCTGTTTCTGAAGATCCCAAAATCTTGTCTTCTTGTCACAGTTTCAAAGGCCTGTATTGTTCAATTTGAAATTCAGTCAGAGACAGAACTGGCATCTTCATGGCTCTTTGTTATTTTACGGGAGGACCATCTATGTCTTTTGTTGCTACATTTTGAAGTGAGGTGAACAAGGACTGTCCGGTGTACTCGCCTTGTACTCGCCCTCAGGTAGGAGCCCTGTGGGTGCTTTAACTCAGGGGTTTGTTAGCACGGGTAGAGTGCCTCGCAGTGATGAATTGTGTTACTGTCATTGGGATCGTAGGTCTGAAGGACAGAGTACTGGTTCTCATTTGAGTTTGGTTTGGAGAATATAATGGGACTATAAGGATATTATATCTGATTCTCCCTAGAAGGTTTTGTCCCCCATGTACCTGGTTAAATATACCCCAATTATAAAATGTCTTCATTCCTTCTCCAGTTTATAGGGCAGAATTCCTGGGATGTCAAAATCAAAACCAAAACCACCCAAATATCATTCTTTGTTGTTAGTGTTTGCTGCTTCCTGGGTTAACATTCTTAACTAAGGGAAAATCTATATACTCTGTCTCAAGGAGGCCAGCCCGAGAGGGAGAAGAAAAGAAAATTAAGAGACAATTTGGTTGGCTATCATTAATCCTTGTTTAACCCTGTGGGAAAACAGACCTTCCTTCTTCCATTTTGATAGCTTATAGATTAAATGGGCTAAAGAAAAGACAGTGGCATTTCACAAAGATACTTCAAAGCGGCCGAAGGTATTTTTTTCCTTCAGCTGTTTTGCTGTGGCTCTTAAGTGATTTGGGGTCAGTGTCTACTGATCACATTTGTTTCCCAAATGGAAAACCAGCGCAGTTAGGCCTTCTCCTCAGCCTGTCCACCGAGCTGTATCTGCTGGTGCTCTTAGGAAGGGAGAAGATCATTTGGAATTTTATTTTTGCAAACCTTCCAGTGCTAAGATCTGAACCATCTATTTAGGGCATTCAGAGCTGCTTAATGGAAGCAGCATAATTGAGTGGAATTAAAAGCTGCTTTCCTTCAATTCCCCCTACCCCTCCTCCCCTTGCTGGAACCTTTAACACTGCCTAGATTTTGAAAGTCACACTGTAAGATTAGTGCCAGGGATCTTTCAAAGGATGCTTGTAACCGAAAATCTGTTTTCTTATCCCTCAAAGCTGAAAGGCACAAAGAAAAGAAAAGAAAATGCCTTTAATGAACAGTCTTTGCAGAATCAGCTCCTTGTAACTTGGGTCTTTCAAGTGAATCAAAAATAGCTGAAAGTAGGTCGTATTTTTAAATGAATTAGGCTTCACTTCACATTTTATTGACTTTACTATCCTTTTTCATCGACTGTGGTCGTTAGCTAATGACAGGCCTAAATAAAACAGCATTGGTTTTCTTATTTTCTTTATTTTGCCATCCACACCTTCAGAATACTGGTGGGGCTCACCACACGCCAGGGGTTCTTACTTTTTTGTTTCTCACCCTCACTACAACCCCGGAAATTGGAATTTTTATCCTCATTTTCTATAGGAGGAAACTGAAGGTCATAGAGTTCAAGATAAATGGTCCAAGGACACACAGCTCAGTAAAAGATTAGGGATTGGGATGCATTTCTCTGTCTGGATGCCCCAATGTTTTCTACTGCATTCTCTTTATGTCAAAAATGTTTATATTTGAAATACATTAGCGAGAAATAATTAAGCTGAAGTGAAATTGCCAATCTTAAAGACTTGTAAGGCAATGAAAATATTTACTGTAATATTAAATAAATTTTAAAATGGCAGTAACACTTAAAATTTATTTGAATTGAGTACTTCGTATGGACCAGGAATTATTTAACTCTCACAGTGATCCAGAGAGATGAATTCTACTTCTTTGCCATTTTACTGATGATTCTCAAAAAAGTTAAGACCCTTATCCAAGGTCACAAAGCCAGTAAATGGCAAAGCAGGGATTCACCCCCCAGGCCAGCTGTGTTTGCGGTTCAAATGTTTTATCTCACTTACAGCAACTCTAGTTTAGTGTGAAAAGGTAATGATCTGTGAGTGATCACTACAAATGGAAATGGAAATGAAATAACAGTCTTTGAATTCATATTCCTATAATATTTTATGGCAGAAAAATAATATTTTTTGGTTTCAATATCAATAATTTTAATGGTGGAATAACTATGGGGTACATTCTAACCCTCTTATCTTGAACAGTTTTTTAGAGTGTAATTTAGTGGCTACTTTCTCCTTCTGAAAGGCTGGTTGAGCTTGAGGGGGGCTCTTTTAGGGAGGGGATGAGGTTGCCTGTGGAGGTGGAGACTGTGGCCTTGGAAAAAGTTGGAAAGGTCTTGGGGGGGACGCCGAGGGCAAACCCAGAGTTCTCTGCAGCTTTGTCGACAGCCAGCCCTGCATGGAGACAGCAAGAGGAGGACACTCTTCACTGCCCCCTTCTGTCCAGGACGTGCTGTCCCATGTCACATGATTGTGATTGGGGGCTGGTTGGGGGTTGCTTCAGTGGCCTATGGACTGGCCACCGACCATTTTATTCCATCCCTTGGAGGCAAAGCAGGGTGTGAGTACATGTCTTTAGAACACAGCCCATCTGCAAGCTCCAGGTTTCATTCATATATACTCATATATATATATATATATATAGTATTTTAAAATATCAACTTATAAACAGAAAGCAGTTGTTTCAAATGTATTTTTCTGAACATGAGAAATTAAGCATTTGGGAGACAACACTTTTAGACTATCTTTACTTCTGTGGCAGGTTTGCCCGGGAAGCAATATATATTATGAGAGTATGGTTAAAACTATCCAATCTTGTCAGAGAAAACCCTCTTTTATTTGTAGAGCCAAGAAATCAGGGCCCAGCCACACTCATCTTTTATTTAAAGCCCTGTAGCTACTCAGATTACTTAAATCCACTAATCTGTGAGAGGATAAGGTTGGCTGTTTATTCATTCAAAATAGTTATTGCATGCCCACTTATGTACCAAGTTCTAAACTCTAAACACATGTAACTGATGTGAGTGAAACAGATAATATACAAATAAGCAAGTAATATTTAACACGTCATATGATGGAACTGCTATAGAGAAAAGCAAAATAGAGCATAAAGGGTGTATATAGTGAGGGGTTCTTACTTCGTCGAAGGCCTCAAGAATAGTGTATGACATTTGAGCAGACACAAAAGGGAAGTGGAGGAGCAAGTGTTTCAGATACCTGGGGGAAGACTGCAGCAGAAGTAGCAAGTGCAAAGGCCCCGAGGTAAGCTGGTGGTGGTGTGTTTGAGCATTAACAGGAAGTAGCAGTCCCAGAAAACTCAGATCAGGCTCCTCTGTTCTGATTGATAGGACCCTCAGGCTGGGCTTCCTCAGTGACTTCCTGTGTCCATCCTCAAGAGGCTGGACAACTCCTTTAAAAGGGGTGGGGAAAGGCAGGCAGATGCTCCACCCAGGATGGAGAACATGGGGACCCAATCCAGTTCACGTATTCAAATACTTCCCTTACACCAATAACACTGAAATTGTTTTAATTGAGCATTTAAATCTTTTTCGGTGGTAGTTATTTCAGGCATTCAGTTTTTTGCCAATAATTGCATCATCTTAAAAGAGAAGCTTTTAAATTAATTAAACCCATTACACTTGAATATTTGATTCCTGCTAATACATAATTTAAAATCCTCACTTCAAAATAACTCAGTAAAGACTAGTACGCCTATTAGAGTATCCTAAACTATGCACCTGGAAAAGCAGTAGCCAGTCTCTGGATAGGGGCAAACTGGCCCTTTGAAAGGGATCTTGTAGTGTAGCTGCAGAGAGGTAAATCTGCAGTCCAAGAACTGGCCTGGCCTCAGTCTTGTAGATTCTGATTCAGTGCCTTTGAAGAGGGCTCAGGATTCTGTTTCCAAACTAGTGACTTTCTTAATGAGCCAAGTTTGACAGCCACTGGTCTGGGGTCAAGACAAATATAGATTCTTTGTAATAAAGAAGAATGGAATGAGGATTCAGTCTGGTCTGGTTCAGATGATGAAGGGGCAATTGTCACACCTTCTTTAAGTGTGCAATAACTGTGTTAGGAAAGGCGAGGCTATGCTGCAGTAACAAATAACCCCCAAATCTCGGTGGCTTAGTGCTCTAAAGTCTATGTCTTGCTCTTGCAAAGTCCAGGGCCAGTGTTTTGCATGGGCAGGTCTCCTCCAAGTGGGGTATACTGGTGACTTTTATCCAGTCACACTGTGTCCCCTAGTACCTCCTCCCAGCCCTCTTCAGAGCCAGCTGAAATGAGAAATTGTCTATCTTTATGGGTCATTTTAGGGTCCAGACCTGGGACTCTCCAGCCCTCCTATTCATATTCTGTCAGACAGAACTTGTTGTTTGAACCCCTCCTGGATGCAAGGGGCCAGGAAAGGTAGCTTGTGTGTTCGATGTCAAGAGCCATGGTTGGCGAACACACACGTAGCCTCAGGTCTGCAATAGCCATCTATTGTCCTCTTACAGATGCCGTTTTCTGCAGATCCCCAGGGTTTTTCCCTCCTGGTCTTCTGGGTACTTCAATCCATGCTCAGGATTACTGACCTCTCTGTCCTTAACCCTAGTTCCATACAGCAGGAGGAAGAACCCAACCTGGTTAAACCACATCACACTGAAGTATAACTGAAAAACAGACACTTGTTCCTCAACCATCCCAGAAATCATTTTTATCTTAAAGTTGGAGCCACATCCCAGGGACAGCATCGCTTCCTTCCCTTAGCGTAAATTCTTTAAAAATTCATCATTTTTACAGGGCTTCGTGTGTTATTGGCAGCAGGGGTGTTGCAGGGCCAGAGCAGACATCCTGTAGGAGTGGGTGATTCTAACTCTGGTGTTTGTGAATTGGGGACTTTCTAGACAGTCTAAAAATATAAGCAGGCAGTATATGAATCCTAGGAAGGTCACATTCAAGGGCAGAGATGATTTGCCTCTATGGTATGACAAATCATGTGTATTCAATGGGAACTCATGAATTAAACGATAGCATTACCTGTAATGTCACAGACCCAGGTTTCTCAAGAGAGGGTCCCTGAACCAGAAATGTTAATGTTATCTGGGAACTTTAAAGAAATGTGCATCCTTAGACCCTACCCCAATTAGTCATTCTGGGGATGCAGTACAGCAGTCTGTGTTTGACAGCCCTCAGGTGATTTTGTTGCATATCAGTGTTTAAGAATTGCTAGCATAGATTTTACCTGCCGATTATCGTTTTATCTCAATCTAAGTAATTACGGGGTCTGAATGGGAATTTTTTCTTTCCTGTGGAAGAAAAAGATGGACATAAGTCTTCCAGGACACTTGTTAGGGACACTGCTACTCTTTCAGATTAGATGCCGCTTCTTTTGCATGTCTACCTACACTACTTGGTAGCAAGAATCGATATCCAGCAAGGTAACTCGAGGCTGTTGACGTGCCTAAGATTACCAATTATTTTTCACATGCATATACTCACTAAAGCAGAAGAAAAGGGCTAACAAAATTTGAAAGCATTTTAAAGCAGTGACTGATTCAAAATTTCCTCTTGATGTTATCGATTATGTTTGGCCACTCTCCTCTTCGTCTGTCCAGAACTCTGACCATGCTGATTTTTTAGGGGCCTGAAATGTGTAATCCTAACCTATTTATTGGAAATGTTTCCAAAATCCCTCCTCTCCTGCCTTGTGAGAAATCATCTTAGATAAACAGTATTGAACAAACACATGGGCCCCAGGAGATCAGTGTGGCCCTCAGGTGTGACGATGTCTGGAGAGTAGAAGACAGGAGGGTGGGGAGGCTCAACCGTGGAAGGGCTCTGGAACTTGCTTTCGGACACCAGTCCTTGACAACAGCTGGTTTCCCTCATGTAAGTGGGAGAAGCAGGTTCAAGATGAACATGCCCCATCTCCTGGCCCTTCTGCAAACATCAATTAATAAGCAAAATGCCAAATAAACCCCTTCCAAGTGGTCTTCTGGCATGTTAGAGAACTTATCTGCTCCCTTAAATCCTTAAAATGTCACTGACCTTGGTTGTTTGTGTTGGCCACAGCTAAAGTTACCAGATACAATATAGGACACTCAGTAGAATTTTAAATTTCAGATAAACAATGAATAACATTTTAGTGTAAGATGGTCCCATAAATATGCCATAGTTGAATAACTTGAATACTTGAATGTAGAATAGATGTGAATATTTGAATTTCAGATAAATAACTAATTATTGCTTAGTGTAAGTATGTCCTATATTATATACTTAGTTATGGGACATACTTGTACCAACAAGTTAGTTTAGCTTTAATTTATGTTTCACTAGGCATCTCAAAGTTTCATTTGTTAAATAATTTTATTAGTCACAACTCATATGACTTATCACAAAGAAATACTTGGCCACTAAGTAAGGGCACTAAGCTGTCCAGAGCTTCTTACTCATCCCTAGACATGGCCCGTAGTCAGTGGAGGCATTTTGCCTTTGGACTCTTGGTTTATTAAGCCATTGTTACTTTATCATTGCCACTCTGGTTTGGGGCAACCTCTCCTTTACCTTTCTTGGTGTTCATCTTCCTGGTTTCGGCCCTGTTTACAGACAGAAAGGCTGACCTATCAGAAACAGTGCCAGCCAATCTGAGTTCTTTCCTTTTAACAAACTGGTCTTGCTCTGAAGAATAGGTCAATTTTTCCATTTTGGAGCTAGGTGATATCTGGATATTTGCAGGTCCAAAAAGTCTGGTGTTTCTGAAAGTTTAGCTAGCTGCAGTTTTCTTGATTGATTTTTATCTCTGGTCAATCACAAAATCTCTCTGACTCTCAAACTGAGTTCTTTGCGCAGGTGAGAGTGGCCCTGTAATTACCACCCGTTAGGTGAGGAGGAACAGCTCACCCCCACCGACTCAGGCTCTAATGAGAAAACCGGTGCGAAGAGTGTCAGATACAACTTGACTAAACAGGGCTCGCTCAGCCCTCTGTGAAACAGCAGAGACCTGGTAGCAGCAGTGTAAAGTCATTTTGTTCTTTCTGTCCTAGATTCCAGCTGCTGCTTTTCTCCAGAGACCTTTTTATGCTTGCTTCGTTCTCTATGAAGTCAACAGGAACATAAGACACCAAGGAAGCCTATAAGAGTGAGGGACTCTGACCCAATTTGAATGTCCCCATAGTTCAGTTACTCAGAAGAATTCAAATCTTAAAGGCACAGAACCTTGAAGTTACTAGAGCTTCCTACCTCAGGATTGTAGGAAATAAATCTCTACTCATTCCTCCTCTCCCTGTCTCACCGTGTGTGTTTGGGGATTTCAGGTGTATATAAAAACCGTCGTGTTGGTTTCTTTTATTTGGACACGGATCCTTAGTTACCAGGGTGGAGTTCTCTTTGGGAATGGCCAGGTCATTGCCAGTGGCTGCTGGGGTTACACTGTGGAATGGGGCAGGACATGGGTTCATTGGTTGGATTTGATACAATAAAAAAACCTCAATCTGTTGATGGTGCAGAACACTCACAGTTTGACATTAGGAATAAACTGGATTGAGATCCCATCTTAATCGGGGGCTAAAATGCATATTTTGCTCTAAGTCACAGCTTATAAAGACCAGAGTGTAAGGGCACAGAGTCAGTGAGCTGCGGGCAGTTTCTCTCGTTGCTACTTGATTTCTTCTGCAGCAAGTACACTCTGATTTTTAAGAGTTTTCAATCTTATGATACTGAAATTGCTTCAAATTTTTTCTAATCTCACCCCACACCTCATACCACGTTCAGTTCCCAATCTGCACTTCAGTAGTTTCTCACAGTTGTGAGAAATGTTGTGGCCTAAGTCCCTGAGGGTAAAGATTATGTCCATTGTATTGACTCTGGAATGGTACTGACCTGGGACACAGTAGGTGCTCAGCACAGAGAAAGATGAAGTAGACTGTAGAACAGGGTAATCAGCCCATGATACCCTTCCTTCAGTAGCTGTTCGCTTAGGACTAATAGGGTTTTCTGAAGGTCAGAAAAGATGCTGGAATTTTGCCCACATGGCATAGAAAGAAATGTGAGATTGGGAAAATAAATCTCATGGACTAAAGCAGAGGTTGGCAGACTTTTTCTGTGAAGAGCCATGTAGTAAATATTTCAGGCTTTGTGGACATAGGCTCTTTGTGGCAACTACTCAATTCTTGCACTTGTAACAGGAAAGCAGCTGTAGACAACAGGCCAAGAATGAGTGTGGCTGTGTTCCAGCTACACTTCAGTTATGGACACTGAAATGTGAATTTCATATAACTTTCATATGTCCTACAATGTTATTCTTTTTTAAAAAAACTTCTTCAGATATTTAACAATGTAAAGCCATTCTTAACCTCACTGGCAATGCAAAAAACAGGTGGTGGACCAGATGTGTCCACAGGGAAGAAGTTGTTGACTCTTGCACTAAACAAAACAAAATAAAACAAACAAACAAACAAACAAACAAACTACTAATGCCAAAGTCAAAACCCTTTTGGGGAAAAAGAGCATTTTCACTTTATCTGCTTTATAGTGTCCCTAGGTAGTTAAGTTAAACTGAAGGACGCAGGGACTTTTTCTTAGTGCTTGTTCCGTACCGTTCTGTGCTGAAGTGCATGTGTATGCCTATTTGTGTGCGTGCATATGTGTGTGTGGTAGAAGTAGGAACAAGTTTTCAGGTTGAACTTGATATGTTTTCTTAACTGTTTGGGTTGGTGAGAGGGAAATGTAGAAAATACACTGTGATCCCAGTTTTTTTTTCAAATGATGTATTTTTATATATGCTTCTACCAACTTCTCTAAGGTATTTATTAATTGCTAACAGTGATTTACCTATGATAGTTGGGAGTGAGCTTGGTGAGGGGGGAAGTACTTGGCCTTTTTCTGAAGTATATACATAGAATGATTCTTGCATTCCTTGTGGACTTAAAATTAGTTAAGTATTTAATTTAAAAATATGTTCATCCAAAATAAACACTGCCTGCTTCTATGAATCTACAAATACAATTCATCTGTGATTTTAATGATATTGCAATCTATTCAGATTGACCCTGTTTGAAATGCAACTTTTGGGGGATCTGTTTATCTATGAGAAAATTGGGAATAGGAATTGCTGAGTTTTTGTAAGCGCAAGAATATCTTCTCAAAGAATGCTGATATTTAAAATAATGTAAAAGTACCAAAAAAAATCCAACAATCTGCAATACTATGGATCCAACCCATATACCCAGAGTTTTAGAACACATTTCTTACTAAAACACAAAAAGCCTTTAAAGAAGATGGTGCCTCTGTCCAGTGATACTAAATGTGTTTTAATAAGGTTTCATGAGTCTTTGGTTAAATTAGAACTGACATTTATGCTAATTAGCTGGTTTGGGGGGCAAGAAACAGGTAGAATTGTGTGATAAGGGGCTCCAAATTATGTTGATGTTCAAAATCATGGCTCTGAGGAGTATTTGGTTCCATTCGTTAGTTATTTTATATCTTGCCACCTCTCTCACTCTTTCCCCGCCTGGAGTGTTAATCTGGTAACCTGAAATCTTTTTGTCTGCCTGTAACATGATAGGCTGTTTTCCCTTTGTCCATCTGTCTCCTACAGAAGGTGAAGGCACTTTTCAGAAATGGCTGGGGTTGATATTATTAATCTTTATAAGCAGAGAAATTCCTTGAATAATTTAACAGCCAACTGGCATGGGGGGGACTTGGTATGAAAATGAAAATTTCCTGTCAGCTTTAAAAATCACAGCATGGCCCGGCTTTCATCCATGCAACTTGAATATCGAAACACTGGGTATTTATTCTTTTTTATGCAGGTTTTTCTATTTTGCACCACCTAGGGCAATGACGAACCATCTAGAAAATTGTGTTTACTTTTTTCCTGTTAAAAAAAAAAAAACTACAACAAACTAACACGAAAAGAAAGCGCTCCTTGTTCTCTGAAACAACAGATGCTGCCTTTGACCTTGGGATTTAAGGGCAAATCTCTTCTTGTTTACATGTCTTGAATTTCTTGGATTTGCCAGTATGAAGGCAGCAGTTGGGAATGACGACTTTGGAAAGATATGAATGGTTTAAAAAAAATCAGTCTGCACAGCTGTTGCTAAAGAAATGGTTGTTCTCCCTCCACCCCAACCCCTTCCAGTTTACTAACATACAGGGCTTAAAAATTATTATTATTATTATTATTATGGGTGTCTCTCTACTTTTAATTGGAATTATCTATCATGATGTCACAGCCTCGGGGAGTCTGTTCTTCCATCTGACACCCTGCTTCCTTGAGAAGGTGCCTATGGTTGGAGGGTGATATTTGATTTGCAGGGTCAGATTGTTCCTCCATTTCGGGATAAGGAAACAGCCAATCCTGTTAGGCAAGATAGCAGGAATGGGAATATTAATAACCAAATATGTTTTTTCTTCCTGACATAGCCTCTTTCCAATGCTGTTCACTTGGCCTATCTTTTGGAAAGTCCTTTATGTTGGTGGCAAAAGCTTTTTAAGAAATGTGAGGGTCATGTGAAATTGCTGTGCATGAAGTGTGCCCGCATAGGATTCTTATTATTTTGTTAGAAGACCACTGGTGAGTTTGTTATTGTGCTTGCCATTGTTTTGAATCAAAACCAATAGACAGGCATTAAACATTTTTGTTGGGTTTTGCATGAGTCATGTATTTGAGAAGGAAATCTTGATGATGAGAAACTCTCACCTTAGAGCAACAAAGAATTAAATAGTTACTTCGTCCTTTCAGTTAGTACTGAGACCAGATATACTTTTACCCTTTAAATGTCACAATACTCAATCTCATCTCCATTTTACATCTTCAGTCCTAGGAAATAAGCCGTAAGGTGGCCAAATCAGTTTCTTTGTTTCCCCTCATACATGATTTTACTGAGGTATGTATGTATGTATTTTTTTCAGGATTCTAATGCCAAGGTTAGCTTTTTCTCTTTACCTTCTGGATTTTATCTTTTATTTGCGGACCATTATAATGAAATCCCCCATAGCATTTTATATCATTTTATTAGTTAATTTATCGGCAAAAAGTAAGACATTAGAATGTCATCCATGGGTACCTAAGTAGAAAGTTTAAATCAAAACATCTTTGTTCTATTAGCTCTGCCAGCTAATTAAAGAATAGGTAAGCTGTTCAGGGGTAGTGAGCCAATGTGGAAAAAGCCAGGGTCCCACAGAAGGCCGCTTCCTCACTTGATCAGTAATGAGGGAAAAAAAATAGACCAGGAAGGTCAACTTCCCTTGGGAATGAAGTTCTTTTGAAGATGCTGGTGATCAACTACATTTTGAGTAGCTGTAGACTGTCCTCTTCCAATGCTTTTAGAGTTATTTTATTCCTCACCTTCCCAGCATCTCCCTGAGGATGGGTGAGGGCAGAAATTTTAAAGTTCAGTACTATATTAAAAACTGAGCCTCCCTGTAAGGAGGTAGTTGGGACATCTTACCTTCTTAAATTGATGCTGGTGGAAGGCATCATTTGGAATATCCAGTAGGGTAGTTTGGATCTACAACAAGGTGGTTATAACCTTTTGGGGAACTTCTTAATGATCTTTCTAGGACACTTTTTTTTTTTCATTAACTTCTGTCACCTTGCACAGGTCCCTGTTTTCATTGAATGCCTTGAGAAATAGAAAACTATGAAGGAGTTTTAATAAACTTCATTCTCTAATAAACTACTCAGAAATCCATTTTACTGGTGCAGGAATCCAAGACAGATGTTTAAAATTTGTTGTCTAACCAACCAGTTACCTAGTCAACCAACCAACTAGCCAACCAACCCCAGCCAACCACCCAACTTCACTGAATGTCTCTCTCTGGAGCTCTTTCCTAAAACCTTTCCAAAGCTTGTTAAGAATAACAAGAAAAGATGGTAGAGGTGTGTTTTACAGTCAGTAACAGTTAAACTTGTTAATTTATCAGTAATGAGAAAAACAACCCCATCTGTCGTTTTAGCTTGGCTTCATGCTACAAATTTCTTGTAGACTGTGGTCAGACTCAGCTGTGCAGAATTCTTGCCCAACATTAGTAACGTTTTCTATAAAATTACAGAAAGTTGCCCATTTTGTAAAACTCTACAGTCAAAGGATAAAGCATTCCTCAAAAATAGGATTCTTTCCCGATGTTTTTATGTGTGGCTTTTAACACTATGAGTCCAGTGTACCTTTCTTTTACATTCCTATTATTGGAATATTTGTAAGTACAATTTTAACTTTTGGAGTCTTCTAGAATAAAATATATTACATAAGTGCTTTAACTAAATTTTCTTAATTTGAGAGTGTTTTAAAGATTTTATTTATTTATTTTTAGTGGGGGGAGGGAAGGGCAGGAGAAAGAGGGGGAGAGGAACATCAGCGTGCCAGAAAAACACCCATCGGTTGCCCGTCACAAGTCCCCAACCGGGGACCTGGCCCACAACCCAGGAATGTGTTCCGAACTGGCAGCCTCCCTGTTTGTGGGACAATGCCCGGCCCACTGAGCCACAGCAGGCAGGGCTACTTGGAGAGTTTATCAGAGAGAGTTTAATTAAGCCCAGTACATTTTACAAGTTGCTTTTCTCAATTGAAAAACATTTGTTTTAGTCTTTTGGCAAAAGGATAAAGTTCGTAGGCCATGGGACCTTATAATTGGTTTAAAAATAATTGGTTTTTGAAGGTTTATTCCTTTCTGTCTTTTTTAAGTAAAAACACAGCTAGGGGTTTTAGGACAGTAGGTTTGAATGGGAGATTCACAGTATTTTTAAATGAGAGCAAGAATATACATAAAATAGGAATTAACTTTTTAAAAATTTTGCTATGGGTTTCCCTAAAACTTTCTGTGTCCACCTAAGGTTGTCCTCTTTAAACAGAAATTTAGGATTATTAGTAACTAAATGTTTATATTTTGGAAAATGATTGCCTGGATTCAACACCCGAGATGTGTATGCTTTTGAGTGTGTTTAAGTTGTGTTATACCCGCATGTTGACAAGGCATTAAAGGATGAAATACAGGAAATAATTACAGTTGACCTTTGATTAACCTGGGGGTTTTGGGCTTCGACCCTCCCTGTTGTCGAAAATCCATGTATAACTTTTGACTCCCCAGAAATTTCACTACAGTTGGCCCTCCCTATCCACGGGTTTCACATCCATGGATTCAGCCACCTTTGGATTGAAAATGGTGTTTTTGATCCACAGTGAGAATCCATGGATGTGGGGGGCTGACTGTACTAATAAAGCCCTCTGTTGATTGGCAGCCCGACTGATAACATAAACATTCAGTTAACTCATATTGTATGTGTTATATGTATTATACACTGCATTCTTATAATACAGGAAGCTGGAGAAAGGAAAATGTTATTTAAGAATCATAAGGAAGAGAAAGTGCATTTACTGTATTGATTTTTAGAAACCTGTGTGCAAGCGCACCCGTGCAGTCAGCTGTGCTGCTCAAGGGTCACCAGGGCACAGAGGGCCTGTCTCACAAGGCTGGGGCGCAGTGTCTCACTTGTTTTCAAGGATATTTTAATCCTTTCACAGGGCGAGGTTCAGGCCAAACCATGTAGTAGGAAACCTTTCTACACTGAGGTATATAGGTTTTAGATAGAGACAGATTTAGCTCAAAACTAAGCCTCTTGTTAATTAGCTATTTAACTTCATATAAGTTGTTTAAGCCCTTTGAGACCGCAGAATTAATATGCTTTCTGAATGCTAGGCACTACAGGATGAATAAGCAAACACTTTTCCTTTCTTAGGGCAGTTACTGTCTGGTGGGCGAGGCAGACTCAAAGGCATGACTTTAGTGTATGTGATGGGTGTGCTCAAGGTCAGGGAAACGTGCTCAGAGTGCCGGGGAGCAGCGACCCTCCTGCTGGCAGCTCACTTGCTTCAGTGCATACTTATTGTCTACCTCTGTGCTAGGGCTTGGGTACCAGTGCGAAACAGACAAACAAAGTCCTGACCCTTCTGGTTTCTTTTACTCTAAATAACAAAGAGATGGTCATAAAGTTGACATTCTGGGGCCTTACCCCTAGGGTGTGCGAGAATGAAATGAAGCTTCTTTCTCCCTCACCCTGTCTCCATCCAGTTCACGCAGACTCTGTCCGCTCACCCAGTCCCTCTCTGTTGAAGCAGAACTTCTTGGCTGTGCGGAATCTCTTTGGGGTAGCTGTTTCTCTTGGTTAGCAGTCCCATACTCTTCTTAAGAATGTTTGCATCATTACCAAAGAGTTTTGGAGGCATCAAGACCATAATAAATCTCTCTCTGTGTAGCAGAGTTTCAGCCACTGGACAAGCCTCCATGGGAAACGGGGGCGCCTCCTCAGTTCCCACCATCAGGGGCCTGGCTGCTCTCCAGGTGTCAGCCGTAATTCTGAGGTCCCTGGAGCTTTACGGAGAGAGCAACAGATGGTAGCCCTGCCCCCCTACTCCAGTGTGAATGGTACTGGTCCCTGGGCATCTTGACAGGATCAAATCCAAACCAAAGGCTTGACCCAGAAGTGGGAATGCTTTGTTACAGGTGAAGTTCTTCTTATATTCCTCTGGGCTTTAAATTCCAGCTCATTACCCAGGGAAGAGGTGTACGACCTGCGACATCATCCCATTTAAGTGGTTGTGCAGGCATAATTTTCTAGTTATAAATGATATATAATAAACTATATAAATTATACAATAATAATACATATGACTAATCAGTAATTATAAAAGCCAGTTGCTTATGTATAGTTTGTAGTTCCTCGGGCAAATAAGTGCAGAGTAGATGTACAGGTAAATATCAAATACTACTTGTAGTAATATAAAAACTATCACTCAGGAGGATAAAGAAGGAACACATGAATGAATCTTTTCTATATATTTTTTTCCTTTTGAAGCACAAGTAGGATTGTGTCATTTCCCTTCTTAACAAAGTTCAGTGGCATCTTACTGCTCTCAGAACAGCCCAGACTCAGAGGCCTCTGTGAGCTGCCTTTCATCCGCCCTTTCATCCCAGGTATTTCCACATCCTCCAGGGGTGCCCTTTGCCCCATCTTATCTGGTCCCTTAGCTGTTAGCCCAAGATGTGCTTTGTATCTATAGGCCTTTGCTCATACTCTTTGGCCAGCAGGGGATAAATTTTACTCCTTATTCATTTATAAGATCCTGCTAATCCCACAAGACTGAGTTCAAATACCTTTTCTTTCATGAAATGTTTTGCTGTCCTATTAATTAGAATGAATGATTTCTTCCTCTCTGTTCCTCATTGTCAGCCTATCGTGTGTACCGCTGTTACCTGTAGAGGCTTCTTTCATTCCTGCATGTATATAATTTGTCCATTTATTCACACATTTATTCCATGGTTACTTCTGGAAAGCTTGGTCTATCCCTCACACTGTGTGGGGAGATGGGAATGTAATGGGGAGCAGAAAATAGACGTGGTACCTGTGCTCCAGGAGCTTATTGCCTTCTGGTAGAGATGAGCAAAAGGTCACAGTGAAACCCACAAGGCCAAAACTGCAGCTGTGACAAGATCAAACAAGATAGATAATTTTTCTTTCTCTCCCTCTCCCTCCTGTAATCTCCTTAACATCCATCACAACTTCTTGCTTGGTGGAGAAGACAATAGTATAAATCAACTCTGACCGTGTAGTGCAGTAATGCTCTTTGTTGTAGGTTGAATTGTGCCCCCCAAAATAGTATGGGGAAGTCCTAGGACCTGTGAATATGACTTTATTTAGAATGGGGTCTTTGCAGATGTGATCAAGTTAAGATGAGGCCATACCCTATTAGGGTGTGCCCTAATTGGGTATGACTGGTGTCCAATAAGAAGAGGAGAAAGGACACAGACACAGACACAGGAGGGAATACTATGTGAAGGCAATGTCAGAGATTGGAGTGATGAGTTTACAAGCCAAGGAACACCAAGGAAGGCCAAAGAGTAGCTGCAACCATTGACAGCTAGAGGCGAGTGGTGGAACAGATTCTACCTCGGAGCATGGAGGAGAAACCCACTCTGGTAACACCTGCATTTGGGGCTTCTAGCCCCCAGAACTGTGAAAGAATACATTTCTATTGTTTTAGGCCACCCACTGTGTGGTAACTGGTTAGAGAAGCCCTAAAAATTAAATGTACTCTCCTAGAGGAAAGTTTATATGAACCAGTGTATAACTCCACAATGCAGTAATGTTTGAGTAAATGAATGGATTTGGATGAGTGATTGAATGAATAAATAGAGCACTGTGTTTGTTCTCTTTAGTGGTAAGACACTAGGATGAATTCATTTTATGTGTGTGTGTTGCATCTCTCTTTTAAGAGGAAAAATACGGATTCACAGATAACATCATGAGCAGTTAAGGGAGCTAAAGTGAATTGCTTAATTGCTTACAGGGCTCTGTCTTTAGAAGTAAAGGTGTGTTTGTCCCTGTGACTAGTGAAGGGGTATAAAAAAGGTATAATCACTAACTATTGAAATAGTAACAGTTCTTTTTCCTTCTCCCTCCAACGTGGAATCTTAGTCCTTTCATCTCCAACCCCTGCTTCCTCAGGCACTTTGCATTTGTCTCTCTGGTTGAATGGTTTACTTCAAGATATAACAGCAATTATACTTTTTTGTTGTTGTAGTTAATGATTGTTAGAATTCGTTTCTATTTTATATTTTCAGAGCTTGAGTTCCATAGTCCTCAAGAATTCATGATGTTACAATGTTTTTTGTTTGTAAAAGGGAAAACAATTAAAGGACCAAAATGTTTAGTGGCAATTGAAAGCTATACTAATCGGATATTCACTAATCTGGGGTGCTGGCCCCCTTCTTCCTGGACGCCCTTTCCTTCCTTCCTTCTGCTGAATCCTTCTCACTCTCCGTCCATGACAGCGCCACCTCCGTGACCTCCTCAAGTTTTACAGATCTTCATTACACCTGATTATATGAAGTTTTGTTTGTGTGGGTTTTCCCAAGTAAGTTATCAAACACTAGAGGACAGGTAACTACACTCATCTAGTGGGCATCAGGAACCACCTCTTGCTGAATGATTAGATCAATGAGTGAATGAAATTCTCAGACCTGAGTCAGGCTGTGAATATCCACTCTTTTCTAAGCCATGTCCCATTGAGTACATCTAACACCATATTCACAAAACTATGGTTTGGCCCTAAACAAATCACAGAGAGGCAGGAACAGGATGGCAGGGCCAGCGTGGAGAAGGCCAATCTTTAGCTCTATGTGGATCTCCTAGTCTTGTTGTCAGTGGAGAGTTGAGTCACGTATTTTCACAAACCCTCTTCTTAAGACTGTGGCTCATAGGTGCCAACTAGATGTTGCAGGGTTATAGCTAGATGGGACAGACCAGGTTGACCATTGTGGCTCTCAGTGCAGGGGGAGAAGGCTGAATTAGAGATT
This sequence comes from Anoura caudifer, assembly GCA_004027475.1. Taxonomy (NCBI): domain Eukaryota; kingdom Metazoa; phylum Chordata; class Mammalia; order Chiroptera; family Phyllostomidae; genus Anoura; species Anoura caudifer. The sequence continues at coordinate 485,932 of PVKU01000069.1, read as the reverse complement.
CTCCTAATCCATAAATCTCTGAGACTGGAAGTCTACAGGCTGCATTAAGTAAGGGACGTGGTTGTCAGGTGATTGTAGCAACAGAGAGAGAGCACTGCAGTGCTCCCCTCTGGAGAGTGTGGCTTATTTTTCTCACATTCTTACTTCTCATCTGTATGTCATGTATTTATGAACATTTTTGGGTATGGCACCGAGCATTCAACATTTATTAAGCATGTCAAACATTCAAGATAGGATTACGCTGCCCCCAAACCCAGCCAGCACCTCACCCATATTGGATGATAGCTCACACAGCATGCCTGAATGAAGGCATCTTCTCAGGACACTTAGCTCGTGGAACAGAACCAAAAGAAAAGAGAGTATCTGAGCAGTGAAATGATTTATTGGAGGGAATGACTTTTCAGAGCAGACTTCCATCAGCCTCTCAAGACTGGGGTAGTGGGATTGCAGCTCCCAGGGTGATGATTCTGCTCTTCGTGTATGTGTTTAGCCTCATTGTTTAAATGTTGGGACCTCTTTTGCTCCCTGCTCTTCCCTAAGCCTGAACCCTGCTTTGATGAAATGTGGCTATGTGTTTGTTATTTCATAACACATTAATTTTTTATTATTACTATTATTATTATTATTAAGTGAACTTAACATTCAGAATTATTTCTACTTGCGAGAATACTCTTTTATGCAGTATCTATCTAACAACAAAAGGAGAAATTATAGACTTTACTTTCTAAAACTGGTTTCTCAAAACTTCTCTGACACTAGTTCTGTGGGTGCTCCATCAAGTCACCTAATTTCTCATGTCCACAATTTTCCTGTTCTTTCAGATGAACAGGTTGAAGGTGAGGATCTCTGAGTTTTCCTCCAGCTCCACTGTTCTGTGATTTCAGCCATGTGTAGTTGTAGCTTTTCTGTGTGGAAGGTGAAAGTTGATAAACAGCACTGTGAATAATGACGATGGTAAAGTTTTCAAAACTGGTCAAGCTGAATCCTTACAGGCTGTATTCCTGGTTTTGAATTTATAAACTACCTGCTGGTAAAAAAAATCTCCTGAACAGTTTCTAAACATTTGTATTCTTACTTCCTTCATTTTCAAAACACCGTCTCTGTGATTGCAAAGCTATTCCCCTGAAACGTAATCTCCTATTCAGCATAGCTGGGAGCGTGCAGGATTCACGCGGAGAAGCTAAGCATGCACCAATCTTGAAGGTCAGAAGTACATTTAATGGCACTCTGTAGTCCAATATTCTCGTCTTTAAGCATTAGCAATTGCCTCAAATACGCAAGAAAGTGCCCCATGTGTGAGCTGCTGGATTTCAGCCATAAGCCAGAATTTGGGAATGTGCATCTTGTGGAAGCCAAAGAAGTTAGTGTTGTCGGAAACACACGTGTGATGCTACTGCATTAGTGAACTGGGCATTGCGCCATTTCTGCCGAGGAAAAAAATTGTATCAAGTGTCAGTGCAATAGATGAAGGAAACTGATAAGCCGACTTGGGTGTATTTTAGACATTTGAAAAATAGATGATGAAATAGGAAGATACCCAAGTTAAAAGAAAAGTCGTGGCACAGAACGTTGAAATAGATCCTCTTACTCAGAGGATGGCCACTGGAAACAGGGCAGTTCAGACAAACTCATCCGAAGTGATTTGTGTTTGCAGTGGTCAAAACTTCAGCATTACTTCAGTTTTCTGGGGCCCATCAGAAAGCAACTGTTCTGGATAGTTAAGTTAACCTGTGCCCCTCTAGTTAACTTCTTTTAAAATTTGAAAAAGAAAATATTTAAAATGATACACTACATATAGTTACACAGACATTTCTTTCTTACTATAAAAAGAACACTTCCCGATAATTTTGGAAGAAGTAGAAAACACGGAAGGAACTCACAATGGGTAATCCCGTTATTCAGGTATAACTTTTACTAAACTTTTGATGCATTTCCTTTTTTTTAACCCATATTTTAAATTTAGCACATATCCTGTTGTACACACATTATAAAATTCATATGTACTGAGAATTACTGGCCTTTTTGGACCTGGAGAAGCCATTATGAACAGTTGAAGGCATGCAAATTGGTGCCACGAAAGGTCACCCCTCCTTCTTCCTTTTCCCACAGCCCAGTGGCTAGTGGGTGGGCAGGCAGCTTCCCAGGGAAGGGCTGGACTCTCAGAGACACCGTTTCCAAGGTGTGTGGGCACCTTCCCTGGCCATCCCCCATGGGAAGTCACGTGTACTCTTGGGAGCTTTGGTACTTCCTGGCCTTACATGTATGTTGATTCCTGAAACCCTTTCTACCACTTCCAGCGCAGCTGTAAAAATCTAGGTGGCTGAGCTTTTGCTTATTTAAATTATAGCAAAACTGATGGTGAAAGAGCGAAATGTAAATGATAGGTTTTGTTTTCTAAATTACTTTGCAAAGAAAAGGTATTCATTGTTATATTATTCTACCTAACAGAACTTGTTGAAATCATGGGAAAGCCAGGGGGGAAATGCTTGGAAAAAAAATTTTTTAAGGATTTTATTTATTTATTTTTAGAGAGAGAGGAAGGGAGGGAGAAAGAGAGGGAGAGAAACATCAATGTGTGGTTGCCTCTCACGTGCCCCCTTACTGGGGACCTGACCTACAACCCAGGCATGTGCCCTCCTAGACTGGGAATCGAACCAGCAACCCTTTGGTTTGCAGGCCCACACTCAATCCACTGAACTACACCAGCCAGGGCTTAGAAAATTTTTATAATTAGTATTTCTGGGTCAGCTGGGGTTAGGTGACACATGTTTGGTTTGGGGGACAGTTCTCAATATTAAGAGATTGCTTCCAGGAGTCAGTCAGGTGTAGAGGAACCAGAATGAGTCTTGGAATCAGACAGGCCTGGAATTAAATGCTGGTTTCTCTTCACTCCTCCGTATGGTCTTGAGCAACTTATCTAACTTTTATGAACATTGGTTTCCTCATCTCTGGAACATTGGTTTCCTCCACAGCTGGTGATGCATATATCCCAGATGTGTAGAGAGCTTAAATGAAAATATATATGGAGTTCTTAGCGTTGAGTTGGTGCTGGCTAGTGTGTTTGTTCCTTCCCCAGGGGTGTCTGGGAGGTATGCAGAAAGGATACAATTCATCGTTGAGGCATTCCATGATGATAGCGGCATGCTAACATTTACCCAGATAAACACCTTTCATAAAAATGTCTGTGTATGTTAACAAAAAAGATTTCTCACTATATATTATGATTTGAATTTCCCTTTTTTACATTAAAAAGATTTGGGTGATAAAGTAGTCACTGAATTAAAAAAGATTGTTCTCTGCTCTGTTGTCAGAACATGCTTGTATATTTGTGAGGTAAAGTTTTCAGTGTATCATTTTATTACATTCTCATCACTCCCAAGAATTGTAATGAGTGGGAGTGATGAGTAGAAATTGGGATTTGGGGTCACATTGTGTTTGAGTTGAAAAGATAATACACATTTGGAGAAGCAGATCATGATTTGAAATACCTGGGTAGAACACATGTTTCTTAGTGTTTGATATATTTCTAGAAGAAAATAAAAAAGTAAATATTTTTTTCCTTTCTGCTAGTGGCAGCCATTCTGTAGAGTGTGGTAACATCTTCTTACTCTGCTTATCAACATATAAGGTGAAAGACTAGTAGACTTCATATTGTAATACTTGAAAAGGCAAGCTTTACTTAAATATTAAATTTAATATAGAACAAAAGTTTGCTTAGTCATAGTATTGAACAGGAAAAGGAATTGAAAACTTTTCACACAAAAACTTTTAAAAATGTGGTAAAATTCCTTATTTTCAACTCTAGTTTTAACCCCGCCTCACTATGTACCCTACTTTTCAAAGCTCCTTGTATTTCCTCTCAACAAACTGAGTCCCTTACAGTTCTCTCATTTTTCTCGATGTAATAGCTTTGTTTCTGACATTAAACTCATCCTGAAGGGAATGATAGAAGTTGCAGTCTGGGAAGTCCCAGGCTCAATTCTATCTTTAGGAATGGGCGATGGGGACTCCTTCAGAAGCTCCTCTGCCTTGAGGTACATCTGGAGTGGCATCCAGTGTGCCACGGAACAGAAGCCTCCAACTTTGCTCCTTGAGCAGAGGCAGTAGTTTATGAGGAGTATTAATAAGCACCTCACTCACTGGATGGTGGGAACAAATGGAGTCAAACTTTTATTTTCTTTTCTCGCCAAGCAGAGAGTTGTGGGAAAGACATTACCAGAGAGGGAGTAACGTGTGCCTTTTGTGGTAGATCACTGCAGACTTTAAAAAAGAGTAGATGCATTATAAGCAATAATTAGAAATCAGGAAAGAAGTAAAGGTGATCACAACAATGGGGAGATGTTAAGTAATAGGTGAGGAGGTATGTGATTGAGCTCCAATGAGTGATTGTGTCGATGGGGTTTCAGAAAAAAGATTCACTTGCAACAGCAGAATGGAGGGATAGTGGATGGTGAATTAAGGTGAATACCTTCTCCATAAGAGGAGAACCAGCAAATACAATTCCAGGGAAGGAAAACAGGAAAAGCTTGGCTACCAATAAGAGGTAGTGAACACTAGAATTCCACTACTTAAAGAAAAAAGATGAAGGATTTTACTTTTTTTTCTTTTTCAACACCCAGCTGCTTGTATGACTCCGTGTTGCAGAGTTATTGCTTAGTAAGATTCTAAATGAAAGGGTTTTCTTAATAAGACTCCTCCTACCCCTTATAAAACTTTGGTCTCAGAACTCTTTCACATTCTTAAAATCTATTGAGGACTCCAAAAAGTTTTTGTTAATGTGGATTATATTGCCAGTTAATGGGAATGTATAAAATGTGTTAGCCCATGGTCCTTGATGCTGCTTCAACACCAACAGGCATCTCCAATTTGGGGTGCAGTAAAGAAGGAAACTTTATTTTTTGCAAACAGCTCAACAGTGACACAGCATGACTATGAAAACAGCGCTGCTGTGGATCCCCTCTGCCATGGTCTGCTCTGTTCTGCTCTACTCCACTCCACTCCACACTGGACTGGTCTGGTCTGCTCTGCTCGTCAGGGAAAGGTGCTCTTCCCTGGAAAGTGAGGTCCATGAGCCAGGGCAGAGCTGGCTTACAAGGATAGAAGTCCCTTCCCCCTAGTCCCTGACTGGTTCATCATCTTGCAAGCGAGGTCCCTGAATTCTCACAATTTGATTGGTCCAAAGGCAGTATCCTGAATGGTCAGAATAGAGCCATTCTGATTGGTCAGGCTGCACAGCTCCAATTGGGTGGAGAAAGCCTCAATCCTATTGGTTGAAATAGGATTCCAGCAACTCCTTTATAAGGGTTGGCTCAGATGGCAGAAACACATTGCAGGCAGGGATTCAGTGAAGGGTTGGGCAGTTTAGTGCAGAGGGAGGTGGGTTATCGCAGAGGCTTCTCCATTAAGTGCAGTTTGCGTGAGCGGCCCCTGTGTAGAAATAGCTGCTAGGTTCTGCTTCTTTCGTTTGAGCCCAGTTAGCTCCTGGGTTCTTAGCTGTTCTTAGTAGGTGTCCTTTTTTTTTTTTTTTTTTGCTTTCAGGGTTCACAAATGCAAGGAGGAATTTTTAAACTACACGAATGTACAAACACATTTCATTAGCTGCAGAGTGATGGCATCATCTTGTAGCCTGTAACCTGTGGAAAACTTCACTGTGCAACTGTGGACGATAAGAATGAAAAAGACAAAAGACATTTTAGTACTATTGCAAAGATAGCTTGACTTCATGGGTCTCAGAGGCCCTTCTGGGCTCCCAGGCCACTTTGAGAAGCACACCACACCAGTGATGGGACAGCTGTTTCCACTCAAGATTTGAGGTGACTGTGCTGATGCTTTCATTCAGTAAACTGTCACTGACTTTTTTTTCTGAAGTGAATAACTAGATGAAGGGTTAAAAATAAAGAAGATTGAATTGCATAAATTGCTTTGTGGTCCTGAACTGGAATTGCTGGTAGTCAAAAAAAGAAAAAAAAAAAAAAAAGAAAGAAAAGAAAACTCAACAATAACAACGACAAAGGAAAAAATTCAGTGGTCTAACTTTGTGATCGTTTTTAAATACGTTCAATTAAATTTAAGTCAGTCGAGTGAAAGGAATGTATATTAATTATATATCAAAAGGAATTTGTTGACCCTTGCAGTAAGTGAACATGGAATGTATGTGTAGTCTGGAAACTTGGAAATATTTAAGAAATGGCCTTCCCTTGAGGTTCTGGTTTACAGGGATGTGCCTGGAGGCAAGGTGTGAATTTGGTTACTGTGGGCCTGCCATCACTTTCAGCTTTCGAGGATTTTTCCAGAGCTCATAACAGCAACTCTGCCATACCCAGGCTGTCCTCACTACCCGCCTCACTCCACCACCACACAAAATATTGTCTGAATAGTTCAAAGGCCAAAAGGATTAAATACAAAACAGGGGCTTGGGAAGCTTAGAGAAAGGATGTTTTTAACACCAGCCACCCATTTGCTAGTCGACCTCTGACTGTGGCTGTGAATTCCATTGTCAGTGTTTCTTCAGAAGATGCACGGAGGAGCCGGTCTAAAACATGAGACATGCTGTTGACTTTGTTCCCGGGGCTGGTGTCTGCTGATCTGCCCAGTCAGTTCCCATTGCTGCTGCTGAGATTCTTCCCAGCACCACATGGCAGAGCACACGCATTTTCTTTTTTTGGAGAGTTTGTTATTTCAAGAAAAGCTGAGCATAGAATTGCTGGGAATCGCTGCTGCTGTTTCTGACCACAGAAAGCAAATTTTCCCTACTGGTTGTTTTTCTTTCCAGCTTCCTGGGGCTTTGGTGGTGTCAGCCTTTAGGCCTTGTCATTTTATTGTTTCATGGAAATCCATCTGAGTGAGACACTTGGCATCCAAATATCATTTTGTTCAAAATGACTCCAAATGTCTAGTAGTCTCACCATTGATCACTGAAATGGGAAGATTAGGAACTTTCATTTGCTTATTTTTTTCTGCTTTAAATTCAGTCACAAGTCATTTTGTATGCCCTGAGTAGGGCAGCTGGCATCTATGACCTATCTTTTTATTTTATATAATATTGTATTTATCCCATATACTATCAGATTGGTGATTCAAAGCTATCAAGAGAGTTCCAAATGAATTTCCCAATGAAATATATATATTTTTTAATGGGTAAAGAATGCTTCAGATCTTCAACTCTGCTTGCAACTCAGTGTGACCTTTTTCTTAGTGGTCCAACTGGAGAGAAAAGATGAAAACAAATATGTACTGTGAAATGGCCACATTATGACAGGATCATGTTTAGGTCTCCAAGTTACTGTTATTAATCTAATATGTGTTAACATCGTTCTCAAGCTCCTGTATTACTTAAAGCTTGCCCATGGCCCCATCCCTGCGCTCACTGTTGTGGCTACTCCTCTGCTTTCCCTTATGGTATTCACATTACTGGCACCTGAAACAGGTATTTTTCTACCATTCCTTAACTCAGAAAACTGGGGTTGCCTCAGTTCCCTGCAGACATTCCATGCTGTGTATTTTCTGTCTCTCCTTTTAGGTAATTCCTCTCATCTAGATTTTCCCCAGATTCCCCTCCCTCAGTCCAACTCCAGTTATGCTGGCTTCCTCAACTAGGATGTGAGTCCCCATTGACTGGCTCCCTCAGCTCATCTGCACAAACCCAGTCTGGGCTCTGCATCGCCACACAAGTCCGGTGTTGTCTCTCCTCCGGGGACAGGACCATAGGCCAGCAATGACATTCTGCTGACACCAGCGGAGGACCCAGGAGGAGCCAGGGGACCATGTTGAGAGTGATTATTCACATATGCTGGCTTTTAAGAGTTGGTCTTAGAAGAAAAGTACACACGTGTGACAGATTGGAGACAGTAGAGGAAAAATGAGTTCATTGAACCTTGGGGTGCCTAGATCTAAGTTTTCTCTGTGAAGGCTATGCCATATAATGCCCCAGACTCCTGATGAAAAGACAAGCACTTAATCATATAATCTGAATGTGTTAAAATGTTATTCTATATTTGTATGTTTAGAAAAACAAGTGTGTGTATCAAGCTGTCAAAAATATTTTTACCTGTGTTGGTAAAGAAGATTACCAATGTCCCAACACTACACTGATAACACACGTGCTGTTGATATCTGGAATAAGGCTTTCACACTGTTAAATGAAAGTAATGATATGAAAATTTCAAAGGCTATTATTTTAAGTAATGCTAAAGCCATACATGAGGCCATGCAGAATCTGAAATTTGAGTGTGGGAGAATGGCAATGATGCTCATATTCTTTGGCTGTCTCCAGTTTCAAAATTTTTCCCATAGTAAGTTACTTCACACCATTTTTGGACAATAAAAGATGGTGGAAGAGTCATTTTAATCCTGCTCCATTTTGTAGGAATATTACTTTTGAGCTGTGTGATAAACAGAAAAGAAACTTTATCCTGTTTGACTTTATGGGTTTGGTGTTGGTTGTTGGCAGCCCCACTGTGTTGCATCCTGTGGACATAACTGGAAAGGCTGATTGGTAATGAAGAGGAAGCCAGATGGCCTGAGCAGGTCTGGGGCTGGACGTGGAGCAGGCGGGGGAGGAGATGGGACTCAAAGATGGACGGACGTAGCTTGGTGTCTTCTGCAGGTACAAAGGCTATGCAAAGGGGCCGTGAGAGAGGGCGGGAGGTTGGAGCTTGAGTTGCCAGTCTTCTATGTACATGTAACATCTTTTGGTTTTTCTCTTTAGCTGCCAAAAGATTATTTACAAAGAATTCACGACTGTCCTTTAAAACGCATAATTATTTCATTCATATGTGGATGTCTGCCAGAATTTTAAGGCATATGCTGTTGAGTATTCAGTAGAGAATTCATACTTCAAAAAAATTTGCAAGTCTAATGTTTAGGTTCCCATTGGAGCCACGGTTTGGTCGCAACCACGTTTAAGGATATAAGCGGTCTCACTCACGTTTTCCCAAAGCTGGACCAACAGTCCATGAAGTCGGTTACTGAGCATGTCATACTACTTCAGTCGTGGGATTTGTGCAGGTTTTCACTGGCCTAAATAATGAGTGAGAAACTGTCCCTTTTCTGAAGCAGAAAGTCCTTGTGTGAAGTCCATAGATAGACTGACGCAGATGAATCTCTTCGGGTGTGGCAGCTGAAGCACCTTGAAAGCTTTCAAACAGGGAATGCACCTCTGGGGCTGCCCCACCCTGTGAGCCAGGGACTTGGGAGGCCTGAGCACAGGTCTCATCCAAGCAGCCCTTAGTATTTCTGTTTCCTGTGACCCACAGCTGTCCCCCGAGCTCAGCCAGCTGTGTTTTTTTCTCCCTTCCCATTTTTTTAATGGAAGATTTCAAATTAGGCAGAAGACTTGTGAGAAGAGTACAATGTGCACCAACATATTTTTTATTTAAATGGACTAATTATGAACATTTTGCCATTTTTGCTTTGTGTCTCTTTTCATATACAGGGTAAGGCAAAAGTAGGTTTATGGTTGTGAGTACATAAAATGTAAGAGTTTATTCTTGTATTGTTATTACTTATTATTGTTGTATTATTTTCCACATGAACAACAGTAAATGTACTTTTGCCCCACCTTATATACACACATTTTTCTCTGATTCCTGTTTCTCCATAGAGGACTAGTTTTTCTCTTTTCTTCTTTTTGTATGGAAGTGCATTTTGTGAAAATTTCAGATTCAAAATGAAGTCCTGATTTTATGAGACATGAAAATATTTCTTGATTTATCCTCTACTTAATTCTTTAAAGGTTTTTAAAATTAAATTTATTGGAGTGACATTGGTTAATAAAATTGTATAGGTTTCAGGTGCACGATTCTATGATACATCACCTGCATATTGCGTTGTGTGTTTACCAGACCAACTCGAATCTCCGTCCATCACCATATATTCAACCCCTTTACCCTTTATTAACCCCCTTTCCCTCTGGAAACCACCATGCTGTTGTCTGTATCTATGAGTTCTTGTTTGTCTGTTTATTCCTTTGTTGTTTTCTTCTACTTAATTTTTAATTTTAAAAGTAATTTCAATTACCAGGGGTTTTTTTCTTGCTTACTCATGCTTCCTTTTCTGTGTTACTCTCTTCTTGTTTCATGGATATATTTCCTTGACAGTTTGGGATATTGGAAGTTCTTTTCTATTGCCTGTTCTGTTTGTGTTTCCTCTGGGCCCATTTTTCTCCCACTTATTTATCTTGATTTTGCTGCTTCTTGTTGGAGGTTTTCCTCATTCGTCATGATTGTCCCTTCATAATTAAGAGCAAGGTCATTAACCAGCTGCCTTGTGACTCTCTGTGTGGGCTTTATGATGAGTCTTTTTCTCTGAGGCCTTACAATTCCTTTACAGAAGATCTCTACAAATTTCTTTTGGCAGGGGCAGGGCCTGGGATGGTGGAGAGAAGGGAGCGGGAGAGATGAGTGAAAAAGAGTGTTATGTGTCAGGATGGAGGGAACATGTAGCGGTAAGTGGTTCGTTGTTCCATGTGCAGGCTTTCAAACAACTTCTTTTCCTGGCCCCACCGCTCCCTCTCATCCTTCATCCTGCAGGGAATCGCCAATGTTTTGAAGTTCCGCGAGAACAGTTGGGTTCTTTATGGATTCCCACCTTGCAGATGGTTCTGCCATCTTCCACTATCACCCTCCCATCTCCTGTCTCACTTCTAGAGACTTGCTTGAATCTCTTACTTTCTCAGGGCACCTTGCATATTGAAACAATGTTGTAAATTTATGCCAATTTAATCTTTTAACTCTCATTTTAGGTGTGTTAATTGAGGGAGAGAAGTTCAACTGCGTGGTCGATCAGAAGTCCCAGTATTGTTTTCTACACCTGTGCTTCGAATTGTTATCTGATAGTATTTTATTGCACTGTTCATTTTGCAGCCAAATATGGGTTGGCCTGCCAACCTAACCTTCATCTGTGTGAGAATTAATTGAAACCTAGGCTGCTAGGACTGTATTCTGTTCTACATTTTAACACTGTTCCTTCTACTTCCCTTTTCTTTATTTTCTCCTCTTCGTATACAGAGGGTTCTGCACTGTCCATGGTATCAGGCATCCACTGGGAGTCTTGAAATGTATCCCCCACAGGTGAAGGGGAACTACTATATATACATGTCTGTTCTACAAGAAGAGCAAGAAATTGGATGTTTGGGGTATATATGCTCAGCTCCTTAGGAAGACTTATGTCTTATTGATGTTCCAGGCTTCTTCATGAAAGTTTAAAGTAAATCAAGCTGTTAATTCATAGATTTTCTCACTCTGACTTTTCTCCTGAGAAAACAACAAAATAAATAATTTCTGTGCTTCATTGTCAGTTGTCAGAAAGTCTCTATCATTCCCATGCCAATTTCTTTAGGTTCTACACACATTTTTATTAAATAGCAAGCTGTGTTTTTTGTTTTTTGTTTTTTTTCTTGAGCAACACCTACCCAAATGGTAAGGCTTGAGGCTCCTAGTATAAAAAAGTTATTAAAAAGCTATAGGTGTCTGCTCTCTTTAACTGAAGGTAGCTTTGTAAGCCTTTCCACAAGCCATGAGGCTTCCCAAATAAATTCCTAGTGGTAGCATGTCACACGGAAGTTGAAGCTCCATCAATCCCACTCATGTGTGAGTGTGAGACAGTGATTTGAATACGAGCCCATGCAAGCTCTGGACACCACCCCCTTCTAAGTGCTCATGGAAGAAATCTTGTCCAGAATCGTCTTTTGAAACCTAGAACATATTTGCAGTTATAAGAAAACATCTTTCAGGGCTGCCCAACCATGGCCCGCAGGCTGCACGCAGCCCAGGATGGCTGTGAATGAGGCCCAACACAAAGTCGTAAATTTACTTAAAACATTATGAGATTTTTTTGTGATTACATGTCGCAATGTGTTTAATGTGTGGCCTAGGACAACTCTTCTTCTTCTTCTGTGGTGCAGAGACACCAAAGGTTAGACATCGGGGGGAAGTGGTGACCCACACCAGACCGCGATGGTCTTTCCAGTTAGAACACTTTTCTTTGGGATAACAGAGTCTCTTGAAGTACAGGTCATGCTATTGTATATGTTAAAGCAAAATGCAGTGGGAAACAGGGGAATGGTTGAAGTGAAGCCATGGCTATCAAACCAAAATACATATAATTCTGTGGACTATAAGCCACCCTTGTGGCTAGCACTCAAATTTGACTTCCATAAATAGATACTGGTGACCCCTCTTGGAGATGCCTTTCTATGACACAGGCTGTACCTTGATGGTGGGCATCCAAGACCACATGTGTGGACCTGAAAGGGAAGAGGAACTCATTGGACTTCTAAAAAGGGATTACTGCTAATAAAAATCCAAATGAGTCCTTGGAAAAGCAGTTTTCCTATGTATTGATTCATTGATCATACACAGTTCTGCCCACCATAGGATGGGACTGTGTGAGATGTAGTGGGTAGCTTACCGTGGGTTTCAGTCACTGCCCCTCGGGCCACTGACGAGCTAGTGCTACAGGTAAGGTAGGTTCTGAAAACAACTTTGGTAGAGTACAAATATAATATGCTATTATGATATATCTAATATATTATAATAATATGTTATGGTTGTCGGGCCAACCTGCATGCTAATGTAATATAATATATTATCTGTAGTGCAAGTATATAATCACTTTAATACAGTGCAAAATGGAACATATTTAAATTGGTGAATAGGATTCTATATGTTACCTCTGTTTCTCAAAGTTATGTAAGTAATTGTAAACTGATTTTTCATAAGATTTGGCAACATTAAAAATATAACTTTTAAAAATATTTAATAGAGACTTTCAGCTTATGAGCATGATACAGGTATAGTTAAAATACATTGTTGTTTTCATTAATTGTTAAATATCACTTAGTATCCAAACATATGTGCTGCACATAAATGCAAACAAATTGTAGGCCAAGCACAGTGTAATCTTGAGTCATCACTCTGATTCCCATGAACTTCTCAAAATGTTTTCTAATTTCTCCTTTTTATTCTAATCTAGAGCAGTTAGTCTAAAAATCATTCTTAAAACAAATGACAACATGGACAACAGTGTAGTGATTGCTGGGGGCAGGGTAGTATAAGGGGACTAAATGGTAATGGAAAAAATACAATAAAGATTAAATTAAAAAAATAACAACAAAGAACTTTCAGAGCTCAAACTGCTGCCAAATCTAAAGGACTGGGGTGCATTTTGTGAGTTAATACCCTGGAATTTCATTTCTAATGCCTACTTTTAAATTCTTTTTTAGCTTTGTCTGGAAATTTTTTTCCAGGGTATTCATGACTTTCAGTAGGGACACAGGATTATGGCAGGTATTGCTGAGTGTACTAGTTAACGCTAGCTGCTAAAACAAACACTAAAAATAAACCCTTAGGTGGCTCATATATGATAGTAGTTTACTTCCTGCTTTTGTAAGGTCAAAAACAGGTGTTCTTTTTAAGAAGAGCAGCTTTTCTTCAAGAAGTGATTCATGGATTTGGAGTCCTTCCATTTTGTGAGTCTGCCATTTTTTAATTGCACCTTGCAGTGCTTCTCTGCATCAAGCCAGTGGAAGAGAAAGGACTTGGCTGGGGGAGAGAGATGCCCCATTGGTCAGATATTATGGCCAAGCCTGGAAAGACTGTACATCACTTCCTTTCACATTTGATTGGCTAGAATCGTGGGTCTATGTTTAACAACAAAGACAGACACAGGGTACCGTAGCCTACTGTGTTTCAGGTTTTGGAACACCTAGCCAATCTCTGTCTCACTGAGTTTTGTGTGTTTTCAGGCTGTGTAGACAAAAGTGGATGACTTTGAAGGCTTTGGTATTAATTCACAGGTGGCTGTCACCTCAAACTTTCTCTTTCCTTGGAATTTAGGTATGTGTGGTAAAAGTGTGCTGCCTTCCATGATAAAAATAGAATTTAAGACAAGCAAAGTTGTGCTCAAGGAGAATCTTTTGCTAGTGCAGGTCCTTCCATAAATATTTTCCAGTAGTACTTCACTTTGGAACTGCTGTGGGGAGGAAGTGAGGGGTATTCTGAGGGCAGCTGGCAGTGCCAGGAGCTGACTGTGCGCGTCTCTTCCCAACTCTGAGTTTACTGACAGTATTTTGGTAGTCTGAGTTGGTCATGGACATAGTATTCAAATGCAGAAATGGGCAAGCTCTAGGGGCCTTTCCTCTAGAGAACCAGTTGTTAAACATTTACCATCACTCCATTGGATGCTTCTCTTATTACTCCATGGTTCATAGTTTGAGATGGCTGGAATGGCTAGAGGAAACTTTGTCAAAGACTGGAAGAGAGCAACAATCCATGCACAAGTGAACAAAGTAAGTAAATTCAGGGCAAAAGCAAGAAAACCATCTGGCTTCTTCCCTTGCAGCCTGAGGACAGCCATGTCAGGGATTATTCCTTCCTGGCTCCTGAATTGTCTCCATGCCCAGGGTGCCATTTTAGGACAGCTCCTTAGCAACTCACAGATGAAAAACGCTAGCCCATGATTCAAGATGTGGAAGTCCCATTTCCATATGCTAAAGGTCTAGTGTCTGAGTCCTGTACTTCCCCAGAGGTTGACAGTGCAATTGTCTTCTCTGTTAGTAAAGCTCTAATGCTCACATCTTGCCCTGCAGACCCTCAGCAGGAGGACTTTGGCCATCCCAACACCAGTCATGGCTCCAGTAGCATGGGATGGGGCAAAGTCAAGGTCAGTTCTGTAAGTGATTCACGTGTTTGCATGGCAACTGGGGTTGAGCAAAGGGAGCTAGTTTGTCTTGTCTGTCCTCTTGCTGTTATCATGCAGTATCCTTATATCATTTGGACTGTGATATTAAGGTATATGTATATGTATATGTATATGTGTATGTGTGTGTGTATATATAAATAAATATAAATATATATATAAATAAATAAATATATATATATATATAGAGAGAGAGAGAGAGAAAGAGAGAGAGGCGGGGGTGTCTTACTGAGGAGTCGGGTGTTTTTAGAGAAGTTACTAGGCCTACTCCCTGGCCTCTTTCCTTTGCATGTTGACAGACACTCTTTAGTGCATTCTATATATATTCCATCTCCACGTCAATGGGGAAGTGGTCTCAAAGAGGAAGATGTAGTACTACCTTCTAGCTCTTTCCTAAAGGGTTCAGTTTTCATTAAAAATTCACTCCAATTTAAGAATCAAACAGTGTTTTAAGTAACAGTGGATGCAAGGGAGTGCTGCCATGACCCACTTACCTCCATACCTGGAAGAGCTGAAATTTGGTGGGTGTCCAGACCAACCGCGGCAGTACCTGAGTAGCGCCTTCCAAACTCGGAAAGATGGGATTAGCTAAGGAAAAATAATGATCCTCGTAGTTTCCGAGCAGGCGTTGAACTGCTCAAAGTGAACGTGAGTTTGAGTGTATTTTCTATTAAGATGAAAGAATCAGTGTAGATGATTGATCTCGTAGATGAAGGAGAAGTCAAAATCTTTCTAGATACTGAGTATTCCTGAACTTCTTTACAACATATTTTAGGTTAACAAAGGAAAATCTTCATGGCCCCTAGTTTGGAAGAGTTTCTTCAGCTGCCCCTCCCTTTAAATGTTTTTCCCTTTGACCTTAATGCAGTAGGGAGAAAAGGCCATTTCATCAGTGATTGTCAGGTACGTCACTCTCCCTTGGAGGATGAGGGAAGGTGGAACTCCAATCTCTCCTGCATAGACCAAGTCAGCGGTCTTTCATGTAGGAAGCTCTGAAAGAACTCCAGCTGTGGCCGTGGTGTGTGGAGTGACTATTTCATAACAAGAGAGAAAGCGCATTTTGAGACAGCCAAGAAAAATGTGCTGTTGTGACCATGTTCTGTTTTCAGTGGTACCACTGAATCAAAGTTTTCCAAGGAAATTAAATATTGAGGCGGCGAGGGAGACATTGTGTGATGTATGGGAGCTGAAATACTAAACACGCCAGTATAGCATCAATATATAATTTGTATGGTTACAAATATTATTGGCATAAATAATTCATGCTGTTGCTTTTTTATTCACTTGATTAACAGCGTCTTTGTCATCTTTATCAGTCATGATGCCATTGCAATCTTGTGTATTGTGTTTAAAGAATACTCGGGGAAATGTTTCAACTGTGTGTGTGGATGATATAATGTATTCATTCAGTCAGATGAAATGAAATAGAGAGTATTTAATATGCATGTCTGCATTACACTAGATAAACTCTAAATAAATTACAGACAGTATTACTCTTTGAATGTAAGAAAAATTATAGTTTGATTTTTTTCAAGTAGCCAAAAGGTAGCCATTTTGTACTTTAATTACAATTTTTTTCAGGCTTTTCAAAAGAGCTTGGAATAATCCTGAAAATTTTTGTCCATAGGAAATCTTCAGTAACTTGAGTGAGCTGTATCAAATGTGAGTTATTTACTCTGAAAAAGAAAATAAAATAGACTTCCTACTCATGGACTAATGTACTTCTGGAAAGCGTAAATTGTTGGGACATGGCCATACTTGTGTTGTGTTCGTATCATTCCGTGTATCGGCCTTTGTGTGGCTTCTGCAGCACTTTCCGAGAGCCGCCGTCAGCTACAGCGGTTGCTGGCGTCGTGCATTTGTCCCCTTCCTGCTCTCCTCACCCAGTCCAGTCCTCTCTCCTACTTGTCGGA
Organism: Anoura caudifer; assembly: GCA_004027475.1. Classification (NCBI taxonomy): domain Eukaryota; kingdom Metazoa; phylum Chordata; class Mammalia; order Chiroptera; family Phyllostomidae; genus Anoura; species Anoura caudifer. Next base: position 469,322 of record PVKU01000069.1, on the reverse strand, counting down.
GCTTCCGTCTTCGGCCGTCTGGTGCCTCCCCCTGCAGCACAGCACTCAGGTCTTCTCACTGCAATTCCCCTTACCATCTCCAAAAAATAAAAAAAAAACCCCTAAAAATCAAAATCCAGTTCTTTCCCACAGCTGGTCTCTGCTAAGGTTAGATCTCACGGGGAAGTTGAAGTGATTTGTGTTCAGGTTTGGATGACTGGTGTCAGAGAAAACCAGAACTGCTCAGCAGTTAAAGCGGTAAAAACAGATTATATTCCGGACCATTGCGGTAGGGGAAAGAGGCCTTAGTCTGGTACTAGGCTGAACTCCAAATGTAACAAGAACAAGTGGGGATCTATAGCCAAGGAGCAGGGGTGGAAGCGGGGTCATTGAGTGAAAAGTTACTCAAAAGGTAGGGTAATTCTTGCTAACTGACCTAATGGGGTTGTTGCTGAAGACAATCCAGGGTGATCAGATATTACCCTGGAGGGGGATGGCGGGAGGTGAGGAAGGTGGTCAGACATCCAGGATGGGGATTCTGGCTAAACCAGCTTGACAGGATTCTTGCTAAAATTGGATGATGTAAAGATAGACATGGAAGTCCAAAAATTAAGGCCTAGCTGGGAAGAGGATACAGAGGAGCCCAACTACAGTTTAGTTGACAAGAGACTCTTTGTCAATGGTAAGTGTGATATCCTAAGAGGAGAGGTTGTATTTCAAATGAGAAGCAAACCAATTTCAAGTTAGGCTGAAGGTTGAGACAGTCTTCTGAGAGGACTCCTAGAATGCAGTCTGGACTGTAAAGCAGCACAGTGAAAGGGCCATGTTGGATTTCTTTTGATGACGAGGGAAAGGGGAGCTCAGGTTCAGGGTCATCGTCAAAGTTGCATGTTGACAGGGACAGCTGTGTGGTCTGTGTCTATCTTATATACACTTTGATCCTTATCCTCTAGCACAGAGCTTGGCATAAGTCATTGGGAGCTCAGTAAATTAGTTAGATGAATGAATGAATTTCACAGATGAGGAAACTGACACACAGAGAGGTTGGGGACTTTGATCTCTTTCACACATCATGTCAATGAAAAGTTACCTTTATTCTCCCAGCCCTCTCCAAAGGTTTTGGTCACTAGATAATTGTCAATACTTTCCTTATGGATAGCACGATAACTCATCCATATGAGGAGATATTATTAGTAGGTCGATTGCCATGTAAGGATTTAGTCTTTGGAGTCAGAAGGATGAAGACCAAATATTTTACTGCTACACTAGTACATCATAGTGCAAAACTTGTGTTGAAAGGAATAATGTTTGAACTCATTACCATCTCCAAAGACTGGGACATCCGGGTTGTGGACATGTAGCCAATGGAGAAAGGGATACATTAGACCTGGGAGTATTTGATTTCTGATTTCAGGCTCCCTTCCATGTTCCTTTCCTAAATTAAGTGCACTTCCTTTCCTGGATCTTATTTTTCCATGGAAGATACTGTCCCCTCGTTTTCTCTCAGAACCTGCTGAGCCAGCACTTCTGTGCTAGGTACTGTATTGCACCACACCAGGCAAAGAGGGAGCCCCTACACCCGCAGCTTTGGCTGACTTTCTGAGAACCTTTTGGCTGCTCTAAGAAGTTTCAGTTCTGTACTTACCAACTCTTAGCCAGTGACTTACCCCTGCCATGGAGGATGAATAATACTGTAACACCAATAGGGTCTCATCACAGACTTTTGACATTTATGCCCCAATAATATTTTTCTACTAATCTTTACAAATTAAAAAAATAAATTTGCATCCCAAGAAATATAACATGGACTTATTTGTGCCAGCTTCTTATCACTAGAAAAATTCTAGTAGAGCTGAAAATGCCATTCTCTGTGTCTAGGCTTATCATTATAGGAGAGGCATTTTAAACGGCAATCTGAGAGTGAAGTGTTTTTGGATTTTACACCGGCCAGGCTGTTCTGAACAGACTCTGAGTGAGAATAGTCAAATATGATAATCATCTGCTTTGGAGAACAGAAGGAAACCAGTTTAACTTAAGCTGGATTCATTTTTCAACTTGGACGACACTGGTTTCTCGTTTCTCAAAGGCCAGAGGAAGGAAGTGTTTTCAAGGCATTCTATGATTTTTTTCAAGTTGTTTTTCCCCCCAAATTTCTATTTGGTTCCCTTTGTGTAAAAGATACTCTTTTCCTGCTAAGACCCAAGTTTTCCCATGTAAGCATCCAGACTTCACAACTTGGTTGGATTAGACACTTGGCAAATCTCACTGAGTGTGGTAGAGCAGGGCTGCATTCTAAACCAGCGGGCGGATGTTGTAATGAGAACTGAGAACCCTAAATAGATGACTCGAGTAAAGAGGAGCCCCGGTCCGTTCTCAGTGTTCAGGTGACAGAGCCTTGGGGGCAGCCTCGGTAAAGCTCATGCCTTCTTACTCTGGGAGGAGATGAAAGGAAACTGAGAGAGGAAGATGCTTCCAGGAACAGTTGTTTGTTTGTTTGTTTGTTTGTTTGTTTGTTTTTAATGCTCTCAAGTAAGAGGTGTAGGATTTTTAAAACATTTCAAAACATTTATGAATCCTTAATCTCCTGAGCGGTTACCCCCTGGAAGGATGGTGAACTGACAATTCCTGGAAACTTTAGCAGGTTAGGTTATTTGTGTGTTTTGTTTCACTTCGTAAAACTCACGTCCACGGTCCTTTGTCAACAGTGATCTGATTTGTGGAATAGGAACCGCCTTCTTGTCCTCCCCTTTCCCATTCTCCTTTCTCTTATCCTTCCTCCATTCTTTCTTCCTCCTATCCTTTTCCTGTCCTTCTCTTTCCCCCCTTCTTCCTTGCTTTACTTTCTTTTTTCTCAACCCTGACAGCTCTCTGGGTTCCAACCCCACTTGCACCTGCTATCTCTTGATTCCAGGCTGCATTTGGAGGGATGCTTACTCTGGATGCCTACATAGAAAAACCAGGGTCTTAGTAGGAAAAGGGTACATTTCACACAAAGGAAACCAAATAGAAATTTAAGGAGAAAAAAACTTGAAAAAAATGATAGAATGCGTTGGAAACACTTTCTTCCTCTGGCCTTTGAGAAAAGAAGCCAGCCAGTGCCTTCCAAGTTGAAAAATCAGTCCAGCTGTATTGTATTTGGAGGTATGCTTCACGTGTGCCTAAATTTGAACCTGCACGACACTGGCTGTCCCTGAAGTCCCCTAGGAGCTGCGGGGTTACTGAGCAGGCTGTTGTAGATCCTTATCTGTCATTCTTGTGCTCTTTGTGACTTTAAAGCAAACACTAGTGATTCAGGCCAAGCCTTCTTAGGACTCAACCACGCCCAATCTATTTTTAAGATCCCCCTTTTCTCCTATGTTCCAGTTAACTTTGATTAGATTAATATTGGCATTCACAAAAATGAATCACCTTATGAGGACGATTTTAATTACCATTTTCTTGCAACCTCTAACCATTCTTGCATATGTATTGATTGGGAGCATTTGCTTGGATTGCAAATGCAAAGAAATGAAACACTTGAAGAGTGGCATTCTTCCAATTTTTTTCCCACTAGACAGTTTTAAAATCTGTGTCTCTCCCAGAGCGAATGTAGGTCTGACACCATAGAGTTCGTGGAAATACCTGTTGTGTCATTAAAGACAAAAGAACCAAGTTGAACTGAGGATGCTCTTCTTGCCTGTGGCTTTTCTGAGAAGTCAGTATAGGTTTTGGAAGTGAGCATCCATACATCTCATTAAGCCAAACATTGTGATTATCTGCTTAGAAATCCTAACCAAATTCTTCCAGATTTTCTTTTCTTATTTGAGATATTTTCAGTATTTGATTCTTCAAATGGCAAGCAGATGTGCCAATTTTCTTGGATTCTGTCACTTACCAGCTTTTTTTTTCCCTTGAAAATACCCTTTATGCACCCTATCGTGCTTCTTGGTTTCTATGTTTGGAGAGAACCGGTTTTACTTGCTCATTCTCAAGTGGCATGAGGAAGAGCCGCAGGACCCTCCCTCCTACAGTGAGTGTTTACCGGGCACATGTTTTGTGTGCCATGCTGTGCAAAACACTTAGCAGTTTCCTGTCCTCACCGAACTTCTGGTCCACGTGCTCAGTCAGGTAAGAAACTGTTCTTGGCGATTGGCAGCCCACAAGGCCTCACTTGACAGCCTCTGAAGGGAACCCCACCACCCCTCCAAGAGTCTCCCCTCCCTCGTGGCAGAGGTCTGAAGTATTGTGGATGAGCTTGGGGGACATTCCATAGCATTTCTGGGCCTCAATTTCTTACCCTGTATGTTGAGTTTAATCTAAATGTGTAGCCAAGATCTCCTTGGTCTCCAAAATGCCAGACTGTGGCTTCACATCTGTATTAAGGGACTACCCCTTTTAAAACACACAATTGCACTGAAAGCTACACTCATTCATTTGTTTCGCAGTATGAGCTAGTTTGTGGGATCTCTTTAATTTGAGAGCCTCCTGAGGTGAGATATGCATGGGGGATGGGAGGCATGAGGGAAGTGGGGATGGGGAGCCTGGAGGAAGGAGGAAGAACAAACACTCTTGCAGACAAACTCCCTTCTGCTTCACAATTCTCCCGAATGCTAATAAGCGCTCCAGAACTTCTCAGCATGTCTCACGTCTCACTGAACTGAAACTCTTGTGTTCCCCCAATGGGCCAGGCCTCCTCTTGCTCCTCCCACCAGGCCCCTCTCTTCAAGTCTCAATTTAAGGGATACTTCCATCAAGAAGCCCTCCCTACACCTCTTGTTCCAGGACAAGGTGAGAGCTGCTTATTAGGCCTTCCACAATCCCTCGGGGTTTCTTCTAGTAATTGCTCTTCTCAGAAATATTGTAACATCTTTTTACCTCTCTATGGCCTTCGCCGTAATGGTCGTTCCCTCAGGAAAGAAATTGTGCTTTTTATACATCATTGCATATAGGTATTGCCCATTCAACACCAGATGCTCCATAGATATTTTTTGAATGGATAAATGAATAAGTGGAGGTTTAAAAAATTAACATTATTGAAATTATTTTTAAATCATTGAAATTTGAAAGCCCTGCCCTCTCACCCCCTTTTCCCCCTGAGAAGCGTTCATTTCTACTAACGGAGTTGTAACCTGGCATGGTCGATGTAAACATTCTACTTCTCCTGACTAATGCCCTGCATCTTGATTCATTAAAAAAAAAAAACAACTTGTTGAAAGCCTTTAGGCATACAAATACCAATTCATATCTCTTTGTGAAAAAAACTTCTTTAAGTCTCTGGTCCACCTGGTACTCTACTACCTAGAATTGTGCTTAGATATGTCTCTGTGAGAATCCCACACTTTTTTGAGCTAGAAAGTACTTTAAAACTTAGGTAGCAAACTCACTTGTTTTTAAGTATGGGAATAACATGGTGGCTTCTGGAGGTGACAGAGGCTATGAATTGGAAGGCTTTCAGGTTGTTTTTAGGCTGGCTTACCTGGGTCATCAGCATGGCTGCTGAAGTCACAGAGGAGGTTACGATATTGTCCAGTAACATAAGAAGGGCTGTCTCTTCCTGTGGGTGTTTCATCAGCAAGCAGTTTTCCCAGAAGTCCTCCCAAAAGCTGATTTCACCTGCTATCTCTTGGCCAGAATGGATTATATCCACCCCAATCCAGTCACTGGCAAGAGGGCTGGGATTGTCAAGATAGGTCAGGATCTATACCTGAATTTGGAATAGTGTCATTTCGTTGAGGGGTGGATATGCGAACAAAATTTTTATTTACTTATCCAGGAAGAAAGGGAGAATAATTTTGGGGGGAATACGCCACTCCCTAATTAGTAATAGACCTTGAACTTGAATGCCTTTGTAATTCTCCATTGGTCTATTACTATAACTACTTTTCACAGTGCTTCAACCACAGGGCTTTGCAAACACTACTCACATTAGAAAGCCAGGTGAAATTACTTCCAGTTTAGGAGTGGGTGGCTTCATTTCTTACTTGTTGATTCTGCTCTGAATGCCTGAGAGAGTTGCTTCCAATATTGATCTTTCATCTTCCAGAGTATTTTTAAGAGTTGTGTTAGAATTTTTTATTTATGGGCTTTGGTGTGTGGGGGGGGTGCGTCCAGCAGATAAATTGAGATGTGGAACGCCAGGTTTGTTCTTTCTGTCAATGTCTAGATGAAAGTGATGAAGAATGGCATTCAGGCTCATCTCCGACAGGAGGCTGGGCGGGGTGTAATGGGAGGGGGACATGAGGAAGACAGAAGCTAAATCTGGTTGTTTTATTAAAAGGTCAGTGAAATCAAACAGAGCAGACAGTTTTGTACAAACAGAGCTAAGGAAAGGGAAACTTAGGTCTGTGTACCCTCTCACTAGGATAGTTAATGAGCACAGTCATGGCAAGTCCACTGGAGAGGTCTATGGTGAGACCATGGCCCTCGTCTTGCTCCCAGTGCCTCCAGAATGGTCCACTATAGACCCCCTGTACTGGGTCAGGACTGAAGAGGTCATAAACACGAGTATACCGATTTGGTGCTGGTTGTTCATATGACCTGACATCATATTATCCGAGAATTAGCTCAAATATTACCTCTTTGGGAGATTTTTTTCCTGCCCAAATCAATGTAAAATTTTGTGTCTACTGCCCCTAAGCTACCCTGCTTTAGTGATTTGATACTCATTTTATTTTCTGAATAACACATACCTTGATCTGGAGTAAGCTTCATTTGGGTATTTACTCATTTATCTTCATTAGAACAGGAATCTTTTCCGCCTTACGTATTGCTGTAACTTGATCATCTAGAACAATGACTCATAGAATAGGTGCTCAATTGTTGAATGGATGATTCATATTTTATAGGAGGAAGTCATACTTTATACAAGGAAGACAGGAAATTAAAATATATTTCTTTACTCTTGTTATTATCACACAGCCACTTGCCCTGATTTTAGCAAAAAATGATATTTATGATTGATATTTAATGGGAGAGACAAACATGTAAAAAAATAATGTGCAGATATCATGATTAAAATTACCCACAAGGAAACAATTGATTCTGCCTAGGAAGAAAGGTAAGGAAAACTTGTACACAAAAAATAATGCTTATGCTGGATCATGGAATATATTTGGCTGTCCACCAGGCAAAAACTAAGGGAAAGCAATCCTGGCAGGGAAATCAGCACAAGCAGAGGTGTGGAGATGTGGCATCACCTGGAACGGCAGGAGAAATGCTATAGCCCAAATAGCCAGAGAGTAGCCACATAGGGGTAAAAGCAGGGAGAGTGGACATGGTACCAAAGCTGAGACTAGAGAGTCAAAGGCCCTACGGGGAGAGGTTTGTATATTACACTAAGGAGTTGGCTTTTATTCACAAAATAGATATGAATAGAATATGAAGTGCTATCAGAAAATTTAAAACCAGGAAATGTAGGTATCAGAGTTGTGTCTTAGAGACATCATTTATGGAAGTGTACTGGTTGGATAAGAGTAGAGCTGGCTTGATTGGTGACCTCTCACACAGCCCTGTGTTCCTTTATGCGACATCATTCATCTGGTAGAAGGTTTCTAATGGCAGCTATCCTCCCCTCCCCTCCCTTCCCCTCCCTACACCTCCCCTCCCCTCTCCTCTCCTTTTCTTTCCTTTCCAAGTCAGTGCCTTTGATAAAGGCCTAAATATGGAATTTATAAATAACACAAAAGTCATAGAGATCACTAATCTATGGATTAATACAATCAAAATTATTTTACTGGGGTGGAAGCAATGTGAAACAAGGTGCCATTGTATAGGGACAAAAGTAATACCCTGAAATAAACTGAGCGAGTCAGGAGAAGGAGAGCGGCAACCTAACACGCAACTCTTGAACAATGTCTGGGTGTCGTTCCACTGCAAGGAGTGAATAGCCCTGCCTCCTTCTGCCCAGCACTAAGGTTGGGCTCACGTCTCCAAATCTTAACAGAGATATTGACCATGGGGAGTACTTCCAGTGGAAGAAAACAGCCAATGGTGAACACTCTGGGATCCATGTGATATTTGAGTAGTCGTTATAGAAGCTAGGGATAATTATCTGGGAAAAAGATGTCTTGGTGACACATGAGATCAATTTCTAAATGTTTGAAAGATACTGGTGTGTAAGAGAATTTGGAGGAGTTAGGGTAATTTGGCAAGTGAATAGAAATGCACCAAGAGTCTGCTGTGTATCAGGTATTCTGCTGTGGAGATTGATGAGGATGGTTCCCTGTCGTTAAGGCACCTGCTGTCTGTTTGTGTTTGTGGGATGCATGCAAGTGTGTTTTAGTGTGACAGCTAAATGGGAAGAGGTGTGAGAAGATGAGAGTGGACAAATACCGGGGCTGCATTATAAAGGACCCCTTATGGTCATGATCAGGTGTAATCTCAAATCTCTCATGTCTGCTAGGTTTCTTGAATTAAGCTTCCTTTGTATGCATTTTTTAGAATATAGTTGTATTCAGAAGAGTACTGGATTCAGAATAAGGGGCTCTAGGGTGGGAAGTTGGGTCCTGTCACCTATTAATGCGACCCTATTAAGACACTTGTGGTGTCTGAGCCTCAGCCTGGTAAGTAACATCCTGTGCTGATTGGGAGGTTCCGCTATTAGTGACCTCCTTAGTCCCTTATTACTGGATAGTTGCTAATTCAGAATCACCATATATGGTTGGGGATGGTGATGGAGGAAACACTACTATTTCTGGTCTAAGATTTTATTAGCATTTGCTACAGAAATAAAATTCTATGTTGGCTATATTTCTAGTCCTATGTTGTATGCAGGAGGTTATAAGGAAATCTCTGTTAGTTTTGACTGTTGCCTTGAGAAAAGCTATGTTTATTCAATATTCAAATGTAGAATGCCTCCAGTGTGAGCATACTTATTTGCATGTAATGAGTTGAGAAAAAGGATTCATTTACTTTAAGGTAATTGGGTCATGTGAATAATATATTCTCATGTTTGTGTAGAATAACTATGCTTGCCGCATCATACCTAAAACTTTAAAAACATGATAGTACCATGATAAAAACAAATATATGAGCATTGGTAGAGTTGGTACACAGAATAAATGAGCTAACTTCTTTAGCATTTCCCTAAAATATGCCTGCCACTGTTCTGAGCCCTTTACATTTGCTGCTCAGTCCATAAATTAGGCCCTAAGAAATAAGTACAGGGGAAGATTTGCGGTTCGTTGAAGAAGAAGAACTTCCCTGAGTCCCGTGGCTTAGTAACTGGTAGACCAAGGACTTGAACCCAGAACTGGGACTTCAGAGCCTTTGTTTCTTCTGTTCTAATCAGGAAAGTTTTAGGGATACAACTGGGAAGACAAAGGCTGCTGCTGAACCTACTGGGGACTCTTGAGGTTTACAATGTTAGTGAAAACAGTCAGCAGGATTATAGTTCAGAATCCTGCCATTTTGTGTCCAGCTGTCTTTTGAATTAACACCCTTTCAGAGAGAAAAAGATGAACAGATATAATGATAGACAGATGACACACAAATGGATGAATTTGTGTGTGGATGGACAGATTGACAGAAACTTGTATTAGCAGTTATGGAACTTTAAGTCAAAATTAAAATTATAAATGCTAAGTTACCAAGCTTCCTGCTGTCATTGTGCCGTCTCATCAGCATTGGGTGGATGGCAGTTTGTGAAAAGGATTTATAATCTTTTTTTGTGTGGCATGTATGCATCTGTGAGGCAGTATTACCAAGATGTTTTTATTTAGATCCATCAGTCTCCTCCCTGCTCCTTTGTGAAACAGGGAAGGTTAAAGGTCGGGCTGGAAATCTCCAACCACAGTTTCTCTCACAGTGACATTGTTGAGGGGAATGATGGTAAGTACTAATAAAGAAAGGACTTTGCATCCGTTCTTATTTAAATTGCACAGCAACCAGAAGTGGCTAGCTATAGCGTTGGTTAACAAAGATTGAACAGGCTGCATCCAGACAGGCTCTGGTGGCCTAAGAGGCCTGGGTGGGGGCTGGTTCTGAAGTCACGGGCTTTGCTTCCTCTTCCACAATATTAAATGGACTGACTGTCTTTCTCACAGATGAGTCTTTATCACTTAACTTTGACAGAGAAAAATAGCAAAACAGACAAAAGTGTTGTGAAATATGACTCATAAGCTTTTAAGTAATCTGTTATTAGTGGCTCTTGATTTTTATTAAATACTGGATATAAAATAACCCTTGGCTAGGAAAAGATTTGAAAATAAATGTCTGCCCTATTTCAGCAGTAACCTAGTTATCTGTTGAGAAATCATTCAGTAATAGCCTTAAAGCAGCTGGCTTTGGAAAAACACCTTGTTTAACCCAATGTAATTTTGTAAAGCATTCTAGTCTTTAAAGGAAAGGAAAGGAAAGTGTTACTGAGTTTTTAAAATGCTGGGTGAGCCCATTTGTTTAAACTAAACACTGGAGTGTCTTAGATTTTTCACAACCTAACTGAAAACTTAGCTAAAAACAACTAATTGGGAACCAGATGGTGCAGTCACCATTGTGAGCTGAGCTCAACTCTCCTGTTTTCTGAATGTCAATTTAGCTCCCAGAAGTCCAGGGACAAAGATGCCATTAATTCTGGGAGCCTCTGTACCCTAGTCACCCTGTCTACCCCCTCCCTGCCAAATCAACACAGCCTTCCCCTCTTGGAAATTAATGCTCTCAGTAAAATGTTTGTGTGTCTTGGGAAGAAAGAGAGAGTGGGAAAGGATGCCCTCTCCCTAGGTTTTCATGCCAAGCCATGCACTGCCGATGAGCACCTGTAGAGCTTCAGTTAATGAGGGTAAGGAGAAAGCTATAGATAAAGCCCATCAGGACTGCAAAACAAGTTCTATCTTGACTGGATCTCTCAAAGAGCATTGAGGGGCAAGGGCAATATAACAGACAATGACAGACTCAGAACTATGCTTCTTAATATTATACAGAGTACCTGGCTTAAAAGGACTAAAAACAAGAGCTTTTTAGGTGCCAGTGAATGTAGTTAGGCAGGTAAATAATTTTTTCTCTGCACTTTCTATATAATAATCTACTGGGTTACTCCTTTCCATTTATGGGTACTTGGGACTCCCCAGCACATGCGTGAAGCAACCTGGAAGGCACAGGATACTTTCAGCTGTCTTTGCTCAAGGGCTTAGTGCTAGAAGCTGATCTTGGTTAGATTCCTGTAGGAGTCAGCTTATAGGCCACCAGGCTGAGTTTTCAGAGGTGGGCATCAACTTGCCAATTCTTCCTTAATCCCAAAACTTGAAGCCTAGTCTATCATCCATGAGACTGCTTTCTAATGATAGTCCTTGAAAGATCGAGCACAAATGTTAGATCTGCAATTACAACTCTGCATCAGCAGTCTGCCTGAATGTAAGCTCTAGGTTCAACAGTTATCCCTAAACATGTATAAAGCATACCCTGTGTGCCAGGTACATGTACACACACACAAAATGCATGGTCATTGACTTTGTGGGATATAAGCTATGCACATGAAAATCACAAACACAGGTCATCACAATACACTGCTAGGCCGAGAGACACATGGACATTTACAGGGAGAAATCAAACTTCAGTGGTGTGTGTGTATGTGTGTGTGTGAGAGAGAGACAGAGAGAAAGATGGAGAGAGTAGGCAAGGATCATTGTACTTCAGTTGTAATTGAGACCTCCATCACCGAATTGTTTTCAGCACTCCCACAGGTGAACAGAAAGAAAAATCATGGGAATTGGGCTGCATGGGCAGAAGGGGATCAGGATAAGGCATGGTGTCCCTGGAAGAAAAGGAGAGAAGTTCTAAACTGGGCTCAGCTTGAAAGAGCTTCCCTTTTACCTCTTGGAAGTTGGAACTTGGCTGGCCCTCACCAAGGGTTGCACAACAAGCTTTGCTTTCCATCCCCAAGCCCACTGGCAGCTTGGGTAGTAGCCGCAGGCAGGGATGTCAAAGGCTGGCTTCTTCTTGGCAGTTCTTTCTTTGACTGACGGGAGGCATTGGAAATCGGTGAGGGGAATTAGAAAGCAGCTAGAGGGAGAAACAAATGAGTCATCCTCTCTTCTCCTAGGCCTGTATTACTTACATTTTTCTCTCTGAAAGTTGATTCGGGTCAGTTGGGAAATGATTAGTGGGCTAGTGTAGCCCTTTAAGGGTTCCGTATTTATCGATGTGAGGGCTCTTTAGATGTGCATTTCCTTTGTTCCTTCACAGTGGTGGGGGTTCTATTAAAATATTAATCATGAAGTTTTTTTTAATCATTTCCAGTTGCACAGAGATATTAAGAGTTATGGCAGCGAAGCCTTGGTACAGCTATATTTCCTTGCCACGTGTCTTCCCAGAGATGACACATATGCTTTTCATTTGGCTGCCATTATTCTTCATGAGATCTCAGGGCATCAGTCATCGGTGTGGTGGACAAATGAAGGCAAGGGAGAACAGCACCAGTTTGTAAGCCCAGGACGATGTGCTTGTCTGCAGTCGTAAAGGACAGTCTCCTAATGCAGAGGCCAAAAAAAGGCTGTGACTTGTTACCTCTGGAATGGGATTCATCAGCAATGAAACCAGAAGCCCGATCCGTAGTCGGTATTGCAGAGGTATTTCGAGAAGTGGTGCTGCTGTCAGTGTATGTGAAATTCAATCCCCACGGGCAGTGTAATGCAGTCACAGAGTCTGGGCTTGGGTGAGAGTACGGATACCTGACCTCCAGAATGTCACATCAAGTGTGGTGGGGTGTTAATGCCCAGAGAGAGGGAGCTGTGGGCCGATGGCCTCCCTGGCTCTCAGTTGCCAGTGGGAACCCTATCCGGGCATTTCAGGGGGCACAGGTCCTCAGGTGCAACTTGCATTAATTGTCATCAAGATATTATTTTTCCATTCAGAGAAGCCAGACCACAGGGACAGAGTGCTGTGAGGACCATAAATAAAATGAATAGGACTCCAATAATGATGATAGGTATCATGGCCGGAATTGGCCATGTGTTTACATGGACTCTCCCCAGGCCCTGACTGAGATGGGAGGTGGTGTTATTCTTAGGTGAGGAGACTGAGGCCCACAGTGGTTAAAGTGCCAAGGTCGCATAGCTGGTCGGGGCACAGCTGGCATTGAGACCCTGAAATGCTAAGTAAGTTTGGTGCTGCTATCGTGGGCAGTTCTGTGTAATTGCTTTTACGCTGAACATTTTGAAATAGGATTCCCAGTCCCAGAGCCACACGGGCCCTGGCCCTCCCCGCACAGGTCCCAGATTTTTCAGACACTCCAGGACCTCAGCAGTGGGCCACACATGGGGAGCAGTGTCTTCCTGTGAGATGAAGCATGCCTGCGGCTGCCTTGCCTCCTTCATGACCTCATCCTGGGTTTCAAAAAACTTTTTTTTTTAGTTTATTAGGGTGACATTCGTTAATAAAATGATATATTTTTCAGGTGTACAATTCTAAAATACATCATCTACATATCGTATTGTGTGCTTACCACTCTAAGGCAAGTGTCCTTCCGTCACCCGTTTGTCCCTTTACCCTTTCTACCCCTCATCCCCTGTTCTGTCTGGCACTCACTGTACTGTTGTCTGTGTCTATGAGTTTTTTTCCTTGCTTATCTCTTCACCTTTTTCACTCAGCGCCCCCAAACCCCTCCCTCTGACAGCTGTCTGTTCTCTGTATCTATGAATCTGTTTCTATTTTGTTTGTTTATCTTGTTCATTAGATTCCACATATGAGTAAAATCATACGGTACTTTCTTTCTTTCTTTGACTGGCTTGTTTCACTTAACATAATACTTTCCAGATCTACTCATGCTGTTGCAAAGGGTAAGAGTTCCTTCTTTTTTATGGCTGAGTAGTATTCCATTATATAAATGTTGCACAGCCTTTTTATCTACTTATCTGCTGGTGGACACTTGGACCGCTTCCACATCTTGGTGATTGTAAATGACGCTTCAGTGAACTCTCCCGGCCATTTCTATACAGCCACTCACATGTCAGTCCCACCTGAGAACTAGAATAAACAGTTCCTGAGGGTACTTCTCAAATTTTAATAAATATGAAAAGGTTCTTCAGACCTGGGAAGTGGAAGTGTCTCTCAGCAGCAGAGTTCTTTCTTTCCTTATTTTTCACACCAAACTAGAAAACACGGTCATACACTCGTCCCTGGGGAGGTGTGGAGGACTCTCTCTGCATGATGAAGGCTGAAGTTTTTGTGCTCTTCTGAGTGATCATTTAGTTTATTTTCAAACTCCAGTTTTCATCCCATCTAGGCTGTTTCCAAGTGCCCTTCTGGCATCACACAGAAGCCAGACACCCGAATGGGGACAATTTGGAATCCATCCATCCCCAATAGCAGTAATAAATGCCTTCTCAGATGTGTCGGTAGGAAGTAAATCAGATCAACCCTCAGCCGTTCACCGTCTTTGAAGTTCTATCTGATCTGGAAGCTGAGAAGCAATTGGCTAGAGAAGGACAGAGTATTTCCTGAGGTGTTCATGAACTAGCTCCTCATGATTCTTCATGCCCAGCCTTAGTTCTCCATGTCTATGGCTTATTTTTTTGTCTGTGAAGTATTACAAAAGAGTTCCTCAATCATCTCACTTGGTTAAGAAGACAGCATCTCTCCACTGGGACACCCTGGCGATTACCCAGCAAAATTCTTTGCCTCCCTCAACTGTACCATATCAGCTAATTAACCTGTTTATAGATTTTCCCGTCTCCTTATTTTAATTCTCAGCTGGTATTTCTCTAGGCTCTGGGCCTTGGGAATTGTAGTCATTTGTTGAATTTCTGGCAGTGTGAGAATGTCTAAGAGTTTGCTTTCATTTGTCATACATAGTGAAGTAGACATAAGAGAGGAAAAATAACCGAGGAAGAAAACAAAACTTGGAAAAATTCTGGAACCCCAGCAATGCTCAAAACAAGCGAAGTGGTGAGGCAGTGGATGCTTTTTCTTTTTTGTGTGTGGGGGTTTATGTTTTCCTCTTTTGTCCTCTGTGTGACAAAGTAGTAAATGCCTGTCCTATTGGCTGCTCAGAGTACTTTGTTGTATAATTCTACTCTTTTCCATGGTTCTGTAGAACCATCTTCCTTCTAGTTCCACCTGGGATATCAGATCCATTCTCTCCACCCTGTACCATATAAACCTAAGGAGACGGGATAAATTTCTTTCTTTTTTAGAAGACTTTATTTATTTTTTAGAGAGAGGGAAAGGGAGGGAGAAAGAGATGGAGAGAAACATCGATCAGCTGCCTCTCACACGCACCAATCAGGGACATGGCCCACAACCCAGGCATGTGCCCTGGCTAGGAATTGAACCAGTGACCCTTTGGTTCTCAGGCTGACACTCAATCCACTGAGCCACACCAGCCAGGGCAAGATGGGACAAATTTCAAAACCATAGAGGACTTAGAAAGTACAGAGCAAACTCTTGTGGTATTCCTGACTTTTCCGTGTCCTTAGGGCATTTCTGAAACACTGAGTAGCAGCCACATCTGTGTTCTCGAAAGGCACTACTGGATTATGAGTCACAACACCTGAGGGTCAAAATCAGCTTTGTCCCTTTGGGTCTGCGACACACACCGTGCCTTTGCCCACGTTCAGGCACTTCAGCTTGAGCTGATCTCATCTCCTGACTTACCAGGCTACTCTGTGTTTACTCTCTGCTGCTTTTGAAGGGGCGGTGGAGTGGTTAAGTAGACAGGCTACCTGTGAAGACTTTTTTTAGAAATCCACCCCTGCAATATGTTTTAAAATCTGTTGATGAGCCAGTGATGTCTAGGCAGTGAAGAGAAAAAATAGTTAAAGCTTGTATCCGGAGTTTGCAAAACAAGCAGCTCTCAAAATGATTTGCAGTTGGATTCTGAAACCGCCTTTGCTCTAGCTGAGCCATGGAACATCACTTGTAACCAGACAGCATTTGTCACCCAGACAGCTTTAGAAAAATCTCGTGTTTCCTCTTGGAGAATGAGGGGATAGAACTGAGGAATCTTTTTGGTTTTTTGAACCTGGCATTTTCCACAAACCAAAGGAGTGATTAATAGTTTCTCTGGCCATATCAGGTGTTGTTGGCCAGATGTTTCTTTCCAGAACTTGCCTCCTTTATTTTCTAAATTGAATGGCATCGAATAAAACACATTGCAATTTCAAAATAAGTTGCTGCAATCCAGCAGGAGAAGATGTAGTTAGGAACCCAAATTAGGGAATGATGCTGAGGTGGGTGGGCACCGCAAATTCAAAGAGGTTTTCACATGTCTCATTTTGGACCTTTGGAAAAGCCATGTGATTAATCCACATACTAAATCCCTTTTTATTTTGCTTCTCAGATGACCATTCCCAAAGCCATTACCATATTGCAAATAAGGACATATTTATCTTGCTTATTGGAAAACAGTGGAAAGTCAGATCATGTTTTCTGCAAATAACTTTTCCAGGCTTATATTTTGTATATCACTTCTTTTTGATTATAAAATGGGATTAAAACAATGGGTCTCTGTTGTGTCATCTACCCATGAACTTTATTACAAAATAATGGATTGATGCTATAAAGCTAAGATTTCCATTTAGCTGTAAGTCTTTCTTTGTAAAGGCATGAGCAGAAATATGTATCTGTATTAGTCAACAGTTGAGAGTCTTCATCCAGTAATAGAAATATGATTAGTAATAATATTGTGGTTTGTTTTGTACCAAAAAGAGAGGCTTTGGGGATTATTAATTTCAACACAGTGCAAAATTTCTGGGTTGTGCTTTTCTAACTTAATTTATTTTGGTGATATATACCCAGAAATGAAATATATATTATAAGAAATTTGGATTTTTTATATGGAACTCTGTGGTTTCTACAGGGAGGGGTGAGCAAATCTTAAAACCCTAAGAATTGAGTTCTTCAGTAGTCTGGGTACAACCTGCAATTCTGTGATTAGTTCATCGTTCCTTGTAGCAGCCTGATAGAGGAAGAGTGTGGGTGGTCTTGAGGTCAGCAGAATTGGAGAATAGACTAAAAGAAAATCAATTAACCTTTATAAGGCTTTTTGGGGGCTTTCTATGCTATAAAATGTAATATCAGCCTTCATTAAGAAGATTGATATAAGTGAGCTATGGAATGTCTTTCTTGTGTTCTATTGTACAATTGCTAGAACTTACTACTGTTTTTTGCTGAAATGAAAATATCTTTAAGAAAGAGAATACTTAATGTGATTATTAGTCATTTGCTTTTTTTGGTGTGAATTAAAGATTTAAGAGCAGATTTTTGGGGGTGGGGAGGATGAAATATGAAGAGAAATTGAGATGGCTAGTGTGGCCTAAGCCTTGTCCAGACTCTGAAAGTTATGAAACCCTTCATAGTTTTGCCAGCTGCGTGTTTTTATGAAGCAGTTATTTAAACAATGGCAGGCCAGCTAGTTGCATCCTTTGTTCTCTTCTAAAGAACTGAGAAGAATAAAGACTTTTCTTGCTATTTTCCAATTTAGTAACTAAATTTTTAAAAAGACTTTATGTATTTATTTTTAAAGAGAGATGAAGGGAGGGAGAAAGAGAGGAAGAGAAACGTTGGTATGTGAGAGATCCATCCTTCAGGTGCCTCTCACACCCCCCCAAATGGGGGACCTGGCGCGCAACCCAGGCATGTGCCCTGATAGGGAATCAAACCTGTGACCTTTTGGTTTGCAGGCCAGCACTCAATCCATTGAGCCACACCAGCAAGGACTGGTTCAGTAACTAAATTTTAACCTGATTTTGTAGGTTTTATGTTTCAAGGATTCTATTGATCGGAGTTCCCACTGGCTAAGAATGGCTGGGAAGGTTTGTCACTCCCATTTGCTCCAGGGTCTGGGTTGCCGTCAGTCTAAACTTTTTCCTAGTTGTGACATTTCAGAGAATTAAAACAACAAAACAAAACAACTGTCTTCTGATTTCTTACATTATTGAAGTCAGATCTATGAGAAAGGGGGTTATTAGGTCCGAAGCTCAGAGTGAGACTTGGGGTGACATAGCAGCGAGTCAGGGCCTCCGCACAGACTTTGCTTTTAGATGGATTGACCAGACAAACAAGATCTTACGGCGGAGTCAGAGGGAAGCCCCGAAATCAGAGACCTCCGCAGCCTCCCTCAGGCTGCCAGAGGGACTTTCCGAAGTCCTGCTTCAGTGTTCACAGGTTCTTCGGTTACTTCACAAAGTGAAGAGGAGTGGCTTATCTTCGTCTGCCCAAGGGAAATAATGCATCCTAATGTATGAAAGGCTTCTCCACATCCTCACTCCACTTGATTTTTGTTCAATGCCCGTTTCCCTGCTTTCCTTAGTAAGACCCCAGCTGTCGGTTTTCACGTCCCCAGGGGACTGGATGATGTCCCTGCCACCTAGTGCTCCCCCAGCCCACCACCTCTGCCCTTTTTTACTTTCTTACAAAACTCAGGTTAGGTTTTTTTTCCCCTCTTACAGAGAGAACTAACCAAACTGCTTTCTTACATCAAAGTTACATGGTGAATGTCAAAGAACCAGTTCTATGCACAATGTACAACGTTGTCCTAACTTAATTTACACGTGCTTGCTTCAGTACTTTACCTTCTCTGTGAGGAGAGCAGTGCAGCATTAACACCTGTATGTTTTAATATGCAGACCACCTCTCTCAAATTGTCAGAAAATAAAAAATTTATGACACTTTCAGGTACAATATTGTATACAAAGTGGCAGTTCTTTTTATGATTTCTTTACATCCTGTCTTCTTCACCCACCCTCAATGTTTCATACCACCAACCAGTAAAAGTGAATGAACATGTCGATTTTCCAGCAGCCTCCTGGATGCCTTTGGTTTCCTACTTGAGTTCAGAGCATTTTCCGGGGTTCAGTTTTGAGGCTTAGTCAGGTGCTAGCTTGTGCCCCACACTAGGCTGAAACCCCTGGTGAGCACAGGGAAGGTGCAGGGCGTTCTCCTTCCCATAAACTGCGTACACTGAAGCGGTATCTATGGGGGAAGAAAAAAAACTAGAAAGTAACATAGGAGTGTTTTTTTAGGTGAGCTATTAAGTAAACAGAACATTCCCCACGTCCGCCTCCCCCCCCCCCCCGTCAATTTATCTAAGTGAATGAATGCCTTCCTTAAAGTAGAGAATTCTGTATCTTTCTTTTACAAAATAGTGCATTTGCCCTACATATCTGGCAGCTGCCTTCTTTGGGTGATGAAATGGGTTGCTCATCATTGTAGACTTTCCAGTGGTGCTATCCAACTTGATCCCCCTCTTCCTTACCTTTGGGGAAATATTAACCTCTTTCAAAAAATCAAATATACTTTCTAACAAATAAAGATGGGTCATAATTCTTTTCTCAATATTCAGAGGAATGTGAGGAAGGCAATTTCAAAATGATTTGCACATTAATGGTACTAGTGCCTAGAGACAAAATCCATTTTGAGTGCAAGTCTCAGTAGTTTTGTTAAATAAAATTAGACACATTATTTATATTGAATATCAAATGATATATGTAGAAAATTCAGCTTCTTGCTAATTTAGGCCCGAACTAAGGATATATATTCTGTGGGTCTGAATTAAATGGAAAAAAAAAAAAAAAATCTCACAGCGAGGAGCCTCTGGCAGTGTCCTGGGGCCCTCCCCAGTCCCAGCCCCGGAGTGCTGACGGGCCCAGGCCATGGGAAGTTATCCTCAGACACTGGCAGGTGGCTCAATAACTATCATAGCTTTTTCTGCTTCTCATTTCTGGGCCCAGCTGTCAATGCATGTTGTCAAAATTATTTCCCAAACTTGTTCAGACGTACCTCAGGCCTCGACAGCAGGGGTGGCCAGCTTCCTGCTGAAACAGGCCAGAGCAGGCTTGACACCCTTGAAATCCTCATCTTCCAAAGGACTCATGCCTTCCTCCTCCTCCAGGAAGTTTTCACATCTGTGCCTTGTCTCTGCTCTTTGTGTAAGTCTTCCCAGACTCCACGCAGATTCTAATGTGTGCTGCGGGTTAGGCCCACCTCCAGTGGGCTGCTTGCCTGCCTGTAAATTATCTGGTGGTTGAAGTACATTGGCAACATGTTTTGAGGGCTTTACTGTTTTTCTTGCTGCTGTTTAGATGAGCTTCTGCCATTTTTCAGTCCCACAAACACTTTGGGAAGCACAGAACACATTAGGTTCATGGTCTTTTGTTATTTGGTGTCTTTGAACAATATACACTGTACTTGACAGTGGTCTTGGACACCATCAACTGATGATTGCTGCAACAGAGGATTGTAAGAAAAAAATAAATCTCCAGCATGGCTGTCAGAAACCCCACACGTAAAGTAATAATGGAAATTTGTAGCATTTTTAGAGCATCGTACATTTTCCAGACTTTCACAAATCATCTCATTCAATTTTTAGAACAACCTTAGGTATCATTACTCTTGCTTTATAGTTGGAGACTGAGACCCAGAGAGAGCTGAGTGATTTGCCCAGGGTCACGTGGATAGTGGGTGACACTGGTTAGTAGGTAACAGTCCCTGGTGCAGAACCAAGGGTCTCTGGTCACAGGGGCATCATTCTTCCTCCTCCCACAGCGAAGTAGTTGGAGTCCTTGCTGTTCTCTGAGTTTGCTACCTGACCTTGAAGGAGCAGGCTGGAAGGGGTTCATGACAGTGGGCAGGAATATTCCTAAGAGCTCTAACATTCTTTTTTTCTAGTCTTTCAAGTCTACCAGGTCTGAGTGTAAGAAATGAAGAAAGTAACATTAATTCAGACTTGCAGGAGTCCCTGTCCCTGAACACATTGGGAAACCAGGGCTTAGGTTACATCTGCAATTTTTAAAGCACTGAAGCTAGTCACTTCTGTGAAGAAGCTATCTCATATGTCAACACCAGTTTCCCAGGCAAAGAGGGCCAGCTGGGTCCCCAGGTCCTCCCAATCATTCAGTTAGAAGGTGCTGATGCTCCCAGAAAGCAAAGCTTCCATCCAGGCGTGGATGAGCTACCTTTGAGAAGGGAGAGGTCGGTATGGGCTGAAGTAAATGGGAAGTCTTCCTGAACACGTGGCATCTGAGCTATAGAGCAGAAGCTGGGTGCAATTTAGATGGGGAAGTAGGAAAGGGGGAGACACGGAGAGGGTATGTGGGTATGGCTAGGTGCATGACCGTACCAGCTATGTGGTCTTATGACCACACCTCACTCTCCTCATCTGTGGAATGGGATAGCAGTGGTATACTTTACATGGGTGATGAGGGACTTAAATTGTAATCCATCTAAGGTCCTAACATAGCAAATAAATACTCGAGGGAAGCAAGTTCTTAGCTACTAGGCTAATGAGAAACAGAAAATATAGGAACAGTTGGAGGGTATTGGTGGGTTGGGTTGGATGGGCCCCAGCCAATGAGGAAAACCCTCCCTGCT
Source organism: Anoura caudifer (assembly GCA_004027475.1). Taxonomy (NCBI): domain Eukaryota; kingdom Metazoa; phylum Chordata; class Mammalia; order Chiroptera; family Phyllostomidae; genus Anoura; species Anoura caudifer. The sequence goes on along the minus strand of PVKU01000069.1, from coordinate 448,064 downwards.
TTGAGAGGCAAAATTAATAGCTATGGAATGATTATATATGAGAGTATATGAAGAATCTGTTTTCCTGCAGGCTACTCACTTTAATATACAGCAAAGGGCAGTCATAGCTAATGTCAGAGCTAGCAAATTTGACATTTTTCATCAGTCTTTTATAATGAAATGTTCAAGGTTGAATTATGCTCACGTTTGCCACTGTAGTTCCATTTGAACAGGTCTCTATATGTGTAAAGTCCTAAGTAAGGGAGGGGGTGAGCAGTAACCAACTGCGGGAGGCCTCTGGTTTGCCGTTTCTGCCCCAGCTCTGCATCCTCCACCTCTTCAGTTTGCCTGATACTGATAATGAAGACTTGGGTGAGTCTTCATTAAAGAAAATGACAGCACCGCTTGCGTTTGAACAAATCTGACGTTCACATTTGGGTGTATGCCTAAAGGTACCTGGGTTGAAAATATGTGATGTAACCTCTCCTTATCGTCCTAAATCTTAACGCACTTGGGTACTTGTGAGCTGGTGGTGTGGTGAGAGGTGTGTAGTGAGTAATGGTAGATGCGCCACTTCAGGCTGGATTCATGTTTTATGAGCTAAAATGGTTCCTAACTACTGTTGTTGCCATGTTAGACAGCTACTTACTTTTAATGCTTTCATAATAAGAAAACACTATGTGCAGATGCATTTTAACAGACTTTTTATAACCTTCTACACTAGAGGTGATAACCAGAATATCAAAAATAAAACCGTCGCTTCCACTTGCATTTTAAGTCAGATTTATAGCTTTCTTTCAATTATAATTCAGCTCTAGACTGAAAGCAAAATCACCATCTAATTATTTTTTATTCAAAGGGTAGAAGAAAAAAGTACCAAATGAAATGATTTTGTATGAAAAGATCACAGGATTTGGTAGCAAAGGTCTGGATTAAAACCTTGGCCTTTGTCGTTAACTAGCTATGATGTTGAATAAGTCACCTAATCTTTGGTTAGTTAGTGAGTTAGGATTATATTGATACTATGGTTATATTACTGTTACCTGTAGTGAGACCCACTCTTGTGACTCACACCCTAGACTTATTATGACTCAGGTCTGTTCTGCTTTTAAGGCCTTAAATCTGCAGCATCCCCGTCTCGGAACACAGCCCATGAGACTCCTAGTTCACATTCCCTCACATCCTGTGCACCTGCTCGCTGATGTTGAATAAGCCCTCTGGTCTCCTCAGTCTGTCTCTCAGTCCCCATGAAACTTTCATAACCTGTCTCTCCAGCCTTAGGCCCCACAATTCCTTAATATAATCCTTTTAAGCCAACATGTGTGGTCTCCTTCACCCTTTGTTCTTCCTGAATATCCAATTTGCAGGCCCCTTACCTCAGATCAGTGCAGCCATTTGCTTTTCTTTCCTGCTTGTGGGCTGCACGAAGACAAGTCAGGGAAAAGAGCTAAGCCAAACCCCATGAGACACTCAGGACTACTTAATAATCTACGGTAGGTACCTGCTTAGTTCCTTCTCTTGTTTCCTAGAGGAATTACTCCAAAACTTTACCTCTCTTCCCTCCCACTGCCCCTGTCTGCATTACTCTCTGCAGGGGACCTCCTTGCCTGCCTCTTACAGTGGAGCCACTGGACAGGACTCCCACAGTGCCCCTCTCCCCCAACCAGCTCATGCATGCTCACCCACATCATTGTCTTCCTGTCTTGATGCAAGACTTTTCCCTCCTTCTGTGCCTCCTCTTCCTGTTTCTGGTGTTTTCCCTTCTTCTCGTGTGGCTGGTGTTTTCCCTTGTATTGCCTCTTGCCTCTCAGCCACAGACATTTTTAATATTTCAGTATCAGTTTCCATCTCTTTTCAGACTGAGCCCATCTTTTTCTATCTTTGTGTTTACTTGGTCACCTCCTATTTTTTTCACTTCTCTCTGTGCAATAGGGCATCTATCTCTGCTTCATAATCCCTGTGTTTATCCCCAGGGGCATTGTAATTGCCAGATTGAAGGAGCCCTTTTCAGTCCTTATTTCACTTGGGCTCCTGTAGCATCTGGTTCTGACCACACCTTCCTTTTTGAAACTCATCCCAAACTCCTTTCTGAAATTTTCTCTGTTAATTTCCATTGACATTACAACTTCCTCCCCCTGCCCCCACCATCTGCTTTTGTCTTAGTGTCCTTCATGGTCCTTTTGTTTTGATGAGACCGGCTCAAACTCCTGAAGCTTAGCCCCTCAACTGAGCTGCCCAGTGGACACATCAGTCTGGATGTGCATTAGGATCCTGAAAACCTTGTACATCTCAAACTGAGGTCACCTCTGCCCCTCTTCATGTTTTCCCCTGAGTCTTCTTTCTCAACGAATAGTACCCTCATCCACCTGGATGCACACACTAGACATGTCAGCTTTATCCTAGGGTTCTTCTTCCTCAATTCTCCAACACCCCGTATACATGTCCATTCTGTAATACTTCTAATTTATTCCTTGGATCCATTCTCTTCTCTCTGCTACAGACTTTGTTTTAGATTGTTATTGATTTCATGGTCTACATTTCAGCTGCAGTCCCACAGCTTGGTGGTAGTGGGTGGGGAGGTGGGGAAGATGGAAAAAGTTGTCCTTTCTGGAATCCAGTCTGATTGTGTGACTTGTAGCTTAAACCCCCTAATGTCATGCTCCTTAGCCTGACAAGGAAGCTCTTCCTGACAGGGACCCTGTCTATTTTCCAACCTGATTTTCTGCTGTTTTCCACATACATGTGATGTCACAGCTATACACAGATTCTGGGCTTGCCTCATGCATTAACCAGTACTTTTATGCTCAGTGTCTTAAATGTCGTTCTTTGTCTTTCTCCTGATTATTTGGGACTAAATTAAAGCTTGGCTTCACTTCCATTCTCGCCCAGCCAGTGTGAGTTGGCTACTGTAGCTTGGACTCTGTGTAATGTTTGGTCATCTGTCCATCATAATAGCAGTTTCTCAAGCTGAGAGTTTCTGATAACCCAAGTCTTGAGAGAGAGAGAGAGAGAGAAGCTACTGCTAGAAAGACTAAGGTTGCAAATAAACTCCTGAAAGCCTTAAGAGATATTTTTTTATTTAAAATAAAGCAATAAAGAAAATTTGTAAGTGAAATGAACATCACTACATATCTTAAATAACTTAAGTAGTAGTTAAGGTGCTTCATATTATAAATAATGGATATTTTGGAAATTCCTGTAACTTCTTTGTGCCTTAGTTTTCTGTAAAATAAGAGTAATAATAGTACCTACCTTATAGATTGTTGTGATGAAGGGCTAATATATGTAAAATGCTCAAAACAGTGTCTGACATGATAAGCACTAAATAGGTATTTTTTATTAATAATAATAATTTTCACTTGCCAGCTATGATTACCACACAGTTTATTACTTCCAGCCCCTATATTTTTACTGACATGATTCAAATCTGTCCTATTTTGAATATGTAGACACATTTTCTTTGACTGGTCCTCTACTAAATGTTCAGTAGGGGTCTAATTTATTACTCATAGTTGTTGAGTCATGTCTTAGTTTCCACTGTTGTCTCAAAGATATACCTTTCTAATTGACTTGGGAAGAATTTTTGGGTGATGTACATCTAAGCAAGTTCAGCTCAGGGCAGCCTAGTACACATTTCTCAACTCCATTCCCCAGAGTACAGGGTTAGCTCTGTCCCCAATATCCAGAATATGGCAGGTAGAACAGTGGAACAACCTTCCATAACCTCTTCCTTCCTTGCCCCCTTCCTCCCCGCCCCCCTTTCTCCCCTGCTCTCTCTCATTCGCACACAACTCTTTGCCTTCTGCCTAAAGGTCCACAGTCTAGTTTTCCTTGCTTCTGCTTCCTTTATATTTTCAAGCCTGCCCTCCGCAAACACTGACTTCTGCTCCTTCTCGACTCCCCACCTCCTGTTCTCCTTTTCCTACTATTTTCAATGGGACTTGATGTTCATTAACTTACATTAAAATATTCACAATATTAAAAATGTTATCATGAAGGAAAGCCATGACTGTACGTTTCATGAGAGAAAAAAGTATTTTATTCATATTTGTATTGGGTAGGCATTCTAAGGAAAGTTATCAGAAGCAAATGAGACGACTTATAGTAAATAAATGTATAAACTTATAAAAATCTCTACACAGATTTTTTAAATCCCATTTTGTCTTCCTTTCTTCCTTTATGGAATATTGTAACACTGTCTTCATACTGAAATTACGAGGATCTAATTTTATTTTTGTAAAAATATCTTTAAAAAGATGTCCCAACCTTCCTAGGTAACTCTGACCTTTTAATTACCATCATAAATCTATAAGAAAATTATAAACTTTAAATTATGGTTTGATCTAATGTTTCTCTTATTTTTAATATGAAAATGTGATCAGCTGTCTTAGTGACATTCATATAGTTAGTGTCTGCCATTTCTTTACTGCAGCCTGTTCCTTAGGTTGTGATATTAACAACGTGTGGACACCTTTCCTCAATAGCTTTCATTTCCCAAATCACTCACGTAGGGCCCGATGGCGTGTCTAACTTCAGTTTAGGCTGTGGAGTTCGCATTAATTCCATCTTGCTCCAAGTGCAGCGTCAAAGAGTACAGTCTTTGTTTTAAGGACCCAAAGTCCTACACAGCTGGCTCCTTTGTACACAATGGAAGTAGAAGTTCAACAGATTTGAATTACTGTGCCCATTTATTTCAACTTCTTTTCCCAATTATTTGCTTTCATACTATATTTATTTTTTCTTAAAGATTTTATTTATTTATTTTTAGAGATGGGAAGGGAGGGAGAAAGAGAGGAAGAGAAACATCGATTGGTTATACCCCCAGGTGGGGACCTGGCCTGAAACCCAGGCATGTGCCCTGACCAGGAATGGAACCGGTGACCTTCTGATTCACAGGCTGATGCTCAATCCACTGAACCACACTAGCCAGGGCAATAATGTATTTCTTAAGAGTATCTAAGAATATTGGCAATCCAGAAAAAAATTGTTCAGAAGTTATTGGTGTATTCAAATGTACCTTTCTCTTTTTTCATAATCTCATAGTAATTTCTGGTCTTTTTGAAATCTAGACAAGCTCCTAGGATATGAGTTGAGAACTAGTAAGTCATTGTTATCTTATTGCCATTTAATTAATTTTTTCTAGTAAATGAAGTATATCAAATATGGGTGTGTCAATTAATTAAATATAATCATGGTGTTCGCTCCATATGAACTTTTTTAACACAGAGGCCAATAGATTAAATTTCAAGTTGAAAAATGTGGTATTTTTCTTAATAGTATATTTACCTGAAACTGTGGCAGAAATGTGACTAGACTGGAGAGTGATTTTTGTACTGACAAATATAAATTGGAATATAGGAAGTCCCTTTTAAAAAGACTGGTGAGTATATTTGAGACTGTATTAGAATGTTGATTATTTGAGTGAAAGTGTCTTTGTTAAGAATAGTATAGCACAAAGTTAAAATTATGCCATGGCTTTAACAAAATACAGCCTTGCTAGAATCTCAGTTCTCTTCCATTTATTCCCCTGTAGTAGGGTTGTTCTTGGAGGACCTTGCAAAGTACACTAGGGGAGACTACGCGAGATCTAACAAAAATGGTCCTCTCTCAATGAAATAAGGCAGATTAGTTTCTTGCTGCTTTTCTTTATGATAATTATTGTGTTTCATAAGAACAACATACATTAGAGATTTTCTTTTTAGTGATGTCTTCCCCCAAATAAGATGCCATGATTTGATGTTGGTCATGGTTAAGTTTGAGGAAGCCTCTAAAAATGGAATAAATGGGAAAATAACTTACATTTTTATAAACCTTTTAAGAGTAAACTCTATTAAAATGCAATTAAACTAGTGAAAGAAATTTTAATGATTTTAATAATTATTATAATTCCAACACCTCATAGATGGACACAGTGCTTTGCATAAAATAAATGCTTAGTAAGTAGTCTATGAATTTAAATCTTTTTATTTATTGATTTATTTTTTAGAAAGAGAGAGAGAAACATTGCTTTTGTTGTTCCACTTATTTAAACACTCATTGGTTGATTCTTGTGTGTGCCCTGTCCTGGGATTGAACCTGCAACCATGGCGTACTGGGACAATGCTCTAACCAACTGAGCTATCCAACCAGTTGGTTAATCAACAGTGCTGCCATGTTGTTCAATTCCAGGAAACATCTTTTATATAGAAAAGGATAGAAGTGGTGTTTGTTAGAGTTGTGTAGCTACATGCCATGTGACTAGGGTAAGAAGGGTTTTGTAATTTATTGTAGTTATTGTGCTCATTTAATGTAAAATTAGTGCATTGTCTTCATAAGACCTTTCTTTATAAAAACCTGACCACATTCTAACTTGCAATAAAATCCATTTTAATTACTAAGCATTTTAATAACAATGTCTTTTCAGAAAGCTTTCATTGACTGTCACTTTGCTTAATAGTGAAGTATCATACTGATTGTGCTTATGACATACTGGGAGACTGAACAGAAATTGTCATGGTTAGACTACATATTCAAAGTTACCATGAACAACACAAATGAAATGTTGACTCAATAAGGTGAGTCATAGGAGCTCACTCTAGCTGGTTGCTCCTGTTTGAATTTTTGTCCTAGGAGGGAGAACAAGCATAACAAGTATTTCTCTGTCCCTTCTTTATCAAATATCTGAAAAGTTGAAGAGATTTACCTAAAGCCTTACTGAAATCATGAGCACAAATCAAACTCTGAGTGGAATATATATATATATATTTTTTACTCCTTCAGCTTCCCTGCATTTACTATCTTCCACAGATTTTTCATGGCTTCAAAATTTGTTTTCTCAAATGTGTTATTTGCAAAAGGATGAAAATTTAAAAATGTAAAATTAGAAATATAATATGATTTTTAAAGTATAAGCTAAGCTTTGTAAGTATAATATGTACAATTTTTGTGTATTTTTCAGTAGTTATACCTATAAACTTATCAAATGCACATCAACGATTAATAAATTAATGCATTCTATTATTGTCATTAAATCACAATCCTTTAATTAGTTAAATGATTTATTAAATCTAAGTTTTTCTGGTTAAGAGTTCCTGAGATATCCTAAGGTATATTTAAATAGCTAAAAACTCTCACTTCAGTTATTTGCTGAAATGAGCACCGTTTGGCTTTCTTATCATCCCTTCTGGAGACAGAAGCCACCAGTGAAATAAGTTGTTAGTTGCAAAAGCAAGACTGCTGAGCTAAACACAAAGGGAATGTCGACATACTGATATTCTGGACAGTACGCAAGTACCTACACCACAACCTAAGGTTTCACAAATCAGGTCCTAGCAGCAAGGCTTAAATTAGACTAGATATTGAGTCTTTGGTCATATGCTGACACCTATTCCACAGATGAAATTGAGGAAGAAGAGGGAAGAAATGCAATTCTTCATTCTTTTGTGCAGGTGACCTTAGCTGATTGAGGTCCGGAAGGTTTAGGCAAAGATGCTAGCTCCGTGTTTCCACATCTGTGTCAAGGAAAGGTTATCAGATGTTCTCTTTGGTTCAAAAAGCACAGCCTCATCCTTAATTGCTACCTGTAAGGTTGATCCGTTGGCTGTTGTTAGCAGCAGCTTTTCAATACTCTGTATGATAACACTTGTCAGTCCATGTGGCTAATATCTAAGGAAAACACAAATATCTGACCACTATGCTGTGCCTCTACCTGAAACTAATAGAAAATACTATTGAATGTCAACTGTAAAAAAATAAAACAAAATAATGACATTAAAAACAATTATATATACTTACACAAATAAATTTTCTTGGCTAAAATGTACACTGATTGTTAGGCATTTATTACAGCTCTGTTCTTTACCTTTAATATTTAGAGAGAATTTTAAAGACAGTAAAGAAGGGGAGATGATACAGTCTTGTTGGGTTTACTTATATGCAAGGCCAATCTTCAAGGAAAATATGACCTGCAAAAATACTTGCTTCTTCATTTGATGGCAGTACTTGTTCGTTCTATCAGAGTTGTTATGCCTTCAAATAAGAGATGCTATGATTTTTACAGAAGAGATAGAGGGACTTGAAAAAGCGTTTCCACAAAGTGGCTGGGGACTCATTCTCACAGCACATACTGATTGAGAGCAGGCACTGCTCTCCTCCTACAGATTGAGGGCTGAACAAGATAAAGGGAAGTGCTTGCCTTTGGGACATCTCCATTGTGGAACAAGAGACATCAGGATACATGACAAATAAACAAATCCTGTAATGTGTTAGATGACACAGTTAAGCAGGGAAGGAGGATAGTCAGAGTTAGGGTGGAGTTGAAATTTTAGATAAAGTGGGCCAGGAAAGGACTCCTGGAAAAAGTGACTGTTGATTCAAGATCTGAAGGAAGCACTTCTGGCCAAGATGGAGGTGTAGCTGGACACGCTGTGCCTCCTCTCACAACCAAGATTAAGGACAACAAAAATATAGAACCAAAAAAAGAAAAAGAAAACCCAACCAGGACAGAGAGAAAATTGAATTGTGCAGGAGTCCGACACCAACAATTCACCTAGACGGGTAAGAGGCCGGCAGAGTCGGATCGAGGTGGATAAGCTGGTGGTGGTCCCAGGCGCACAGGTGGCGGTGTTGCTGAATGCAAGGAGGCCAAGTGGGGCGCACAAGGCGGTGTACCGCAGACACACATTCGCGCACAGATAAACCAGGTGGAAACAGGCAGCAAGACAGACTGCATGACACAGGGCCCCAGCTCTGGGAAGTGAAGCCTAAAAGCACCCATTGAAAATACTTGTAGGGGCTGAGGTGCTGGGAGGGAGTCCCAGCCTCACAGGAGAGTTCGTTGGGGAGACCCACGGGGTCCTCAAGTGTGCCCAGGCCCACCCACATGAAATTAGCACCAGAAGGGCCCAATTTGATAGGGGAAAGAGGCAGAAGGGACTGGAATCTGCAAAAGCGCATGGAGCAAGCGCCATTGTTCCCTCTTGGACCCTGCCCCCACATCCAGCATCACAACCCAGCAACTAGGCTGCCCCGCCCTGGTGAACGCCTAAGGCTCTACCCCTCACTACGTAACAGAGTGACCAGACAAAAACAAAAAAAAACAAAACCAAGGATGGCTCAAATGGGAGAATAGACCAGGGCCCTGGAGCTAATTCATCTGAGCGACCAGGAGGTGGTCAACCTATCAGATGCAGAGCTCATAGCACTGGTAGCCAACCTATCAGAAACACAGTTCAAAGCTCTGGTGATTAGGAAGCTCACAGAATTCATTAATTTTGGTCACAAATTAGAGGAACAAATGCATGCTACAATAAGTGAAATGAAGAAAAATGCACAGGGAACCAATAGTGATGGGAGGAAAACTAGGACTCAAATCAATGGAGTGGACCAGAAGGAAGAAAGAAACAACCAAACAAAAGAATGGAAGAAACAAGAATTCAAAAAAAATTAGGAGAGGCTTAGGAACCTCCTGGACATCTTTAAATGTCCCAACAACCGAATTATAGGGGTACCAGAAGGGGAAGAGGAAGAACAACAAGTGGAAAACTTATTTGAACAAATAATAAAGGAGAAGTTCCCCAATCTGGCAAAGGAAGTCCAGGAAGCTCAGAGAGTCCCAAAGAAGGTAGACCCAAGGAGGAACACACCAAGACACATCAAAATTACATTAGCCAAGATTAAAATGAAGGAAAGAATTCTAGAAGTAGCAAGGGATAAAGGCAGAGTTACCAACAAAGGAGTTCCCATCAGACTGTCAGCTGATTTCTCAAAAGAGACCTTCCAGGCAAGAAGGGGCTGGAAAGAAGTATTCCAAGTCATGAAAGGCAAGGACCTACATCCAAGATTGCTCTATCCAGCAAAGCTGTCATTTAGAATGGAAGGGAAGATAAAGTGCTTCTCAGATAAGGTCAAGTTAAAGGAGTTCATCACCAAGCCCTTATTATATGAAATATAATGTTAATGTTAAATTATATGAAATATAATGTTAAATTATATGAAATGTTAAAGGGTCTTATCTAAGAAAAAGAAGATAAAAATATGAACAGTTAAAAGATAGCAAACTCACAGATATTAACAACCACACCTAAAACAAAAGCAAACTAAGCAAACAGCTAGACCAGGAACAGGAACACAGAAATGGAGATCACATGGAGGGTTTGCAACAGGGGAGTGGGAGGAGGAGAGAGGGAGAAAAGGTACAGAGAATAAGTAGCATAGACTGTGGGTAGAAAATAGACAGAGGGAGGGCAAGAATAGTGTGGGAAAAGTAGAAGCTAAAGAACTTTTGAAACATGGACATTTACTAAAGGGGAGAATGTGGGTGGGAGGGGGTGTGCAGGGTGAAGGGGAATGATGGGGGAAAAATGGGACAACTGTAATAGCATAATCAATAAAATGTAATTAAAAAAAAGATCTGAAGGAAGCAAGAGAGCAAGTGGAGCAGAGGAAGAGCACTCTAAATGAATGCTGGAGGGCAAGGTGAAAGGCACAGCACCTGGAGGGCAGTCAGTAACAGGGGCTGGGGTAGCAGGAGATGAGGTCAGAAATAGAACCTCATAGTAACACTAAACTCACTGCAATAGCATCATCATTTACCTATCCACCATACCAAAGACATACAGAGATTGATAGATGATAGATGGATAGATAGATATACATATCTGTATATATAACCTTGATATTTTATACCTGTGTTGCAGATAAGGGTATTATAGACCAAAAGTAACTCTAGACCCTGGAAGTCACACAAGGGCATCTCTCACCTCCTCCAAAGTTCCTGTGAACTTTCACTGCCCCCCTTCCCCGTCCCACCCCTGCCCCCACCATAGGGCCAGAGAAACTGCTCAGATGCTCAGATGGGTAATTCCTAGTTGAGAGCAAAGCCCTGCTTGAGAGGAGAAGATTGTCAGAAAAGTCAGCCAGGTGCTCTCTTTGCCCTTCTCACAATCCCTCATCAATGAGTCCAAGCTAGAGGCAAGGCAGGAAAATATGGCGGAAGAGAAGAATTTCACTGGAGTCAGGGAAAGCTCGCCCTCCTTGACAGAAAGCTATCTGACTGGTCCTAGTGAGATTGCAGCTAAATTTAGCTACAAAAAAAAAAAATGCATTTGCTAACTAGTCAGCTACCCACCCTGTCTGGCCTGCCCAGAGCTCAGGGTATGAAATATTTACTTAAAAGAGCTTTTGTTCCCCAACCCCTGACTCAGGGAGTCATCATATTTCTCCCACTTCCCTTCCCCCAAGGTTTCTGATGAAAGTGTTCTCAGCATTATTGTTGGGGAGGGGGGAGGTTATAGTTTACAGAGAAGCACAGGAGTACTCACTCCCAGCCACTAGCTGACAAATTGCTATAGTCTGTGCTGGCCACCACTTTGGAAGATTATGAATATGTAAGAGCTGTCCTGCATTTGTAAGATGGCTCTCAGTTTTCAAATGCCCTCTTTGTCCTCTCACCCTCCTACCCAAAGAAGGATTTGCAGGCCCTCCCTTGGAAAGTGCAATTGCTGATGCAGTCTGTGCTGACACAGAGGACTTCCGTAGGGGAGGGAGTGCGGCAGCCTCTGGGGAGAGCGGTGTCCCCCGCTCTCGCTCTCGCAGGTGGGACCTCTACTTGCCGCCAGGGTGCCTCTCATACGCTGCGAGGATCCCTGTCTGGATGCTGACTTTTACCACCTTTGAGAAACTTGAGTTCTTTAATCCTCAAAGACCTGAAAGGTGGTGAATGGTTGTCACTAAAATAGTGTTGCTCATCTTACTTTTTCCAAAAAAAAAATTGCATTCTGCTCTCCTTAATTCTTGGAAGACAGATCGTGCACAGCCATGGAAAGATTCCTATATCCCTTCATTTGAAGAACTTATGTTGCATAAAGGGAAACACCTTTACTCTTATATAATTTACCTTTATGGTTTAAGTTTTATCGTGACTTATATTTTAATGAAACAAAATAATGGATTCCTGAACTGAGAGCTGCCAGTAGTTAAATATCACAACTAAACTTTAAGAAGAAGGAAGATGTACACACACACTATGAAGAGTTGTGGAGAAGACCTAAAAATGGGTGAGAAATGAAAATAAGATATCGCTCCAAAATTGACGTGATTAACAAAAATGATAGCTGGTGTCAAATATCACAAACCAAATTCTGTTTAATTCCAGTACTACCTCATCAGTTTTTTTAATTTAGAGAATGATGCTTAATTGAGAGGCAGTGAGGAATTGACCTTTACGCCTTCCTACAAAAGCCAGTTGGGAAGTGGTCACATGGGCTGTTGGTTCTCCCTGTGTTCTAAAAGGCCATCAGTGTTGGGATTTTATGCTCCTCATTTGTGAATGCTGCTAAGCAAGGAAAGAACAATGTCACCTCCATCTCTCTCATACTCCTCATGGGAAATCCCTAAGGGCAAGGCCTTATCTTTTGATCTGTATAACCTTAGTGCCTATGAGGAATATGACATTTAATAGAATCCAGCATTCAAGGAGCATCCATTAAATGTCAAATTCTTTTAAAGCAGGGTCTGTCAATCTTGGCCCCATTGACATTTTGGGTCCAATAATTCCTTATTAGGGGAAGGGAATGTCCCGTGCATTGCAGAAGGCTTTGTAGTATCTCTGGCCTCTACCCACCAGACATCGGTAGCAGCAGTTGTGACATTCAGCAAATGTCTCCAGACATCACCAAATGTCTCCTTGGGGCAGGGCCACAATTTCCCTTTTAAGGATGTGGAATAGAGAGTTTAACTACATTTTTTAAGGATAAAATATATATAACTATTTAAAATGCCATCCCCCAAATATATATATGTATGTATATATGTATCTACATCTATATGTGATACATGTATATCTATTGCTATATCTAACTCTACAACTATACATCTTCGCGCATGCACACACGCATTCTTACAGAGTCCTTACAGAGGAGGCATTTGGTTAAAGTGCTCATTGTAGCCTTTTTTTTCATGGGAATCATTATGACTCCAGTAAATTGCCCACTAAATTTCATCTGTCGCCTCTGTTCCTGCTTAGATACAACTAAAGCCTATTGAAATTGATTTTTGTGTCAGTAACAGAGCAGGGATTCAGTAAGAACATGAAAGCTTCCCTTTCATTACTAGTCTTTTTTCACCCTTATTGCTTTAGATTTAGTGGGCCCTAATTATATTCCAGTGCTTCTCCTGCTGACATTTCTTTTGTTTTAATTAAAACTTCCGGAGGTTTGAGGACACCGTGGGAGAGGTTTTTATTCATCAACAGCCCTGATAAAGAGTCAGATGAGTCCCTATTTGTGTTCCTGCTGCCTGAGAATGATAGCTGGGAACACTGTGGTCCTTTCCCTTTGTTTTTCTCGGGACACTAGTGCAGTCCTTTCTCTTGCTGCCGAGCCCCGAGCTTTGAGACCCACTCTTGCTGCTGCCACAGATCGTCTAAGTGACCCAGACAGCAATGTCAGTGGACTGGCTTCTTATTGAAGCCATAAATTGGTGAAATGAAACACAGCACTGTCTTTTCATTATTATTATTTATCTCTGCATGCTCCCCGCCATGCCTATAGTGCCCCTTGGTGCGAGGCCAGCCCTGCCCACTCCCGACCACGTGGTTGTAAATCTCAGGGCCGGGGGGGGGGGGGGGGGGGGGGCCGTGCCAGGCTATAATTGACAAACCTGTGCAAGGCATGGACAGAAGACATATATATCTTTTTAATCTGCAGCTGGGAGGTAGGATGGAGTGAGCAAAGGGTCTGCCAGAGGTCCTGAGGGGAAGACAGAGTTGCCTTATAAAATAGGCCTTAGAGAGGGAGCTATTGATTCGAAATCTAGAAAAATGAGCTGCCCTGCCTCAAGAATAGTTGGCTCTGTCCTGCCGGGGCTGAGTAATCTCTCAGGAAAAGGGGAGACAGAGATGGAGGAGGGCCTGCATATAGCAGGGCAGCGTCTGGGCCTTGCTTTTCCTTGTCATAGCTTTCTCTCCCTGAGCTGTTCCTCAGGTGAGCAGTGAGGCTCAGAGATGCAGAATCCTAATGCCTACCCAAGGCTCCAGGACTCACTCTCATGGGCCGATGTGTTAGTTAACACTTGGAAAACAAACCCAAAACAAAGCCTTCTTGAGCAAAACACTCACAGCAGACCATGTGGCTTCTTCCTCCCGTTATAAAACCAGAAGCCATTCCTACAGTATTTTTTTTTCCTTAAGAGAAAAGCTTTCTGCCACGAGTAAGTAGCTATTTCTCCAGATTCCATCAAGCTCTCCCAGGTTAACTCTGTGGTGGATGGCTGGAGCTTTCTCTCCACTGTTGACTGAAGGTGGTTTACAAGTCCACTAGGCCTAGAAGCTTCATGTTTCCCAGCATGATTTAGCACCTACCCCTTGCAAGGTGCTGTTCTAGACAACGTCAGAGGATTAAACACGTAAAACAGACTCCCCGCCTTTGAGGAGCTTTTGGTTCTAGCGTTCAGAAGCCATGTGCCTGGTGGACTGAAGGTCCAAGGCACCAAGAACTAAGGGAACTTGGATAAGAAAGAAGTTGGTTCCGGCACAGCTCACGTAGGCCATTGTACACTATTAAGAGCGCACATTGTCACATCCAACCTTTTACGGTCTGTGTCCAGAGCGTCTTTGTGTCTTAAGAGGATTACTGACGTCTCCACCCACAGACCCTAAACACTTGTGCCTGGAGCACTGAAACCGCAGCCTGCCACCCAAGCAGAAAACAAAAATAACCATTGGGAAGCGACATAGTGTTGTTTGCTTTTACTTTTTAAAAATTAAAAGCATTAAATTAATGGACATTTTAACACCAAAAAAAAAAAAAAAAAAAAACCAACTAAGAAGTCTGCCTACACCAGAAATCTCTGACTTTCTGAAAAATTCTCCGTATGTGATGATTTATTCTCCTTTTACTACAGTTGGGTATATACTTCATCTTGGACTGGGGTTGAGGACCATGGCTTTTAAATGCCATCTCAATCCCCAGGTGCCGCCCCAACTCAGGGGATCAGGAAGGCCTTTGTGCCTGCAGGGGAGGGGTAGAATTTTGGGGAGGGGATGTACATATGCATCCTGTGAACCTCAACATCTGGGAGGTTTAGTCCTTCTATAATCTAATGTAAAAAAAAAAAAAAAAAAAAAACATGAACAATTGTGGTTATCCTGTAGTAAATGAAAGGAGTGGTAGCAAGATCTTTGGTTTTGTGCTCGTTTGAGGGGTGGAAGGAGGTTACTAGGAAGTGTGTTCTTGGCTGAAGGCCATGACCGAGACTGGCTCTGCTACTTCTGAGCTCCCGTCACCCCTCAGCCTGTCTGCCTTGTCACTGCTGTCACTTCATCTGTGCGTGCCGTTCCCGGGTACAAGCTTCAGGCTCCCTGCCATGGTATCTGCATACATTAACCATTGTCTCCTAGAAATTGTGACTGTTTGATTTTTTTCCCTTTAATCATCCATTTTGATTTATAAACTGAGCCAAACTGGCAGCCATGAAGATGGAGGAATCCTAGTTTCTAACAAAGAAAAATGAGGCGCAGGCTTTTCTTCCCCACCCTGTGTCTGTGAGCGAACCTCAGTTCTCAGCTGGGCCAGCTCCGAACGATCTTGAAAACAATCCATTTTCTGCTCTCAGAGGTGCCAAGCAGAGGAATTCACAGTAAGTGGTGCTGCGACAGAGAGCTGTGGCTTGGGAACTGGCCTCTGTCGGTTCCTTACTTCATCTTTGCCACAGTCTGAGACCAGTGATGGCTGGGTCACAGTGCTGCCTACGTGGACTGGAGGATTTTTTTTTTCAAGCTACTGACAAATGGCACATGCAGGCCCAGGAAAAAGAGAGGCATCGTTTAACCTGGGAAAACCTAGGAATAGACACTGTGCCAAATATATTCTGTGAACATCCTTGTTCTTTGCTTATATGGATTTTTGGAACCTTTTCATAAGGTTGTCTGCTCTACCTCTTTGCCTCAAGACAAGGCATATCTAAGAAAGGTGTAGCATTCCTGAAGATGTCCAAAGAGGTTTCTTAACTATGCTTTTGTGTTCAGCGTGAGTGGAAAACCGTAGTTCACCTTCACTCCCATCATTTTAGTTCAGAGGGAAAGCTAAAACCAATTTCTCATTTCTCTGTGATCTGTGGAAAGGAAAACTGGACTGTTTGTGCAGGGGTGTCAAACTCGTTTTCACCAGGGGCCACATCAGCCTCATGGTTGCCTTCACAGGGCTGAATATAATTTTAGGATTGTATACATGTAACTACACCTTAACTAGGGGCAAAGAGCTTGGCGCTGCTGCTGGGTAGAAACAAGGTGCCGGGCCAGATAAAACAAGGTGGAGGGCCGGATTTGGCTTGTGGGCTTTGTGTTTGCCACTTGTGGTCTATAGAGTGTAAAGGAATTCCACCCACTAAATTCATCTTCCAACTTATTTTGGGTGAAATGTTTGTAACACCTGCTCACCATCCCACCCCATCTGCTGATAGACACTTTGTGGCTGGATGGAAGTGTGGGCAAGGGGTGAGAGGGGTGGGAGAAACTGGTGTGGACATATGGATGGTATTGGCTAAGAACCTGAATACAATCTCATATCTCACTACTTCATTCAGTCTACCACCTAGCAAATATTTATTGAATCCCTACTATGTCAAGCACTGTGGGAAGCATGGGGTAAATATATCTGATTCATTCCCAAGTCACATTGAATTGACCTCCTGAGTATCTCTTATTGACTCTCTACCTACTCCTCACCTTCTAAATAACTTTCATCCTAGTCCAAGTTGCCATCATCTCTCAAATGAATTACTAAATAGCATTACAATTTTTATTTTTCTATCGCCTTTTCTGCTTTCCTCTGTCCTCTGACTTGCCTCTAGGACAGTCTTTTCAAAATGCAAACTTGAGCCCTCTACACCCTGGCTTCACACTTTTGGGCGGCTGCTCATTGGCCTTGGATAAAGACCTCCAAGTGGCCTGCGAAGCCCTGCGTGGACTCGCTCGACACTTGCTCTCTGCTCCAGCCACGCTGGCCTGCCATCGGTCACTGAGATGCTCTGAAAACTACACAACAGGGTGTTTTAACATGGCGTTCTTTTTGTCTGGAGTATACTTCGCAATGCTTGAACTAGTTTACTCTATTCATTGTTTGGGTCAGAGCTTTTTCTTAAAACTTTTACCCCAGATCCAGTAAGAAATATATTATTTTACATTAATATCAAGAAAATACACACTAATAGGTAGGTAGGTAGATAGATAGACAGAGTCTTTGAGTTCCCTAGGAAACAGATTCTGAGGACAGATTTGCTTGTAGGAGTCTTTTGGGGAGCGCTCTCAGTATCAACACCTGTGAAAGAGTGAGGGCAGATTTGGACAGTAGAAGGAGTTGAATGCAGTTTCAAAAGTCCCAGGCAAATCCCCAAAAAAGGAGCTCTGGTGCTGGTATGGCCCTTCAAAATTATTCCACTCTGATATAAGGGCTGTGTGCTTTTATATTCCTACATCAATGAGTCATTGAATGCTTGCTGCCTCCAGGTAAAGGGTATTACTTTAGGCAGGAAGCATGCCCTTGAGTTTAGCTTCTCTGTTTGGCTAAGGCAAACTTCTGGACAGTGAGTCAGAGAACCTCATTTCTGAAGGAGGGATGGAGGGGGCACATGCCACAGTGTACACTGCGGTCTGTCTCGTGTGGCCTGGGTCCACTTGCTTTGTATAATAAGTTCTGGAAACAGCTTCTCTAGGATTCTGGCTGATCGCTTTTCCTAGGAAAGTTATAAGCCCTCACCATTACATGATGTCTGATTGTTGCAACTGATATTCATTATCTCCCTCCTCTACTACCTGTTTTACTCCCTGTGTTGGTTAGCGTCTTTGCTGGTCTATATGGCAGACTTGTTGGGATGCCCCAGACCCTCCTTCCTGAGACGTCTGAACGCAACGTGACTTTCTTAGGCTTGACTTGCTTCTGTTATTTATTTAACAAAAATATTGGGTAGCATATAAAAGACTTGCATCTTCTGCAGCCAGAGTAGAAAAAGCTGAGGACCACACCCAAGAATTAATTATTAGGGTAGAAGAAAAGTTTTAATTCTCAACTACAGCCTGACTGGGAAGTAATGAGCTTCTGAGAGTTGTGGTGGAGACATCCAAGTTTTAAGCACTTAAAAGCTGAAAACCCCTGTCCCCCTGAATGCTCAGAGGCTTCAGAAGTTATGTTCCCATCTTGTTTGAAGACAGTACCAGCTCTCAGGATTTAACCTCACCCCCCCCCCCTTGTAACTTTCACACATTGCCTTCAGCTGATCATTAATCACCCTTAGGCTTTTCATTGTCTTTCTCCAGTACACCAGTGACTCTCAGCAAAAGCCAAGATTCCATTATTTTAAACTTCTATTTCTTCTGGGCCTCTTAAAGCCTGAAATATTGGACTCGCTGGTGTATTCCCTGGTACCTGTATCCTACTCCTGTTCCCCACTAGTGAACATTTGGCAGTGACACTGCTACATTATGCCAGGGGCAATCAGTAAGCCACCTGTCACCAGTTATAAGGGTCTCATTGACAGCCTCTCTCTGAGAGCCTGTGTCTTTGGACCAGTCCTGGAACCAACTGTCTAAGGTAGGTTCCCCTGGAAACATATTCTGATTTGGAGATTTATATGTAAGAATTTCAGTGGGGAGTGTTCTCAGGATCTACACCTGTGAAGAAAGTACTATTGTGCAGAGGAAATAGTTTAGCTGCAATGCAGTCTCAACAAAGCCCTCAGCCATCCCTCTGAGAGGTCAGCCCCACTCTAAAACAAGAGGGCTGGGCTTTTGTATTCCTGTCATTGGATGCTGTTTTCTTTAGGAGGGAGCATGGCCTTGGGCAGTGCTCTTTTGGCAGAGAGCAATTACCAGAAAGGCTTTGGGTGACAGCTGTAAGCTACTTCTATTAAATCTGGGTGGTATACTACAGCATCAATTATAGATGGGTGGGTGGGTGGATGGCTGGCTGGCTGGCTGTAACTGTGCATTCAATTCGTGAAACAACAGCTGCCCCTGCTACATGTTCTAGATTGTGAATTTTTTTCTACTTGAGTTGATTTATTTTCAGGATTCTTGTGATGCACATTTTGAAAATCAGTGTTGGATATGATCAGTGGTGTTAGTGTAGAATGCTGTGGAAACACAAAGGTGGGACCATCACTTGCAACTAGGAAATTGAAGAAATCTTCCTTAATAAAGGCTAGATCTAATCTAAGCTAAGCACGAAGAGCTTAAACACTCTGCCTGTGTGTGAGTCCTTGGACTGGGAAGGTGGTGGGGTGCAGAGTCTGTGTTTTCCACAGCCCCGTTTGCTTCATGTGCTCTGCTGGAAACAAATCTATTTCAGTGACCTAGAAATGAAAGTACTCTTTCTCCCAGGCTTGCCTCAGGCTAGCAGCTCTGAAGCCATCTTGCTCTTCCTGAGAAAATAAATAACAGCAATAACAAAGCAGAGGCTTTCATGGCTATTTCAAACAAAATCATTGTTTTTCTCCTGAATTCATTTTAGGGAGGAGGTAAAGAGATAGAGGATTATATCCTTGAGTGATTTAGATTTCACCTGGATGTTGAGTTACTCTTTATGAAACAAGAATCAGCACAGTTCTGTACCTCAAACATGAGGTAGAAGAGAAGAAAAGGGGCGGGTAGGGCAGGTTTGCAAGTGGGTCGGAGGACTGGGCTGGACCACGCCGGCCACGGCCAGCTCTAGTGACCCCGCAGCCACACTTTCCCCAATTTAATAAGCTTCTTCCTCTTTTCTGGTGGATGAGCTTTTTATTCTTGAGGCCATGATTGATATAAGGCTTAGGGCCCTGCTGGAATTTCAGTTTTGTTTTTCTAGATTTAGTCTGTTATTTTTGCTATTGTTGGCTATTTCAGTAAGAAAATCTTTATTCTTTTATTAAGCAATGACTCAGCAACTGCAACCCGACAGGATCTTTTTCTAATTTTTGTAAGAAAAAAATATTTAACTCTGTCTCCCTTTAGAGGTTCCCTCCACCCCCAGAATTTAATTTTTAGTCCTTGTTTGAATACGTATTTTAGACCTAAACTGAGATGGAGTTTAGGTTTATATTTTCCATTTCTCTTATGAATGGGAGTAACTTAAATTAGGAGTAATATTAAATTTTCACTTCAGAGTTCTCCTGTAATAATAGTATCCTTCTTTGTTGCTTTGCCTTCAAATTGAAAAATTAAATTAACAAAATCCTATGTGAAATAGAGATGAATGTTTCAATGTTTAACTCAACTTACATAAAATATGAAAAGGAAGTTTGTTTAAAAATTATTTTTACATTTTAGCAATAAGAAATTCTGATGCAGGATGTGGGTGGCAGAAGGGGGGCAGAGGAGAAGGTGTCCCGGGCTTAGGTCCTGGGTGTGAGATGCACCTCAGCCCTGGAAGAAGGGTATTGGAGTAAGTGCCTGGAGAGCTCTTCACATGCCATTTATTTGCGATTTTATGAAGTTGCCTCGGGTTTCCAGTGATCTTTAGGTCAGCTAACTCCTGGCCAGTCCCTCAAAGTCTGCCTCACTCTGGATCCTAATTGGTTTGACATTCTCCGGTGATGTAAAAGCAGCTCCAGCTGGGCTGCCTCCTTTGTGGCCCTCCCCTCGTCAAAGGTTGACAGCTCAGCCACTTTCCCCGGCAGAGCCCTGGACATGCCTTCGCCTGGGACTCAGCTGAGGCTTGCTGATTGTGTCATCTCCAGGATCTCATTTGAGCTGAAGCTGCCACCCCAGAGGTGTGTTCCTCAGTCAGACCCATTGAGAACTGTTATTCCAGCTTAGAAGTGAAATTTAAAATGGAGAAGCAGGTTATTTTCTTTTCCATTGTTACCTTCAATGCCACGATAGCAGTTACTAAAACTAAAACTAAAACACAAACAACCAGTTAAGACTGTTACAAGATATTTTAACTATCAAGGAAACTAGAGTTTGTTTCTTCACTTCCTGAGCATTTCTAACAGAGGACATGCTTGTATCTCCTCCAGCCAGGTCCAGCTCCCCTTCCAGATAAATCCGCCTTGCACACAAGCCCTGGTCTGACACTTTGGAGAGGAGGTGGAACCAAATGATTTAGCATTGCCTTTTTTATTTAACTTGACAGCCACTGTGAAAATAAGGCCCAAAGACAAAGTGATGGAGATGTTTTACAAAGTAAACACTAAATAGAAATTGATCTTCTAACGATTTAAGATCTGTGCGTGCATGCATGTGTCTGTCTGTCCATATGTCTTCCCTGTTAGCATTCTGTAATGTTAATCTAAGTGATGTTGTTCTTCATGGTTGGAAATGAATGATCATGTTGTATATCAGAACTAAAGTCTTTATTTTATTTTCTTCATACAGGGTCGTCATGTCAAAACAGGACAGCTTGCTGCCATTAAGGTTATGGATGTCACAGGGGTAATGTATCTTTATCTTTCCTTCTCAATAGCTATATATTTGTAATAGAAAAAGTAGGGATAGAAAACATTAATTTTCAGAAATAGAAACTTTTTAAACATCTAAGGTCTTTCCCCACTTTTTAGTAAGTGTATTCAACAGCTGATAGAGAAGACCATGGGTGAACCATTCTAATTAAGTTAGATACTACACATTGCCTTAGGTATTTAGAGTGAAGAATAAATAATGTGTGCTGATAATTTACATCAACACAATGGAAGACATTTGCATATGAAGACAGAACAAGGATTTGAAGGTATTAAAAGAATAATACTGAGATTACACAGAAGAGATGGGTCTTAACATTTTTCCCAAAGGTCCACCTAACACTGGAATAGTCAAGACTTTGAGTAGCTCTAAAGTCCTATTGAGATATTTAGCATAACTATTTTCCTCCCAAAATATTATTGAACGAATAATAACAATACCCACAAATTCTTATTTTTATTTAGAGCAACACTGAAACAAAATTTCTGCATCGATGATCAAAAGCAATGTAAGGAATAGACTTTATTTGAAATACAATCTTATGCTTTCAATCCTTTTTGCTGAGTCTGTTTAAAATATGTTAATGCCTTTGCAAGAGTACTGAGCAAAAATCAGACTTGAAAGGACTCACTGGACATCAAAAGCATGTTAATAATTTTCTATTGTCCTGGGAAATTTCCTAATATGTCTGTTGGCTGTACATAAAAACTGAAAGACCACAGTCTTCCATTGGGTCCAGGAGTGGATTATGTAGTGTAAATAGACGTAGAATGAATTAGTCACACAAAGGTATCAAGAACCAATATACAATTTTTAAAAAAGGCACATGGTATTGTCTGCATGTCTGTCTTCAATTTATACCTTTTCTGACCCAGTTTGTTACCTTTGATAGTGTATATTATATGGTATGCTATCTACCATGATACTAATTTTGCTAATTTTCACTTATACCACACATTTTTCTGATTTCTTATTATTGATCTGAATTCCTCTTTAAATTATACACATTTTTGCCCTGGCTGGTGTGGCTCAGTGGATTGAGCACAGGCTGTGAACCAAAGGGTCACTGGTTCAATCTCAGTCAGGGCACATGCCTGGGTTGTGGGCCAGGCCCCCAGTGGGGGCCATGTGTGAGGCAACCACACAATGATGTTTCTCTCCCTCTCTTTGTCCCTCCCTTACTCTCTCTCAAAAAAATAACTAAAAAAAATTTTTTAAAGAAGAAAAAAATTATATGCATTTTAACAAGTAAAAAAGATGCCCCCATATGTTTATTAGCACTTAAAATATTTCCTTTTATTTGTCCTAAGTATATTATTCAAATTTCAGAGGTTGCTAACCAAGTTCAAATATTTAATCCCAATTAGTTTCTTAATTCATCTGACCTTTGCTGAATAAGAAACTGCATGTAGATTATATTAATTAGGTTTAGCTTCTGCCACTTGAAACAGAAAACTCAAGATAACAGAGGCTTATGCATTCTGGAAGTGTCTTGCTCTGTCATGTTAAAAGATTCGAGAGTTGAGAGCCCAGGGATGTGGGGCAGCAATGCAGTAGAGTAGAAGAATATTTTTATCTCTCTACTGCATCATTCTAATGCGTGGTTGAAGATGGTTGTCAGATTTCCATTGATCATTTTCTTTGGCAGGCAAAAGAAAAGGTGGGGGGATTGATAGCTGAAGGGTATAGAACAGAACACCATCCAGTGAAATCTTTCCTACACATTTCTACTTGGTTCAGGGAAGCTAGGAAATGTAGTCTTTCATTCTACCAACGTGTGCAGTTAAAAATCTGGGTTCTACTAGGAATAAAGGGAGAATGGAAACTGGTATGGTCAACTGGCAGGGTCTGACACAGAGATCAAAAGTAGGTACTATTAGCTGTACCTATAAACCCATTATAAATGTGTAAACCTTTTACAAAACTCCCACCACAGAACAAATTAAAATTTATTTCCTTATTCTGCTGAAGTCCTACTACCGTATTTTCCTTGCAGTGAATAGGAGCTCCACAAAGTGCAGTGTGCCCTTGGCAGTTTAACAGCTATTGGTTAGGGACAAAGTCCAAGACATTTGGGCTCTAAAGTTTTATCGTGTGGTTCTGTGGGACTACAGTTGAGTTCTGTTGACATCCTTAATCTCAGGGCACAAGTGTGCACAAAGTTGTATATTGATGCACAAAGTATAACCTGGGAGTACTGCACACTGCTTTTCTAGCTTCTGATTCTAGTTGTGAGACTTTAAATTGCTTGATGAACCACTTACTTTCACTAGACCACTTTGCTTGGGATCAAAATAGTTATACGCTATTTACCCCAGATTATGTTTTTTCAGTTTAAAGAATGTTAGTTAGCCTTTCTAAACTGGGTTTCACAAGGCAACTAAGCCCTACAAGAAAATGATTTGAGAGACTACTTAATCGGTTCTCCCAAGGGTGGTACAAAGTTAACAGCATTTTCAATGCATAGGAGAGCCATGCATACAATGGAGGCTTTATAGTATTTTGGCTTAGTTCTCATGGGGAACCCCTGTTGAAAGGGCTTGATAGTTTCCCTGATTTAGGCACATCATTGGCCATTATGTAACCACTGACCCTTAACAAAGACAAACATGGGTACACATCAGGAAATGGTTTTCTTATTCCCATGGTATCTGATACAGCATCAAATGACTTTTGTGTCACCCTCTTATGCATGACAGTCAACATAAGATTTCCTTTGTGAAACTCATGTGGTGTCCTCAGAAAACAATCTATTTCATTTTGCCATGTTGTCTTTTGTGTATTATGGAATGTTGCAGAAGCTTCTTACCAATTATTGTAATTGTGCTCATTATAGCTGCTCTGTTAAAAACTGAGATGAATTCTCAAAGGTCATCTTTGTTCATTGTTTGCAATGATTTACTGCAAAGTTACTATAGTTTATTGTAATGAAATGATAAAGCTATAGCTTGAAATCAATTTTTAAATTATTGTTTTTATTCTATAATACTTCTCTCTCTCTCTCCCTCTCCCTCTCTCTCTCTCCCTCTCTCTCTCTCTCTCTCTCTCTCTCTCTCTCTCTCTCTCTCATAGAAAATAGCCACAGATGGAATTGAATATAATGCTTGTGTCCTTCTGGTTTTAAATCTGAGACACTTCCAAATTTTCTAATTCTTGCTTCAGAATTAGTGCTTAAACTCAGGATAAGGCTTTGAAGTTCTTTTATTTTCTGAAATAATTATGGGAATGTCTGTATTTTGTCACCTTTTGGGGAGTCCTTCCCAGCTGGACATTGAGGGGTAGTAATTAAGCCTAAGAGGACCATCGAATGAGGACATTCCTGGCCAAGGAAAGAGCCTGTACCAAGGCGTGGAAGTTGGGAGAGTGCGGAGCATGTTCAGGAAATTGCTACAGAGTTTAAGGATTAAAAAGTGCTGAGGACCTGGTGGCACAAGATGAATCTAGACAAGTTGGGGCCAGGTCGTGAAGGAATTGAATGCTGTGGCAAGGACTTTACAAGGTTTTCACAGCCTTTGTTTACCAAATTGAAACTTTGATCAAATTGTTTTAGGTAAAAATTCAATATGTAGAAGAGATGTAAAAGGAGTGGTTTTATTTTGATTTTTGTTTTGTTTTTGTTTGTTTGTTTGTGTAATAAGACATGGGAGGCTGTGACTCCTGGCCCTTCCTCCAGACTGTTGCTGGAGCCAATCAATGTCAGGCCAGAAGTTAAATAGCAAAGCAACATGGTGGGGTTTGTCTACTGGAAGGATCCATTTTAAGCCCTGCTTCACTGAGTTTCTATTTCTGTCATATTTACCGAATTCCTATAGGTGAAGCTATGACCATTCCACACCTCTCTTTCAAGATTAAGGAAGTGACCTTCTCCCAGTGGCCTCTGGTAGAGTGTTTTGCCCATAGTTAATGAACTCAGTGAATATTTGTTAAAATTGGACAAAAAAAAGTCTATCTTCACTTGTTTGGAAGAGTCAGGGGGACACGCTGCTATAAGCACATTTAATTCCTCCCGCCCAATGGGAGGGAGGGGGGAGTGATTATTAGCATAGCACATAATATTAAAATAATAACAACAGCAGTCATGGTCAAAATAAAAAT
This sequence comes from Anoura caudifer, assembly GCA_004027475.1. Lineage (NCBI taxonomy): Eukaryota > Metazoa > Chordata > Mammalia > Chiroptera > Phyllostomidae > Anoura > Anoura caudifer. The sequence continues at coordinate 422,581 of PVKU01000069.1, read as the reverse complement.
TGATAACACTGAGGGTTTATCATGTGCCAAGCACTGTTCTTAGTACTTAATACAACATATATTAACTCATTTAATCCTCAAAACAACTCCCATTAAGGGAATACTGCTATTACATTCATTTTACAAATGAGGAATTGAAAGCACCAAGAGCCTAAGTAACTTGTCCAAGCCCCATAGACAGTAAGTGGCAGAAGGTGCTAATTCCAGTCCAGCCGGTCAGGGTGTGCCCACCCTCCCCACAGCCCTGTAACAGCAATGAGGGGTCGGGGAGCACCGCCAGAGCATGGTCTTCAGATTCCGGTAACAGCCCACCAGCACTGAAGATGTAAGTTGCCTCATTTACAGCTGATGTAACCCAAATGAATGACAGTACTGCCAGGGTTAGACATGTTTGCTTCTGGGTGACTTCAGCATAAATAGGTCTTTTTATTAATTCATGGTTTTCTTGGGAGTCCAACGTCAGTGCAGGCTTGGGGGCAAGGAGGGTATGCATCAGACTTGTGTTACCTGCTTCTCTAAGGGGCACGCGCCCCGTGAGCGACAGAGCGGTTCGCCTCATGGTAAAGAGGAGCAGTGTAGTCATTGCTCTTACCTGAGTATATGCTTATTTTGACACTTCATGGCCCTCTTTCCCTGGACATGTTCCCTCTGCCACATGTATCAGTGTGGATCATATCACTGCCCTCATAAAGTTAGTGTGAAAAGTAAATCTAGTTACTTATAAAGCATTTAAGAACAATATGTAGAATACAGTGTCTGATGAATGCGATTATTACAGTGTCTCTTGCTGACATTTTTCGCCTCTCTCCCCATGGCACCGAGTCCCATAGAAGATAACACAGTATAGCTCTCCAGCTACAGGGTCTCGGCAACCAGTGTTTCCCACCAGGAAGACAGCTCTCTCCTCAGTCATACCACATCATACTTCTTTCTTCCCACCGGGGTAACTCCCAGAAGGGCTTTAGAATCCCGCTCAAACTTGGATTTCTCAGGGCTGTCTCCTGTAGGCCCCCGTGAGATCAGCTGCCCATCCCTCGTGTGTTAGTAATTTTGCATTCATCTCTGTCATTCTTTGATTTCTATCTGTGTTCCCCACTGGACTATAGTAAGTTTCATTGTGGCAGAGCTTGAATCTGTTATGTCCATTGTTGTATTATTATATTGTTCACACTTAGCATTGTGCCTGGGATATAGTGGGCACTTAAATATTTGCTGAATGAATAGTGTACAGCACACCCAGGAGCTGCCCACAGAACAGCATTAAAGTCACAAGTTCTAGCAACATGGCAATGAAGAGATGGGGGCTTAGGCACCTCATCCATCCACTCTGGGTCTGTTTCCTTATGTCTGTAAAAATGAAGTCTGCAGGCCTGTAACTCCACCTTGAGATAATTTTAGGGGCTCCACACTTGCTTAATTCTCATTTACAATATAATATATACATTAACATTTAATAAACTGCGGTTTAAAAACAAACATCAAACTGTGTGTTATATGAACTTTGAAGGCATTGAAAAATGGCAACTCCTCAATTTGCACTGAGGTTACTCCATTCGAATGGAGAAGGTCATTCAGTATAAAGATTTCAAAGTATTTTCTTTAAAAGTAATTGTTACAAAAAAGGAGTTGTTACCGTTTGTAATTACTTATCTTAGGAAATATAGATTTCCTCTATTCTTCAGCACCAAAACAAAACCAAGAATTATAATATTGAGGCTGATACGTGACTCTAAATTTCCTTCAAAAATTCTAATTTTGTATTCATTAAAACAGCCCTGCTTGTTGTCAGTGATTATAACTAGATCAAACTTATTACATAATTAAGCTTATAAAATAAGGATTTATTGATTTAAAAAGTCTGCTTTTGTTGATGCTATTTATTGGTATCTTCAATTTTTATTGGAAGAATTTATCTAAATTATTATAATTAAAAAAAAAATCACATCCTAGAAAATGTTAACAATCCCTTCAAAATCTAACAGTCAATGATTCTTTAACAAAAAAAAAATGTCTTCAATTTTTGTTACATTTAGTCAACAACGAAGGCGAGAATGATAGGTTAACACGAATGCCTGCCCAATGCCAGCAACGGCTGTGGGAAGCAGGACAAGTGAGCAGGAGCAGCAGGGACCGTAGCCAGCGCCCGCGCAGCTAGAAGGGAGTGGCGTTTATCAGTCTGTACGCTGCCTATTTCCTTCTAGCATTCAAACTGACCGGGCCCTTGGATTATTATAAATATTTTATACATAGTTTTATTTCCATTCCATGGCTTGTGAACAGCTAAATTCTAGGCAAATTGTTTGTTAGAGAACACACTAATATTAAATGCCTTATTAATTCTATCTTTAAACCCTAGCATATTGTAGTGCTTATAATGTGTTCCCCTGTATAATAACTATGCAACTTAAAATCCCTCCATTATCCCCTGAAATCATTCACAAGTAAACATTATTATTGTGTGTGGAGAAGCTTCTTTAACTGCAGGACCAAAGACAGGTTTCTCTTCAGCCCTGGATTAAAATGTCCCTAAATTCTTCTTTCGTGATTAGCCCTTTGGTTTTATCACCATGGGTAATGACCCTTTTTCTCTCCAGGAGTTTTCAGTATCGAATTAAGAGCACTGCCTTTGGAGTGAGACAAATCTCACTTTGTATCTTAGCTTTAACATTTAACATATGAATGAACTCTCTGAACTCATTTTCCTGATTTGTAAAATAAGATCGTTAAAAGGATCTACTTCACAGAGCTGTTTTGAGTATTAACTAAGATAATATGCACGCAGCCTCTAGTACATAGTGAATATTACGTAAGTTTGGCTTTTGCTATATTTTGTCACCATGGTCATGATTATCATATTATCTTCATAGGTAGGTAGTGGCCTAAAAGCATCACCTGGAGTCATCATTTCTTTGCATTTGAAAATCACCTCCTCTTCATGGGGTTTGTCATCCTCTAAGATGCCAATTCTGGTTTCTCACATTGCCCTCTGCAAGCAGTTAGGAAGCACCACACCAATACACACTACTTTTCAAGCCTCTGCTCCATCAGTCTGCTAATGTCCCATTGGCCAAAGCAAGTCACATGGCCAGCCCCAATGACAAGGAGAGGAAATGGACTTCAACTCTTCAGGAAGGAGGCTGCCAAATATTAGGGCCACTTTTTTGTTAATTACCACAAATACTAAGCAATAAACAGATTCCTATAATCTTGAGGGGAAAAAAAACAATCTTCTTTATGTTGATAATAAAGCTTTGCTTATGCTTAATAAGGATTTAATCATTTCTAAACCCTGAGAGGTGACTTAGAAAGGTATTCTTATTCCTATATATAGGTGAAAATATGTGACATTTGAAAAGTTTAAATGCCATGCCTGAATCAACTTGGACTAGATTTTAAAGGCTTCTGCTTGAAGTAATGGTTCTTCCTACAGCGCTAGACTTGGCTTAGGAAAAGATTCTCTTTTTGAATTTGTGACAGCTTGGTAGCATTACTTTGTTTATAATTACAATCCAGTGGTCATTGGTTTCCCAGTGAGCTTGAGCTTGTGCTTAATTCTTAAGGCATAGGCATAATCCATTTACAAAGTAGAAGATATCTGACTGGTATAACTTTGTCATCTAATTCTAGCCTCATTGTAGTGTTTGTCTTTTTGAAAACATCATAACCGATCTCTTTCAAAGAGCCATATTGTGAGAGGGTGGATTGCTTGTTGTTGAATAGTTAAATGGGTTCATAGTAAGTGCTCCCTTTTCAGTTTCACTGAATTAGTTACTGTCGTCCTTGCCCCAGACTAGAAATCTGGAAAACAGTAGCCCTGACGTCCTCAGAAATTGTATGGTCACTTACAAGATTATGTAAGGTCAAGGTCAAGGTTCTATTTTAGAGCTACATAACCATGACCCACAGTGGTTCCATTATTGTGTTTGGAAACAGTGCAAGTTAAAACTAAAATTCAAGTTACATTCCTGCCATCCTACCCTTGTTATTTATTTATTTTTTGGTTGAGACGATTAATCATAATGTTCATTTGTATTACAGTTTATAACTTTCACATACTTCCTTGAATTATCACAAAAGACTGGGATAAATAATAATACTACTATAAAACCTGTATCTCATTATAGATGAGAAAACTTGGCTCCAAAACATAGAGTACTTTCCTGAGATCACACAGCCAGAAATGAGTGGAGCCCAAACTGAATGTGTTGCTCCACCCACCCCCACTTTTCTGACTCAAAATACATGATTTCTTCATCGTCATATCACCTCAGTTTACCTTTTCAAAGTGATAGAGAACATGCTGACTTCATTCCAATCTCCAATAATGTTTATTTTGGGTTTAATTATATACTGAATCACACTGTTATTTAACGGTTTCATAAGTTTTTATTTTCTTAATGATATGGTAAGCTTTTTCTAAGCACTCCCTTCTACCCCCAACCCCCACCTCTGATTCTCTCCCATCATTCACTGTCCTGTTGGGACCTAGGAGGCAGGCAGCAAACACTTGTAGGACCAGACTGGCTGCTCACTAGGAATGGCTGGAGCTGTCAAGCAGAGTTGGTCAGTGATTGGTGTTTTACTGCCTCGTGTACTTGCCTCTTTAATCGAAGCAGCTGTCAAGGCCAGGCTGCCCACAGTAACTCTCAGGTTTGTTTTTGCCCCTTTTACTTATGCTTCCCTAAAGTACATCTGTCACATCCTACCATCATCCACAATTATTAGGCCCCACGTGGTGGGTTTAAAATAGCTCATACGTACCATAGTAAGACATTTGAGGCATATTACGGGGCCTTTCCACAAGCCGAGGTCTGTGAAGGTCATCCTCATCTCCTGAGGCCTGTGGTGAAGGTGCAGGTGGCTTTTGATAGCCGCAGGGAAGAATTCCTTGGTCAGCAGAAAGCCATCCCTTCCCTTAGTCATCATCCCAACCCCTCACTCCCCTCCACTGTGAGGGCCGCGTGCTTCACATTGGCTCAGCATGCCAATCATGCATTCTATTTTGAGGTTACCTAGTCTTCAACTTAGTGAGTCCATGTGATGTGCAGCCCACTCAATTTTCCTAGGTTTGCACATCTCCATTGTTTTTTATTGAACTTAGTTTTGTGTGGTTAGGAAATGTCAGCATTTCACCACTCTCCTCATCTTCTTACCAGTTCCTTTCCAGCATCAGTAACATGGCTGTGCACGGTTGGGTCTTTCTAGGTATTCATTCTTCTATTCACATTTATTCACAGACACTTTGCTGGTGCTGGGGATGGTATAGAAAGCAAAAGATTCCTGTGTTTCGAGTTGTTATGGACTTGTAGGGAAGAGGTACTTAAATGATTAGACAGCTAAATAGGGGTTGCAATTCTAGTCGGTGCTACAATGGGAGAGACACATGATGATCCATTGGGCTCCCCTCAAATCAGGCAGGTCAGGGAGCTTTCTGGGGAAGGGACTTTGGAACTGGGATCTGAAAGCAGAAGAAAGCTTATGATTCACACAGAAGAGAGTCAAGTAAATGGGAAGTTATGACATAACTGGCCCATCCCTCCAACTGGTACCAGCAAATATGGCCCATGTGTCAAGAACAGTAGGGGATGGACAAGTATAGTAGCAGGGGCAGGAGGAGGGTGGGACTTGACATTGCCTGGGAGAATTAAGGAAGATGTCCCTGAGGATTGTCCATTAAATTCAACAAAAAATGGTGAGTAGAAATTGTATGAAGAAGAGGAAGCAAACAAAGATGTCCCACCAGAGACTGAAGAGTGGCCTAGCAATGTAGAGAAGCAGGAGGAAGGCCGAGCAGCTGGAAGGGGCAAGGGGATAGGCAGGGACACACTGTGAGTGGTCTTTCAGGCCATGGCAACATCTTATACTTATGCATCTTCCTTCCTACTGCTGCGTCTCAAACAGTTTCCCTGGGATAAAAATTTTTCCCACCAGCTTCAGATGAGATCAGGCCATCCAGAGTGGTATGGCCATGGACTTTTTCCACCAACTTCAAAAATAAAATACTATTCTAAAGTCCAACTGTTGTGAACATATGAAAATAAAATTATGGGATAACACAACTCTCTCCATCAATGATGCCTGGCTGGGGCAGGGGTGGGGACTATCTAAAAATGACTGGAGTTGGTGGACTCCAAGTTGAAGGTCAGGTCAACTGAAACCTGAATGGGAACACTTAGGAGAGTTGTCTTTTCACATCGGTGGCACTGCCACATTTCCCCTTTCCCTTCATGTTGAGTTTCTGGAAGGTGAGCTGGGTACTCCTGCTTCGTGAACTTCCTCAGATCTAGGGAACTTACCTTCACTCCCTTTCTCATCTGACTTTCATCATCTGCAGTCAGGTACTTCAGTCAAAGTCAGCTTCAAAGAATGTGAACTTAAATTTTAAATTTTAAATATGGGTCTCTATTTTTTGCACTTTCCTTAATCTTTTCTATACCAGGCAGGATCAGTAATAGGTATTTGATGGACATAGTTCCCAGAGGCCTAAAGTGAATTTTATCTCAGTAGCGTACTTTGATTCTTTTCCAGGTGAAGGAATGAGGTTTTTTGTTTGTTTGTTTTTTGGGTCCCCCCCCCAGCAAACCTGCTATACCAATTTTCTATACAAACACAAAATCCTTTGGATTGCCAATATGTTTGTTGTCTTGAAAATTTTTTCTTTGCAGTAAAAAAATGTCAAGTTATGCAATTAGTATGCTTGTTTATCATTACCACAGAAGAAAAAAAACAAAGAATTTATTATGTAGTTGATTCAGATTGGTGATGAAGAAATAGAATTCTACTAAGGCATGGATTATCGTGACCGAATATTTATTATTCTAATACAGGATGAAGAGGAAGAAATCAAACAAGAAATTAACATGTTGAAAAAATATTCTCATCATCGGAATATTGCTACATATTATGGTGCTTTTATTAAAAAGAACCCACCCGGCATGGATGACCAACTTTGGGTATGTAGTGCTCTCCAAATTTACTTTTCTTACATGAAGAACAAGCAACACTAAATGGTCCATGTCCCTGTCCTCATGACTAACTTTGATTAAGGAACTCTTTAGAAACCCTTAGCCCCATGATTTCTATAACTTTGTGTTTTCAAGGGTTTCTCCCATTTTCCTGAATACCTATCTCTCTGTATTCTTAGAATCTCTGCCTTCTATCTCTTAATGTGGACCATCCTTAAAAACAGTTGTTAAGTTCTGTTTTGTTCCCATTAATGACTACTTATATTGAGTTTTTATTATATTTCAGGCAGCATGCTATTTTTCTGGGTTATATAATTCTGGCTCTTTGAAGTAGATACTATTATTCTCATTTTGGGGGTAATGCAACTAAGGTTAACAGAGAGGATAAACAAACTGTCTCAATGTCTAAATAGCTAGAAATGATGGAGCTAGGATCTAAGCAAGCTCTACATGAGTGCTTCTCTTATCTATCACTGATGTGTGGATGACTGAAATTTAAATTCTAATTCTGTGAGTAAAACACTTAAGACAGTGTCTGATGTCACATAGGGACTCTCAAAGGTTGCTTTCCTATTCTACTTCCCCTTGTCCCTCGGATAGGTGCCCTAGGCCTGTATTTTGGACAGTCTAAGACACAACTCTAACTGAGTGTCACACCAATAGCATGTTCAGTGTGTCTGACAGCAGGACCACTGCTCCTATCCCCGCCCCACCCACTGCAGATTGCTCTTCTCACTTTCCTGATTTCTGCCATTGGAAGTTTTACTCACTTTGTTCTGTGGGAAGGCTGTAATGCTGTCTTGGTTTGACCTTCATCTGTCAATTTCATAACCACCCATTACTATAGACCCATTCATTCAGTGGCAGCCTGGATTCTGGAGCTGATTGATCTCCATCTCTCTCTCTCTCTCTCAAACACACACACATGTACACACACCTCTGTTCATCTCATATGATGCTCTTAGATTAATAGCTAAAACATACCCTTTTAACTATTTATCATCTTGCTCATTTTCCAGAAGTCTTAATATGTGTCTTACACACAAAATTCACTGAAGTGTCCAGTGCTTACTATATATCAAATTATTTATTAAACTATGTATATAGTGGTTATATAGTGGTGGTTAACAGTTAACCACTATTTCATAGATAACTTGTTATCAAACTCAGTCTTGAGTGGAAGTTACTCTCTTAATGTATAAGACACTTATAGTCCAGGTGAGGAGCCAAACAGACAGTGGACACAAATAGTGATTAAAAAGATATAATAATGTTTGTTGGCTCAGAAAAATAAGATTTTCATGTCATTTGACATTGAATACTACAATCTTTGGAAATGCAAAGATCTGCTGGGACTTTTCCCTCCATAAGACTCATCTCTAAATTCAAAATAAAAGATGTACTTTGGGGTAAGTAAACTCACTTTGTATGATCACATTGATTGTACATATTTTCATGTGATTTCTGAAAAAGTTACATGAAGATTTTAACTGTGGAAGGGAGGTATGTAAAGTTTTTATTGTAAAATCATAATAAACAAAGTAAAAATGCAAATAGCTAATTTAGGGAAAATATTCATTTAATCTGTCATGACAAAGAACTTAGTAACTTAAAGGTGAAGCATTTTATAAATCTATAGAAAAACATGAAATTACTAATAGATTGAGTTAAGAACAATGCAATAATTAACATAAAAAGTACCAATTACCAATTAAAATGTTTTTAAAATGTAATCTTACTAAAAATATAAATGAAAAAGTAGATGGGAATTAGATACCACTTTTTACTGAGTAAAATGTCAAAGCTTTTTTATTTAAATGATATACCCAGAAAGGATGTGCACAACCCCACTTGTGGAAATGAAGTTTATTCCAAAGCAATTGAAATACATACAGATATACACAGAGAGAGATATACTGTATATATCTCCCAAAGAAAGTACTTTTACTTTAAAATGACCCAGAAATAAATATTTGGGCAACTACCAAAAGATGTACCTATGTAGAAGTGAACCAATAGGAAATTGCTTAAGTAAATTCGTTAAGGGATGCTGTTCAGCCAGTTAAAATGATGCAGATCTGAATGAGCATTAACAACGATAGTGGGATTTTTAAAGCTATTTATAGAGACTATGATTAGATATCATGTTTCCATTTTGGTTAAAAAGGAAAGGGAAAGATGTCTAGAATAATATTCACCAGTGGTGTTGAAGATATTTGTATCTCAGCAGTAATTTCCGTAATTTACTTTCTAAAACATTTTTCTTTGTCATGTCTGCATTTCTAGTCCCTAAACTTCCTTTTAAATTCTAAAATCAGAAGCCACTGCTGCTGTTCCTTCTTTTTTTGTTGTTTTTCATTGAGCTCTGTTTGCTCCTCATGTAGACAGCGCTCTGAGGATGAGGATTACGCCTTTTGCATCTCAGTGTGCCCTCAGTGCTAGGAAGTATGGGGCATGTGATGCTGACAAAATAGTTGTTTTGTGAACGAAAGTAATATTATTGGTACAGACTTGGTTATTATTATTATTATTAATATAAATCTGAGTGCTACAGGTACTTTTGGGAGTTCAAAATATCGTGCAGGTTTAAGAGGATATGATGAGGTGGCACAAGCCGGAAGAGCTGCCAATGACAAGTGGAGATTGATAGCTATTTTAATGTTGTCTGTTGAAGAGGTTTTTGTTTGGTCAGGACTACAGTTCCAAATTAAAAGAAAGCATTGACATAGCTTTGGAATCAAGTTCCGGCTTATCACCTAAGGTACTATAAGTATTTCTAGATGAGTTGCACCTAGCTCTTAACATCATTTCTTTTGTAAGGTGGGCTAGATAGGATAGTTAGTTTTCTCTTTAGGTTAAACTCTTAGTGTGGGTACTGTTTACAAATTGTGCTTGAGATAAGAGAATGATCAAGCAGGCTTGACTCGTTTTCACCTTTTTCTTAATGCTGAGATTTTCGAAGCTGGAAAGCAAATTAGTTGTCATTTATTTTGGTGGGTCCCAGTCAAGTTCATTGACTTTCCCAGGACCTCAAAGCTTATTAATGGAGGGATGCAGCACCAGAATGCAGGCATCCTACAACATGAAGATTTAGCTTGGCCTGAAGTTCTGTGAAAGGCGATGAACTTTTTTCTCTTTTTTTTAGTGAGCAAAATCTGCATTCCCTTTCAGATGGTACTGGGGGAAAGCAGGAAGCCTGTTTGCTTCTGCAGGGCTCGAAGAGATTTTGTGCTCTGGAAATGAGTAGTTGCCTGCCAGTTCTCACTTTAGCCAGTTGGTTATTGGGAACCAAGAGCCTACAAGTATATGTGTTCATTTATTCATTCTCCATTCATTCATCCATCCAACAAATGTATACATATATCAAATACTTGAGAGTTGGAAGGCATTCTTCTAGGCACTTAGAATAAATTAGTGAGCCCTGACTTTCATGCAGCTTATCTTCAGACCACAAACGATAAGTTTTATGTTCATGAAGACTATAGAGACTGCTGAAAGCTAAACCTTCCTGGAAGAGCAGGGAAATGTTAATGGGAGTGCAGATAAGGGATGCAGTGATGGCTACAGTGGCCACGTGAGCCCTGTAGAATATGTGAGAGATGAGACCTAAGGCTAGATTATGCAGCGCCTTACAGGCCATTGGAAAGACATCTGCTTTTACTCTGAGTGAGGTGGTGTTGGTGGGGTGGAAGGGCACTGGAGGGTTTTGAAGGTGGAGGGATGGTATTTGATCCACAGAGTGAAGGGCTCCCTCTGGTGGCTGGGTTGAGACTAAAATGAATGGGGGCCAGAGTAGAAGCAGGAAGATCAGTTAGGAGACTGTTTTAGCAATCCCCTTCCTGACGGCAAAGGGGCTTTAGTAAGTAGTGATCACTTCCAAAACCAGGTCACATGGAGAGAAGCCCTTCCTTCACTTTTCATATTCCTACCTGTAATTAAATGCAGGGGCCAAATGTGGCTATTATAGACCCCACATTCTGCTCAGAAGACAGAAAGCCTAGCATATGTCAGATCTGTGCCCGTGCACAGGATTGTTCTGACCATACCCACTAGGTTCTATGCCCCTGGAGGTAAAAACACAAAGCTATGAAATGCCTCATGAGGGCAAGAGTATCACTTCTTTTTTCTATTTACATGTCTTCTATTTGATGACAAAGTAAGGGGGCACTTGGAAAAGTAAAAGCAAAGAGAAACATAATAATTGGGAAATTAATAGCAGATTACAGTACCGGTAGGAACTTGGTTATAGAATATAATAGTGTATACTTATTCCAAGGCCTCGGACTCACTCAGTTTGGGCTATTTTGTGTTAATAATAACAATGGCAGGTAATATTTATCACCTGCTTATCGTGCACCAAGTACTACATTTATTTGCATTGTCATATTATTTCACCAGATCTTTGCAACCATTCTACAAATTAGATATTATCATGACCGCTACTTTACAGATGAGGAAACCAGGCTCAGAGAAGTTGAGAAAATTGCCCAGGATCTCAGAGCCAGTGTGGTGAAGCTAAGCCCTCACTGCCTAATGCTGGAACCAAGCCCCTGAACCCTCCTTTTCATTGTAAAAAATAGTTTCCACATCAGATTTGGTGTTCCAAATAGGATTGAAGCTTTGTGTTTAAATAAGTTCATTTTGACTTCACTGTTCATCTCCATTCATCAGTTTTCCCCACTTTTGAAGAGGATAGCAAGATCTGTTAGTTGCTCATAAGACTGGTGAAGTCTACAAAACACTCTTTGAGAAGTGCATTAAACCTTTTGAGACTGTTTTAGCAAATAATTGCAAAGGTCACAGATAGTTGACTCTTTGGCCTAATGGCTTTCTGTTAGAATTACATTGATGTAAAATATTATTATGGGTTATATAGAGACATAGTCTGAACAGCCAAGAGAACATCACTTTCTAACATGTTTCCCAGTATTCAGACTACAGAAAATATTTCCCAGCCACTTTTTCCACTGTGACTGGAAGACAGAGGTCTGCACATCAGCCGCTAGCCAATATATGTGCCGTTTCAGGTGTCTGATTGAATTATAATCGTTGCGGATTCTATCAGTCTTGTCGTAGAGATAAACTCTTGTTTCGTACCAGCTCTTTGAGGAAATGCAGCTACTTCTGATAATGGCCAAGTAATTCTCCCTTATCAACTGCTTGGGGCCGGGTCCGGAAATCAAAAAAGAGAGCTCTTTCAATAAAGATTCTGATCTCTCAGAAACAAGGCCCGCTCTGACACACAGCATTGCCATCTCATTCCGCCGCCTCTCAGGGAGGCTCACCATTTTGCTGCAGGCCATTGAGACACGTGAATGAATGAGAACTCCGTCTACTAAACAAAATTTCTAATTTCTTTAAAATTACAAAGGGAAATCACATGTAATTTGTCATCTCTTTTGATACCACCACAGGGCTAGAATATGTCATAAAAGGAAATAAATTTCTGATTAGCTTTTGAAATGTAGGGTGGTTGGTTGAGTAACGTAGATTGCTCTCCTTAAATGACCCGATAAACCGTTCATTAGATTGTCACAGAGCCGAGAGTAAAGAAATTACGTCGTGTGCATTTTAGGCACAAACTTTCCAGCAGGTGGCTGAAACCTGGTGGGGAAGCTAGAGACCCGGATTCAAATCTGGCATTTGGGTCTCTGCTGTTGAATTCCTTCCTTGTAAAAATGGTAACTTTGGGCCAGGTCTGAGTTTTCACACTGGTGGGGTGCAGGCTAAATGCTGTCCAAGTAAATGTGCTTTGCTTGGTTTGCAGAAGGTGATGGTGTTATAATTACACTAAATTTAGAAAAAAATGAGTAGTTTCACATAGAATTCTGGTTTTTTAAAAAGGTTTTGAAAAATCAAGTGGTCTGTTAGCAAATCAGAAATATTGGGCCTGAAATCCCAACGCGCAGCAGCATGTTCAAGCAGCAGAGCAGCTGTGTAGAGGGACACGCCAGCTCCAATTTGCACCAGAGGCCTTGCCACTGCCCGCGCTCTCCCGTGCAAGTGCATCCTCAGCTTCGTGCGTGCTGTGACTTGAGCATGCCCTGTGAAGGTCGCCTGGGAGGGAGAAACTGAGATGAACTAAGACGTGATGTGCTCCAGCCACCAATGTGGGTAACCTTCTAGAATCTTCAGTGATGTTGGCCGTAGCTGCCAAACCCAAGTCTATTGTAGTTTGGATTACATTGCTGTAGCCTCTTGGCTTAGCAAAAATCATGTCCACTGACACTTTGGTTGTTTTAAGATTTAAATGTCAAGTGTGGTGGGTACCACCTTTAAAAATTTAGCCACCTTTTGCTGAGTCTTCTGAACAGTTATTATTAAAATTTCTGTTTTTCCTGCCTCAGAAATGAGGCTTTCATGGGTGGAGAGGTTAATCAGTGTCTATTACTTTTATAACGAAAGAGTGCCTTTCCTTCATATATAGAAGCTAGGTCACTTGTCTAGAATCTTACTGTTGGTGAGCTGCATATTTTAAAAGGCTGAACTTGGTCAATATAGAGGTGCCAAAAATAATTGATTATAACAGTCCCCCAACCTCAGAGCTGCCCCACTGCATGGCCTAGAGAGAGAAAATGTAAGTTACTTAGATATAAACACAAGAGTCAAAGCTATACTTAATTTAATGCTTTGCCACAGGGCTTGAATTCAGCTTTTATAGAGCCATTTTTATGAATTAATGGGTGATTCTGTGACAAGAATGTGAAAATGATTTCTTCTTTTATTCCAATGAATTTCACTGGAACTGTGCTTAAAATGCTTTTCACCACAGCTAAAGGAAGATCTTATGTATACCCAAAGCTACTCTGCTAATGGTCTATACCACCATCTTGTTCATTTCCTACATTAATTTTAAGTCCAATTCTGTGTTCCAATTTACTTGTGTTTCTCAAAATCCTCAACTACCAAGTTGCTTAGTCCTAAGCCCCCTAAGGCTTGTAATTTTCTTCTTTCCTATTTTTATCTTGTCTGAAAACTTGCTCTCTTATCCCTAACTCAAAGTCTTCTATTTGAATGCAACATTTTGAGGGGCTAAGCTGTAAACTTCTTACAGTCTTAGGTTACTTTCTTACAGTCTTAGGTTACTTTCTGTGATTGAGTCAGTGGACCAAATGGACTTGTAATAACATGCTAACAGGAAAATTCCCTAGAACATCATGCATGCTTACTGAGAAGTTTAGCACCAGATACCAAACACAAGATGGAGCTATAACTTCTCTCAGTCCTTGAATGCTGCCATGCTGCTTCTGAGATGGGTATCTCCTTAGACATGGGTGACTGGAGAGCAATTCCTTTGGGCAGGCTTCTTGTTACTAAAAATGCCAGTTGGTTAAGTCTCTTCAAACTGCCATCATCATTCTCAAGATACAGAATTGTTCATTATCCAGAAACTTTATTGGCCAAGTTTGGGGCTTCACATTTTGGAGACTCATCTTTTCATCTTTGGAAGAATTAGAATTTGTAGTTTAAGCATTCTCTTTTCAAGTCTAAAAATATAATCCAGGAGCCAAAGAAGCAGGAGTTCTTTTCCCCCCTCCAAATGCGTTCTAGTTTAAAAACGAACACAAAAAGCTGTTTAGGTTGCTTTTCCAAATATGAAATTGCCAGCCAGTTTTATTTTACCTTTATATCAGTTGATTGAAATGATAAATGTATACCTACCAATTTTTATACTTCTTTACACACGTATTTTATCTTGTTAGACTTAAACTACCTTTAGCGAATGAAGCTCATTCTTTAACAAGGTACTGAGTTTGGGTTTTGTTTACACCTTCATAAATCATGCACTAGAGATCTGTGGCTATTTCCAGCCACACATGATAAAAATAGCCTATGCCTTGCTGATGTTTCTGGACCTTCAAGGTCAGTAAGCTGATCCTTTTCAGAGTTATGAATTCTTGGAAGTTCATCTTTCCTATCTTTTCTTTGGGTGCGTCTTCAATTTCTTGGTGCATACTTCCCTCATTTTAGGCAGACCCCATCTTCCCACTCCCTCCTCTTCCTCACCCCTGCCTTCTGCCCCCACCCCCTGCTTCTACTGTAAAAGAGAAGGGATCTGTTAGTATTCATTTATTCTTATGACATTTGGGAGGAATGGGTTCCTGCCAAGGTATTCTCAGCTAGTGCCTGCAGTTTTAAAATACTTTAAAGCTTTGTTTCTTGTTAGAGGAACTTAAAACCAATTAACTAGCAAGTGAGTGAATACCGTAGGGACCCAGGAAATCAGCCTGAGCCGCTTAGGCTGGGTGGGGAGGTGAGCTCAGATGGTGCTTCTGAAACACCATCTGGGATCAGCTAAGGCCAAAGACCCATTCCTTAAATATGGTGTGCAGAGGGAAAAGCACAGGAGAGCTCAAGAATTCCTCTTCCTCCACAACCTCGAAGAGAAAACATCTTGCTGGTCAGAAATACAAGACAACTGACAAAAATATGTGAAAAACAACCATGCAAATTGTGAAACTATGTTAAAACTCTGTGTTTTTTAAAAATTAACCATTTTGATTTATATAGAAATAATTACTGGTGTCCAATCCTACAAGCAACCCTGTTCCTAATAATTGAGTTGCACCACACGGTGCTGTTTTTAAGTATTTCCTCCATCACTCTGTTCCAGGCCCAAACCCAACCCATGTTGTGCCCAAGCACAGTGCTGTCCTCATCTTCAACTTAACCTTTCTTCTCTCTTCCCAAATGACATGCATGTGAATCTCATTTTCTGACCCAGTCATGTAAGTGGTGTGGAGTGAGAATTTTAAGATCCAACCACTACTGTCTCCCAACCTTCCAAATTAAAAGGTCCGATGTCCTGCACTGCACCACTGTGTCCTCTTTGTGATACAAGCTTGAAAAGAAGAGACATGTCCTTGGTACTCTTTCATTAACAGAGGTTTTAGAAATACGTGTCCAGTACCCTTTATAAGCACCTTGTAGGCAGTTCTTCACCACCCAAGGGAAGTGGATCTTAGGGAGCTGTTGATGATATCTTCTAAGTTGCAGACTTTTTAATACATGCAAACAGGCCAAAATGTGGAAAAGTAATATAGATCAAAAATTCTGGCTGCCAGGAACTTTATATTAGTAGACACAATTACTGTTCGCATCAAACTATTCAGGTTAATGTGTTTATGCTGTATTTTACAGTGATGGTGGTGGGGTTCCAGGGTGGTTAGAGAGCATGCCCAAGGTCACGTAGCTGTACTTGAGAGACCACTATGCTTTCGGCCCTGCTCTAGTTATTTAATGACTATGTAGATAAGGCTGCAGACCATAACTAAGCTTTATTTCCAAATAAATAACAAAAGGGAACTGAAGGGAAGAAGAATTAATGAAACAACAGTTGCATATCCCTTAGCCCAGTACCTGGCACATGCTAAATTCTCAGAAAATGTTGGCATGTATTGTTACCCCAGCATCAACCCTTTGAGACCTTTCTTTTGGGAAGAATATTAATGATCCATTATTTCTTGCTGGTGACATATGAAGTTATTGACTTACCGCTGCTGGGCTTGGCATGTTGAGCCCTGTTTCTGTTTATTAATGTGATGAGGTTACTTGTGGTGAGGGTGGGTCCCCACTGTGCGGTGGCAGTAATTATCCGTGCTGCTGTGTGGCTATAGGAACCGATTGCTAGCAAATGCTGGGGTTTTTTCCTTCCTTAAAAAAAGAATCCCATTACATAATTTAACAATCATTTTGTTCCATAGTGAGATGAAAAGAATTTAGCAGTGTTCAGCTGGAGCTGAATGGGAGAAGCAAATTATAGAAATCACTGACATTAGTGCCTGGCTAGAGCAGGATTGTTTCCCACTGAATATTTGAAAGTATTTGGTTCAATCTAATTTTAAAAGACTGGAGTCACTGGGCTTCCACTGCTTTCCGTGGGAACTGTGATTACGTGGCCTAATAGAGCTCAGTGGTGGGACATTTTCTCCAGCTGGTACAGGAGCCAGGGATGCATTCGTGGGAGGTCTGGTCGCTGTAGCTTTCAAAAGGGGATTTGGAAAAGAAGCACAAACATGTTTGGCTCACTTGAGAAAATATTGTTTTCTTTCTACCCAAGGACTATTCATGGGTCCATCCTGTTGCCATTGAACCTCAGTGTGCTGCATAATGGGATTTTTAAAAATTTTGTGGAGAATTGTTAAAATATACAAAAGTATTCACCACAGTGTTATGAGTATCCATGTGCCCAAAACTAGCCCCAACAACCATTCATCAGCAGCCAATCTTGCCCCATCTACTTCCTCTCTTCTACTATTATTTTGAAACAAATATTTTCATCATATCTTTAAAAAAAATCTGGTAAAATATACATAGCATAAAATTTACCATTTTAACCATCTTAAAATGTGTAACTCAGTGGCATTAAGTACACAATGTTGTGCAACCATCACCTCTATTTAGTTCCAGTTTTTGCCACCCTTAAGAAAACTGTACCTACGAAGTGGACACTGCCATTCTTCCCTCCCCGCTGGTGCCTGGCAACCAGCCACTAATCTGCTTTCTGTCTTTATAGATTTACCTATTTGGGATATTTCATATAAATGGATTTATGCAACAGATAGCCTTTTTAGTCTGACTTTGTTCAATTAGTATAATGTTCTTAAGATTCATTCGTATTGTGTCATGCAGCAGAACTTCATTTGTTTTCATATCTGAATAATATTCTATTATAGGGATATACCACATTTTGTTTACTCGTCTGATGATGTGCATTTTTGTTATTTCCACCTTCTGCCTATTGTGAGCAGTGCTGCTTTCAACATTTGGGTGAAAGCCTTTGTTTGAACCCTGTTTTCAATTCCTTTGTTCGCATACCTAAAAGTGGAATTGCTAGATCATATGGTGATTCTGTTTAACTTACTGATGAACCATCAAACTCTGCACTGTAACTGCACCATCTTAAATTTTCTCCACATCCTTGCCACCACTTGTTATATTCTGCTTTTTTAAAAATCAAGTATAGCCATCCTGGTGGGTGTGAGGTGGTATCCACTGTAGTCTAACTTGCATTTTCCTGATGACTATCAACGTTGAGTGTCTTTTCATGTGATGGTTAGTCATTTGTATGTCTTCTTTGCAGAAATGTCTACTCAAGTCTTTTGCCCACTTAAAGATTATGTTGTTTAGGTTTTTGTTGTTGACTTTTAAGTTTCTTTATGTATCTGGATACTAGACCTTATTAGATATGATTTGCAAAATTGTTTTTTTTTCTGTGGGTTTTCTTTTTACTCTCTTGATAGTATCCTTTGATGCACAAAGTTTTTAATTTTGATGAAATCCAAATTATCTATATGTTCTTCTCTTGCTTGTGTCTTTGTTGTCATCACCAAAAATCCATTGCCAAACCAAGGTCATGAGGATTTACCCCTGTGTTCTCTCTAAGAATTTTATCGCATTACCTCTTGTATTTAGGTCTTTGATCCATTTTCAGATAATTTTGTGTTTGGTGTGAGGTAGGGGTTCAACATTATTCTTTCACAGGTGGTTACCCAGTAGTCTTGGCACCATATGTAGGAGAGACTGCCATCTTGTCATACATTTTATCTGTAGAATGTTTCTAAAAAGATAGGAACTTTTTAAAATAACCATAGCACTATTATCACAGTTAAAAATTATTAACCACATTTCATTAGTATCATCAAATATCTAGTCCGTAGATTATCTAAAAAATTTTAACAACTGCCCTGGCCAGTGTGACTCAGTTGGTTGGGCATAGTCCAGCAAACTGAAAAGGCATGGCTTTGATTCCCAGTCAGGGCACATGCCTGGGTTGTGGGTTTAGTCCCCGATTGGAGCACATGCAAAAGGTAAGTGATCGATGTTTCTCTCTCACATTGATGTTTCTTTCCCTCCCTTTCTTCCTCCTTTCCCCTCTCCCTAGAATCAATAAATGAAAAAAAAATCTGTGAAAAAAATGTTAACGTTTTGCCCTGGCCACATAGCTCAGCTGGTTAGAGCACTGTTGCAATACCCCAAGGTTGTGTGTATAATCCCTGGACCAGGCACATACAAGAATCAAGAATCAACCAATAAATACATAAATAAGGGGAACAACAAATCAATGACTCTCTCTCTATATCAATTTTAAAATTGTAAAAAAATAACAACTTAAAAAAATTAACTGCCTAGATAAGTCACATCCATTGCAATCTGTTGGTTTATCTTTTAAAATGTTTTTAAATTTATAGATTTCCCCTTCATCTCTTTTTTTCCTTCCTGTAATTTATTGGCCGAAGTACATGGGTCATTTTCCCTGCAGTTTCTTGTTCTAGGTTTTGTTGATTGCATCCCCATGACATAGCATGTTTGCCAGTCTTCTGAATTTCCTGTAAATTGGTAGTTGAAACTAGAAATTTCATCAGATTTCAGGCTTGGGAAATTTTTGCTTTGTTTTGTTTTGGTTTTGGTAAGACTGTTCTTTAGGTGATGTGTTATTCTAATCAACAGGCAAATCAGAGCTGGTTATTTCTTATATATTTTAATGTTAGCAGCCATTTATGATCAGCTCCTAAATCCATTAGTTTGTTAGAGGTTGTGAAATAGTGGTATTCTAATTCTATTATGCCTTCTTCATTTATTAGATGGCATACTGCTTTTCATGAAGAGAAGCTCTATCTTTTTAATTATTTAATTACCCAGTGGTAAAACTTATACCAGAAAGGCAGTATAAATGCTTAATTTCTCCCCCTTTATTTACTAGTTCTCAAAAAAAAAGTTGTTTCTTCATTTTCTTCAAACAGTGCCAGTTATATTCTTTTTGAAGGGTGTCCTGATTAATAACTTCAGTTAAGATATTTAATGTTATTAATATATTGAAGTTTATATTTTTATTGATGGTGAAATTATTCCATCTTTCACCAGTGAGGACCTCTTCAAACTGACTCCTGAATTCTTTCTAACATGATTTTATGGCCTTTGGTAGCTTCCTGGCTATCATGTATGATGACTGTACAATTCATATTAGGCTGAGATGTGATCCATTGTGGCACTCCTCAAATTTCCTTACAAAAGCTTTTAATAGGTTCTGAACTTCCATTGGTGCTCAGAGGAACTTGGGAGGGCTTCCCTACTCTGTGTGGAATCATAAGATGACAAGTTAGAACAGGCACTGGCAATTCATTTATGAAACTAATTTCATGAATTTTTATTGAGTTTCTACTAGGAATACATTTAAAAAAAATCATTTCTACCCAAAGATTGTGCAGCCTGGTGGGGTATCTTTTAGGACCTGGTGACGTGGTTTGATGTTAGGAATGTACGTTTGGACAATGCCAAAATCATCAATGTGATTTCAGTATGGCCCCATATTAGTTCTCTTTCTAGTGTCAGGTCGAAGACTGATCGTTAGTTATTCTGAGTTGTTGTTATGTAATTACAAAAAGATATAAGTACCCACTAAGTTGACTTATGTTGAAGGCTTTCAGAAGAAGAGGGAGAAAGAATGGAAATGGATATGTTTCTCTAAGCCAAGAAAATGAATGCAAAACCAGATAAATTGCTTTTCCTCTTCTAGTCTTCACTTCTCCACTAAGTAAGGGAAGAGTTTATTTTCTGCCTATTTTATAAAGCTGCTGAGTACTGTAATGAGTTCATATTTATAGGGAAATTGGAGCTTTTGGGATGAAAGGTGCTAAATTAGAGCTTATTGCTTATTGAATTTATTTGATGTGTCCATCCTCCTGGGAACATTTGCTGTATTTAATTAAAAACAGTCCCTACTCTGACAGCTCACAATGCCACTCACAAACCAATAACATAGCAGTGTACACTTCTATTGTCCTAACTTGGGACTGCTGAGACGACCGGGGCTCTCTCAGGGAAATGGTCCTGCTTTTGTAGGAGGGATAAGTTCAACGGCTGGATAGAAACAGATATTCTCAACTACATCTGCACCGCCTACTTGCCCCTGTTTATAAAATACATAGAATATGGAGATTTCCCTCAATCTCCAACTATAATTTTCAGGTTTTAAAATTAAAAATAATCTTTCCTTTTATTATGTTAGAAAGAAATGAAGATTAAAGCTTATGTTTCATATACTATCTTGTGATCCCTTGTTCTTTGCAGAAATGTCATTACAAAGCCTTCAACTGGTGCATGTTATGCTTTCTAAACCCAGTGGAAACTGAGAAGTATAATTATAATAATGGCATGTTTGCTTCCTTTGCCAGTTGGTGATGGAGTTTTGTGGAGCCGGCTCCGTCACGGACCTGATCAAGAACACGAAAGGTAACACGTTGAAGGAGGAGTGGATCGCATACATCTGCAGGGAGATCTTACGAGTAAGTAACAATGCCGGATACCTTGGGAGGTGTTGAACTTTGTACTAACCTTCCACTGAAATTTACAAATGCACCAGGGTCCTCTTGGAAGCTGTATTCTAGCAGTGGTAATGGTAGGTGTGGTTGCTATGGTCTGCTCTAAGGGAGATAAGCACCTTGCTAAATAGGCCCCGTGCACTCCCTTTCGAGTTAACAGTGGGTGACTTACTTTAACAAGGGATTCATTTCCAATGGTGTTTCCAATTGGAGGTCTGATTTTAGGTCATAAAGATGGCATCCCACTTAGGAAATTGATTGCTTTAGAGATATTTTAATCATTCATTTGAGTTTTCCATTTGTGAAAGTTTATAACTAACTTAAGGATTGTGTGACTATAACCATTTCAGTCTACAGAACATAGTTTATCTGATTATACCTTTTTAAAAAATTCTGAGAGTTAGTTACTTAAATTAATGAAAATAACTGGACAAGACTATACCTGTTTGCCCAGTTTTGCCCACAAATCCCACAATCAGGCAATCTGGGCAATACTGTTGTAGTTGCTGAGCTCAGTTCAGAGAAGAGAAGGTAGCTGATCATATTATATTTCATTCAGACTACTTTAATTATCCTTGCTGCTAACACAGAGGCTATTACATGTCCACTGAGCATTCTTACAAGATCTGCTTGGCAATCATTATTTGTTTATAACCTCTGCCTTCTTCATTTAAGGAAATAAAAGTTAAAACTGTTTTTACAGTGTGTCCAAGACATACCTTTGAGAACTAGATTATGGGCTGTGAATGAATGCAGCGATGGATGGATGGATGGATGGAAGTTAAAAAAGGCAAAAGGCATTAAAAATGATGTTTACTTGATTATATTAAAACCACATTAGGCAAATGAGAAAATACAAAATGGTATTTAAAAATAACATTTATAATAGCATAAAAACCAAATGCTTGGAAATAAATTTATAGAAAGATGTGAACAACTTCACTGAAAACTTCAAAATATTACTGAGAGAAATTAAAGAAGAGCTTAATAAATGGAGGTGTATACCAGTTCACAGATTAGAATGTTCACTAATGTAAAGATGTTAGTTACTTCTCCCCAACTTGATCCATGGTTTCCTTGAACTCCCTATGAAAATTGTTCTAGGTGTATCTGTCGACATTGACAAGCTGACTTTTAAAACATTATATGGAAATGCAAAGGGCTAAGAATACTCAAGGCAGTTTTGAGAAGAACAAAGCTGAAAGATGTATCCTGCTAGTTATCAGGATTTATTATAAAAGCTACTAAGTTATTAGAACAAAGTAGTATGGTCACAAGAGTAGACAAGTGGCCAAGGAAACCGAGAGCCCAGGAACAGACCCACTTCATAGGGAAACCTGGCTGATGACAAAGGAACCGCCGCAGCGCCTGGGGAAGGGGTGCTCTTCTCGGTGAACAAGGTCGATTGATAATATCCATGTGAAAACATGGAGCTTGACACCTGCTTATCACATATTCAAAAATTAATTCTAGCTGAATTATAGACATAATGTGGAAAAATAAAGCTCTTAAGAGAAATCACAGAATAATACCTCCATGGCTTTGAAGTAGACAAAAATATTTCTCAAACAGAACACAAAACAAATTTGGAGGGGGAATCAAGGAGGTACTGCTGCTAATCTCCTTCAGATCTGACATTTATCTCAAGTGTTGATATGCTGTTGTGTAAACTTAATGTGAATTTGTGACTTAAAATTTTACTCATTCAGAGAAAGCATGATGATTTTTTCAGTGATCCAGACCACTTAGTGGGTGCCAAGAATCTATTGGGTCTCCAGGGCTGGTTCTGCGTAGTGTACCTTTCTGCACTGTTGAGTGACCTTGTAGGGGCTGATCCTACGGTCTTCAGGGTTCAAAAAACAGCAGGGAGGTTTCACGCCATGAGTATCTCTCAATATCTAGTTTTACAATATTTGAAAACAACTGTTTTCTTCCTTCTTCCAACGCAGTCATTCTCCCAACTGATACTTGCATTTGAGACAAGGTGGCTCATTGTCAGAGACATTTGATCACAAGAAGTTTCAGAGGTGACCCTCCATGCATCGTATGATCTCCTTAAACACACCCTTTGTCTAATATGTGCTCTGGTATCTGCTTCCATCCACTTTGGTGGTGAAGGAGGGAATGGGATTTTCATTCCTCTCAACAATTCATAGGATGTTAATATGCTATGAAAACCATACATTTTAATCTGCTTGATGCCTACCCTGCACCAAACTGACTAAATAAGAAAGTTAGTGTTTAAAGGCCCAAAGCACTGCCTCAACTGTTCTGTCACATGGTTTACATTTACTGATATTCCTAAATATATGCATGGCCTTCTTGGGCATCCATAGTCTCATGCTGAATTTTTTCACAAAGGAATTTAGATATTTTGTTGTGTTTCCTTTTATGTCCACCTCATCTTTTATACCATGGTATCATTGTTGTGGGGAAAACTATTGGGTTGCCCAAAAAGTCTGCTTAGTTTTTTCCTTAAAATAAAGCACACATTTTTTTTTTCATTTTCACCAATAACTTTATTGATTCAGATATTTTGAGTGAGTCAGCTTTCTCCTGTGTGGTGTAATATTGATTGTTCTCAATTTAATGTCTCAATTTGATCACTATCAACTTCAACTGGTCTACCTGACCATGGAGCATCATCCAGTGAGAAATCTCCAGCATGAAACTTTGCAAACCACTTTTAAAATATTTGATCAGTCACAGCACCTTTTCCATACACTGCACAAATCTTTTTTTTGTGTTTTAGTTGCATTATTATGTCTCTTGAAATAATAAAGCATAATATCACAGAAATGTTGTGTATTTTCTTCCATATTCAGTGTTAAAATGGCTAAACAAAATTTCGCCAATTTTGATAAGTTTTTTTAAAAATGCATACTGACATGACAGTTGTCACAATACAATCTAACAAAATTGTTTTGAATGAAGTTAAAGACAACTAAGCGCTCCTAGAGCCATCTTACAGAAAACACCAAACAAACTTTTTTGGGCAAATCATAGTAATAAAATAACAATATTTAAGTATGAAATATTACCTTGAATTAGCAATTGTTAGCATAACATAATTTGCTTTGAGATAGTAATTTTAGATTCTTTTTAATATATTTTATTGATTATGCTATTACAGTTGTCCCATTTCTCCCCCATCATTCCCCTCCACCCTGCACACCCCCTCCCACCCATATCCTCCCCCTTTAGTTTATGTCCATGTGTCATAAGTTCTTTAGCTTCGACATTTCCCACACTATTCTTGCCCTCCCCCTGTCTATTTTCTACCTACTGTCTCTGCTACTTATCCTCTGTACCTTTTCCCCTCTCTCCTCCTCCTACTCCCCTGTTGCTAACCCTCCATGTGATCTCCATTTCTGTGTTCCTGCTCCTGGTCTAGCTGTTTGCTTAGTTTGCTTTCGTTTTAGGTGCGGTAGTTAATATCTGTGAGTTTGCTGTCTTTTTACTGTTCATATTTTTTATCTTCTTTTTCTTAGATAAGACCCTTTAACATTTCATATAATAAGGGCTTGGTGATGATGAACTCCTTTAACTTAACTTTACCTGAGAAGCACTTTATCTTCCCTTCCATTCTAAATGACAGCTTTGCTATATAGAGCAATCTTGGATGTAGATCCTTGACTTTCATGACTTGGAATACCTCTTTCCAGCCCTTTCTTGCCTGTAAGATCTCTTTTGAGAAATCAGCTGACAGTCTGATGGGAACTTCTTTGTAGGTGACTGTCCCCTTATCTCTTGCTGCTTCTAGAATTCTCTCCTTCATTTTAATCTTGGCTAATGTAATGATGATGTGCCTTGGTGTGTTCCTCCTTGGGTCCAACTTCTTTGGGACTCTCTGAGCTTCCTGGACTTCCTGGAAGTCTATTTCCTTTGCCAGATTGGGGAAGTTCTCCTTTATTATTTGTTCAAATAACTTTTCCACTTGTTGCTCTTCCTCTTCCCCTTCTGGCACCTCTATAATTCGGATATTAGGATGTTTAAAGATGTCCTGGAGGTTCCTAAGCCTCTCCTCATTTTTTTGAATCTTATTTCTTCATTCTTTTCTGTTTGGTTGTTTCTTTCTTCCTTCTGGTCCACTCCATTGATTTGAGTCCCAGTTTTCCTCCCATCACTATTGGTTCCCTGTGCGTTTTCCTTCATTTCACTCATTGTAGCCTTCATTTGTTCATCTAATTTGTGAGTAAAATCAACCAATTTTGTGAGCATCCTGATCACCAGTGCTTTGAACTGTGCATCTGATAGGTTGGCTATCTCTTGGTCGCTTAGATGAATTGGCTATGGGGCTTTGATTTGTTCTCCCATTTGAGCCATTTTTTTTGTTGTGTTTTGTTTTGTTTTGTTTTGTTTTTTTCTGGTCTGGTCACAGCTGTTAGGTAGTGAGGGGTGGAGCCTTAGGCCCCATGGCTGGGCAGCCCAGTCTCTGGGTTATGACATTGGATGTAGGGGTGGGGTCCGAGAGGGAACAATGGTGCTTGCTCCGTGCTCTCTCAGATTCTAGTCCCTTCCATAGCTTCCCCTTTGCCTGGATTATCTGCGCACGAATGTGGGACCGCCTGGTCATTCAGCCGCCCCGCACAGCCTAACTGGTTCTGCCTGTTACCACCCCATGACTGGGGTCCGCTGAGCTGCTGCCTGTGTGCCTGGGGTCTTCTAGTTGCTGCCTGCATGCCTGGGATCTTCTAGCTACTGCCTGCATGCCCGGGTCTACCAGCCTCCTGCCACAACTCCACCCCTCTTACCAGTCTGGATGAATGGTTGTTGGGGACTTCTGTACAGTTCAGTTTTCTATCAGTTCTGGTTGTTTTCTTGTTTCTAAATCTCTGTTGTCCTTAATTTTGGTTGTGCGAGGAGGCACAGTGCGTTCACCTACACCTCCATCTTGGCTGGAAGTCCTAATTTTAGATTCTTTTAGGTTATATTTAAAAAAAAAAACAAAACATGGAACAACCTTAGAGCAAGTCTGTAGGTTAGAATTTATACCATAAAAAGAGGCCAAAATCAGAATAATTCATGGATAAATGGAACACAATGATTTTGGGATGTCACTGAATAATTATTTCATATAATGAACACAAAGTCACAAGTGTCATAAAACACTAAAGATGACTGTGTTGAATGCCAACAAAGGAAATAGAAATTGTTGGTTTCCTTTTTTAATGTGAGCCACATTGGCTTTAGCTAATGGGAAATTTCTTGGCTGTACTGAATAATATTTTATTGTGCTTAATTAAATTTGTATGATAGAGGGTAAGTTTTAAATTACCAAATATTGCCTACTAAAAGTGGAGGGTTCAGTTTAACCAGGTTAGTTTTCTACAAAGACAGGCAGTCCTCACTTTTCTCAGTACTGTTAGCCCAAGTCAGGCGTGCTGAACAGCGCTGTCTCTCCCATACTTCCTGAGATCAAAGCAGGTATGAAAGCATTTCATTTAGCACATCACCATGCATTGCAAGGGTTGCCTCTGTATTTCAGTTTACATTGAGCAGTTGCCTATGGTTTAGAGCATGAAAGATGTAAATATAATAATGAAAGTATCTCTGGATGGGTCTATATCTTTTTTGGATCATTACCATCTGAAATAGTTTTTTTGCATCTTGGTTTATGTTCCAATTAACCCTTTCTGACTCTCCCTCACTCCAGGGGCTGAGTCACCTGCACCAGCATAAAGTGATTCATCGAGATATTAAAGGGCAAAATGTCTTGCTGACTGAAAATGCAGAAGTTAAACTAGGTAAGAACAGAATCCAATGAGCCTAGAAATTGAAGGAATTGATAAGGTTATTTCAACAACTGTTTGGGGTTTTTTTGATTTTTTTCTTTTTGTAATGAAAATAAACTTTTCACTGTGGATTTGGAAATCATTGTATTAAGAATGGAAAGGGAAATCTTTGTCTATTTCAAAAACATTTTATTTTTATTTTTTTCTTTTATTGAGTTTAGAGAGAGGCGTAGGGAGGGAGAAAGAGAGGGAGAGAAAAATTGATATGAGAGAGAAACACTGATTGGTTGTCTCTTGCATGCACCCTGAGTGGGGACCGAACCCACAACCCAGGCATGCATCCTGACCAGGAATTGAATAAGTGAACTTTTGGTTTGCAAGATGATACCCAGTCAACTGAGTCACAGCAGCCAGGGTTCAAAACATTTTCTAAAAGCACTTTGAGGGGTGAATTGATATGTAATATGCCAAATAGAACTATGTGCTTAATCAATGTGCAAAAATGATTGAAGTTTTCTTTTTTTTTTTTTGAGTAAAGACACATTAGATTAGAAGTGAGTGATCTTGAAATGTTTTCTTATATCTTATTGTTTGTTTATATTATTTCTATACCAGAATGATGGTGGCCTGTTTTTTTATTAAAGATATCCACACTTAGATATACTTAGAATAATGAATTACTACTGCATTCCCATATGTCTTAAGTTAAATTTACATTGATTTTATTATTACCTAGGGCACCTGTGCAAAATGGATGCCCAATAGTCTACTTTATGTGCATACTGATTAACCCACTTTCATCTTCCTGAGTTGTCAGTGAGCAAGTCCTTTTCTCTGGTGCTGTCCACTAGAACCCTTCCCACAACAAATCTCAGATTGTCCAGACATGGTAAACATCCCAACATCCACTTGTCTGTCGATGTATGAGTAAGAGCATAAATTGACAAACCCTAGTAGGATACACAATTTGTCTCCCAGAAAAGAATCACTGTTAATGTGATTGTTTATTTTCAGAGATTCAAATATGTCCTATGTTTATATCCCGAACATTGGTTCTTACCTTTTTTGTTAAAGTATATAATTCTCATTTTTTTCTTATTTAGCATTTAGGGCCAAGCTGTCATCTCATGAATATTCCTTGTTTAAAAAAAAAAGTATACATTGTATAGTGAAAGCAGTTATGTGTGTAGTGACTAATAAGCTATTCTCAGAATATTTACTCATCACAAATTATCAGTTATTATTGAGAGAATATTATACGCCAGGCCCTGTATAAGGTACCTTTATAAATACTACCTCACATAAACATTATACCAACCCTATGTAGAGATTATCGTCTTCATTTGATAGGTCAGGAAACAGAAGCTAAGAGAGGTTGATCTACTCACCTTAGGTCACATCACTAGGAAGTGGCAGGAATGTGATGCAAATCTAAGCATTCTGCCTTCAGAAACTTAGTTCTTAATCACTTTCCTTGAATCCCTTAAATATTACCCTTTATGATGATGACAAAGCTTGCTTTTTTATTTAACAACTATTTTTGGTCCCCATGAAGCCTTGGTATAACCAAATACAAACTCTGTGTTTTCTTCCTTGGTATACTTTATCTATTTATTCATGCAATTTAAAAATACACATTCACAATAGCAAATAGGAAGAAGCCACCCAAGTGTCCATCAACAGATGAATGGGTAAATAAATGGGGCACCTATGTATGATGGAATGTTATTCAGCTTTAAAAAGGAAGGAAATCCTGAAACATGCTGCAACATGAATTGATCTTGGAAACATTATGCTTAGTGAAGTTGGCCAGTCACAAAAAGACAACTACTGTGTGATTCTGTTTATATGCGGTGGCTATAGTAGTCAGATTCATAGAGACACAAAGTGGAAAAGTGCATGCCGGGCTCTGGGAAGAGGGGGGTAGTTACTGTTCGGTGCGTACAGAGTTTCAGTTGGGGAAGATGAAAAGTTCCAGAATTGGATGGTGGTGATGGTTCACAACCATATGAACGTACTCAGTGCCACAGAACTGTAACACTTTAAAATGGTTAAAATGGCAAATTTTATGTATATTTTAACAAAAATTACACATTCATTTATCATCATATAAAAACCATTGACTTCGTTCCTTTGCCTTCTCTTAACTAGTGGACTTTGGAGTCAGTGCCCAGCTTGATCGAACCGTGGGCAGGAGGAATACTTTCATTGGTACTCCCTACTGGATGGCACCAGAAGTTATTGCCTGTGATGAAAACCCAGATGCGACGTATGATTTCAAGGTATGACTTGTTACTTCTTCATTACATTTCAAAACTATGTGCAAAACATCATCCTAAGTCTTTCAAAGACTTCTCTCGTGGCTTTGGGCTTACTATTTATGTAATCCAAAGGGATAATTAAAAGGCATTAGTTGAATTTAATATGATTAGACATTCTAGTGAGAATGTTTTTAATGAAGTCATCCATCATATCTGATTGCCTATTTGTAAAAAATTATTTAAACCATTTTCTACATTCTTTTGAATTTACTCTCACTTCTAATTAGGAAACAGATTTTTGTTTTGCTTACAGTTTTGATGTTTTGCAAAGTACATATTCTGATAACTTTTTATATTAAAAAACAAGATAGGAATTTTTTGTCTTGGGTCATCTTTTTCTGATTAAAAATAATCAGACTTACTCATTTTTACATTGCTTAAAGTTAAATTATTGGAGGTTTTTTTTTCATAAGAGTGAGAACCAAATGGGATGTTAGTAGCTACTTTATGGTATTTCTGTTGCCTATTGTGGTGTTTCATAGAAATTTGATTTGTGGCTCGTAACTTTGTAACATAAATTGGTAATTTTTTTATAAATCCCAAGCAATTTTTAAGTAGAGAGGTGATAGTTATCCCTTCCTCCAAGAAAACACTCCTCTTTTCCATTCTGCCAACCAATAATCAAATATAATTTGGGGTTACTGTCCCATCAATAGCTGCAATGTCAGGTGACATTGTTGTCATGAATTGTGGCTGCACGGTGAGACATTAAAATTGGAGGCAGCTCTGGCTGGTTCAGAGGATTGAGTACTGGCCTATGAACCAAAGGGTTGCCAGTTTGATTCCCAATCAGGGCACATGCCTGCATTGTGGGCCAGGTCAGATCTCCCCAGTAGGGGGCGCACCAGAGGCAACCACACATTGATGTTTCTCTCCCCTTATTTCTCATTCCGTTCCCCTCTGTCTAAAATAAATAAATTAAAAAATAAAAATAAAATTGGGGGCAGATGGGACATAGGCATCGTGGGTTTTTAGACTGTACAGTAAATGGAGCAACACCCTGTGGTGTTTGTGAGAATCCCAGGACGACCTTGGGCAAACCTTGATACTACCTAGGCTGGTTTCATGTGCATGGACTTTTTACTGAAGGTCTTTAGTGATCATCTCCATGTACCCTCATCTTCCAGATAAGGAAACTGAGGCAGGCTTGAGGCAAGTGCACACTCAGGTAGTGATCTTCTCAGAGCTGGGACTTGAATCCAGACCTCCCAATGCTCTGTTCAGAGCTCTTCCCAATACACAAGGCGGGGCAAAAGTAGGTTTACAGTCATTCATATAGAAAAAAATACAATAATTAATAAATAATTATACAAGAATAAACTGTGTTTCACATACTTACGACTGTAAACCTACTTCGACTCACCCTATATTACCCTGCACCTCTGTGATCTTCTATATAAACCTTCAGTTTATCAACAACATGGCCTCTGTAGAGAATATTCGAAGCATTCCTGTTCTAATGGACATTTTTAGTTCTCCATATGTGGGGTTATTATTGAAATCAGGTCAGAAAGATGCACACACTGCAGTGTTTTCAGGGCCCTGTGTCCCTGCACATTGACAAAATTATTGGTCTCTTTGGAGAAATGCAAGCTTGAAGGTCTGAAAACAAAATGATCTCTGGTAAATTTCTCTTGTTTTCAAGGTTAGTCACCGTCATAACCTGACAATAATCTGTCTGGAAACAGCTGCCAAGTTAAAAATTAACCTCTTGCCAAAATAGATGTCATTTATTTAAACTGCTAATGATAAGCACATTTAAATAATTTAATTTGCAAATTCCTTCAAAGAAGCCGCTACAAAATATATGTCTCAGACCAGACATGTGTATCATAATTGGCCATAAGCTATTCTTCAAACTGTGATCATACTGAATAAGGGCTACCTGGCCTATATCTGGGCCACAGATATTTTAGACTACTTTCTAACACACCGTGGAGAATCGGAGTGTTGCAGACTTCCATCCTTAGCTTAGCCTTTCAGCTGGGTGTATTGTGGCTGGCTACAGTATATATGGACTTTTGTTCTGTGACATAAAATAGATCCCCATGATTTAGTTGTTTTCACTAGAGTAAGTAGAATAGAACTTTTGGCCAAGTCGAATCTTGGAATTAAACTGGTGGTGTGTTGGTCCTCTTTCCTCAGATTATGGCTAAGGAATGTAGTGTGGTTAAGTGAAAAACTTTGAGCCCAATGTGGTAACTCTCATTGTGGACAAAGCTTGGTGCACAAGTGAGTAACAACTGGGTGAATGGTGTTGAACAGGGTGACTTCGGATGTCCTAGAAAGTTCATGTGATGATAAAAGGATCCTGAGACATTAGAAAATTGAACATTAATTCTGTGTATTTTATTAAACATGAAGAATCCTGATGAGAGTAAAGATTCAACTGTATCAGTCATTTAGACCTTAGTGTGAATTAGTTTATGAGGATTGTCCTGGGTGTAGACTATAGAGAGGAGGAGGAAGTCACAGAAAGAAAATGAGCTTCAGTGGCCACTTGTCACTGGTCAGAGAAGGAACTTGACAAGAGGGTGAAAATAAGAAAGACTGGGTGGAAAGGGAGGTTTGGGGGCTCTTGGAAGATTCGATTCAACCATATTATAACTTTATCATGGATCAGAGAAGTGTGCTTTAAATAATTTTTCTACTTTTTTCTTGGCACCAGGTCTTATCCTTTCTTCTGTTCACTATTCTTAGGAACATGGTTTGTTACCAGGAGACAACTTGATGAAACTTTGACTTTTAAGACTATTTATTCATTCACTCAGTGCATATTTATTGAATATCCACTACGTGTAAGGAATTAGTCAAGTTGTGTCTGCGTGTGCAGTTCTTGACTAGAAAGTTCATATGGCAGCACCCTCAAAGTTCAAGGGTTTGCTACTGCGTGCTTGGCAGCCCATTTGACCAAGCCATGCATCCCAGCCTCAGAACCTGATGTCATCGCTTTGGGTACTCTTGAACTACAGATACTCTCAGCCTAAAGGGCAAGGTTAGAATAAAAGATGACTTGAAGGCTACTGGGCTTTGTTAGGGTCCTTACTACAAAAACTCTTCCTTTAAAACAAAGACAGAATGTAACGGAGAAGAGCGTAGTTTGCTTTTATTATTTAACTTGTTGTTTTATTTATTATTTATTGATTATTATGTATTATTTGAGTTGCCTAAGATGTCTTTAAAGACTGCTGTAAATTTTTCTAAAAACTACAGTAATTCAGCAAAATAAGGGCCTCTGGGGGGAAGTAGACTGAGGAGCTTGTGCTTTTCATTACAATCTGGTTTCGTCTGGTATCTACCGGGTGCAGCAAGTGCTGACTGAAAATAACCCCTCTCCTAAGGAGGAGTGCCAGAATCTCATTTGCCTGGTGTGTTCACTTTCCCCTAGAGGCCCTTCCTTTCTTATTTTCAGAGATTCTGTCAAAACACTTCAAGCAAAAGGAAAGGTTTCATTTTCCTGATAAGTATGTGGGGCAATAATGAAAGCTTTCTCATTTAATAATAAGTATTCAAGAAATTCGAAATTAATAAAACTGTTCAAAATTTCTAGGCTGTTTGAATTGTTATTTTTTTTAATTTGAATTTCATTTCACTTGGATGAGATTTGTCAAGTATTTTTATAACCTTACATATTACTGCTTTAACACAACCACTCACTACGGAAATTTCTCTGCAGCCAAAAGCCCATCAGTAGGGTACTGGTTGAATGAAGACTAGCACATCTGTCCAGTGGAATATGATGTAGCCGTTTAAGTAAGCGACAAGGTGGCATCCATATGGAAGTCGGGCAGATCCCAAGACAGAGTGTTAGGTGCAAAGAGCAACTCACGGTATAGCCCACATAGTCTCACTCTCCCCCATCCCATGCATGTGTGACATGTGGGTGGAGAACTTAAAGTGTTTATTTTATGTATCTTTCTGTCCTCTTCTGCCCCCTCCCCCAAACTGGCTTTGCTTTTATAATTAAATTAGTGAAGTAAGAGATGTACAGTGAAATGTCACATCCCCTCCACCTCCACCCCCACCCCCATCTTCTGGCCCAGTCTGTGCTGTTGTTGCCTGTTATTCACCTATACTCTGTCCATGAGACTTTGCACACAGGTGCTGTGGGTTGCCCGCAGATGTACATTTCTCCTCCAGGGTTTGGGGGAGTATTGTGCCTGTAGAGCGGGTACTCATTCTTCTGTGTTACAGATAATTGGCTTTATTCAGGCAGGATGAAAAGAGCCACTCTAGGTGAGAGGCTTAGCTGGAGATGAAGAAAGTAACCTTTCTAGTCGGGCAGTCACCGAGATGCATTCAGGGTGTCACACGAGAGGACGATATTCCAATTGCAGATTGCGAGTTTCCCTCCCAAACAAGGCCTGGCCTCTG
The DNA here is from genome assembly GCA_004027475.1 of Anoura caudifer. Lineage (NCBI taxonomy): Eukaryota > Metazoa > Chordata > Mammalia > Chiroptera > Phyllostomidae > Anoura > Anoura caudifer. The sequence continues at coordinate 388,865 of PVKU01000069.1, read as the reverse complement.
TCCACTGAGATTCCAACAAAGGTCCTATTCCTATTCGGAAGAAGAGAAGGGTGATACCAACACCGAGTTATTATCACCAGTGGGAAGCAGAAACGGCTGTTACACATATTTCTGTTTGTTCCGTGTTCACCTGCTTGTATAAGATTCCTTAGGCAGACACACCAGCATCTCCTGCAGGCTACATGCTGACTCCCAGGTGAAGAGAATAAGCTGTTCTTGCAACGTTTTCCAAATGTAGACAAACAAGGGGCTAGAGATTACTGTCCTCAGGTTGTTTTATTTGTGAAATGGGATTATTGACAACCACCTGTGCTTGAACATTGGAGACCTTGAACTCACCACCTTGGTTCTGTTTACATATAATGACGTATGTAAGTGTGTGACATAGTAAACAAAAGTCTGGCTTCTACAGTTGGAGAGGACTGGTTTACAATGTTGACCTGTTCACAGTATTACCTTAGGGAAATTATTTAACCTTTCTGAGTCTCTGTAAAGTGGGAATAATGAATTGTATATTGTCAGGCTATGTTAGAATAAAATGAGCTAACATATAAAGGAGTTAGTTCATGTCTAGCATATGTAAGTAGCATATGTTGGGTATATGATAGTTAATATTTGTGTGTATGTGTCATATGAAGGTACTGCTATTTGGCATTTTTGACCTAAAAAAGCCATCAGTATCATGTGATTCCAACCTCATGTTTGTATTACATATCTCTAATTGTCTGCTTATGTCAAGCCAGAGTCTGCTTCTCTGTACTACTACCTCTAGCTTAAAACGCTGCCCCTCAGGACCATACACAATAATTACAATTCCCTTTGTCGAGCTGAACATTTCCAAAAGAAGAATAGCAAATGAGTTACAGAATGAAAAACTGTTTTCTGGTCTGTGAAACCATTATACTGGTCATGCCCATGATTGAGTTGCTGTCTGTCAAGTCTAGACCACCTTGCTACCTACACTCTGCTTTGCAAGGATCGGTCCTGGGCTCAGCCACCCCTATTTCTTCCTGTACATCTGGCTTCTTCTTAGGCTCTCCCAGTAGGGGGAGACTGCAAGGCTGGATGGGAAGGACTGCGTTTCTCTGTTTGCTTCCAGTAAACTTCCTGTTTACACTTGCATCATCCCACCTTATTCTCTAAGTACCACCTCGCCGGACTCAGGTGTGCTGGTTGAACTGCCAGTCAGTGACAACTGGTCCTCAGGGTCTATCTGCACCAGTATTTTTCAGATACCCACTATGTGCACCGCATTGTGTTACATACTTTGCATATATTATCTTACAGCATTATCCCATTAACCCTGCTAGATAGGTGTTCTCTTCACATTACAGTTGAGGAAATGGGCTCAGAGAAGTTAAGTGCTTGCCCAAGTCACCAAGCGGGTTGTGTCTAAGTCAAGTGAAGCCTAGGTCTATGTGGCTACTCTAATGAGCTTTCTGCCTCTCCCTGCACTCTGGGGCCCTTTTCCTGTGCCACACCACCTCCTTCTCTGTGTGGTTGGATCAGCCATCTGAAAGTGTTCTTTTCTTCACGTGTTGGGCAGCCCAGCCCCAGAACAACTGCTATCTTGCTGTGTTCAAGTTGCCGGCATGCCAGATGGCCTTCCACCAGTCAGAAGTTGTGTGCTTGCCGCTGGCTCCTCAGAGGCACTAGATTTGCCTCCGTTCTCTTTGTCGTGCACACAAGACTGGCCTACTAATCATGCCACAGGGCAGGCAGCACAGCACCTCTGGAATGACAAATCGTTGAGCTCCTGCCAAAACAAGTCACACTATGGCCACGAAGGAAACTTATCTCTCCCTGACTCTCCTCATCTTGTTCCTCCTGCTTCCCTTTCTCGTTTCCTGTGATCTGTCTTGCCAGTTGTAATTGGAACACTTCCTCCCATATTTAAGTTCCAGAGTGTCTGTGGGACATGCTTATGCATCCAAAGGCTTGCATGAGGCCTGTAAAGGACCTTTGCTGCTCTCTAGTACGGGCAGTTAGGCAGAGCTTACAAGCAGCTCTGTCTATATATAAATGGCCAGGAATATAAATGTTCATTTTGGAAAGCAAGACCCCTAGCCAAAAAATGATCCTAATGATGCTATCAATGTGGGGCTTAAAGAAGAAGCACTTTCTGGCCTGGTCTCGTGACAGAAGATGCACAGGAGTCAGGATGATGCGACCTTTGGTTTGAAGGAGTTGTTTTGGGGGCTTGAGGAAAGCTCTGTAAGAGAGGATCTGAGATGTTGTCAACTGAATAAAGGAAGCATCTCTCTTTGTTGACCCTTACTGTTTCCTATGGGCTAAACCCAGGACCACCTATCACCTAACAGCTGGGACCTCCCCATTTCCCAGCTGTCAAAATATGCCTCCACAAGTCATTGCTGTATACATATTCTCAGTAAGGAATGCTTTAGACTGTACTTAGGTTTCTTAAGTCACTGGAGGTCTAAAAGCAGGCAGTTCAGGGTTGGTGTGGCGGCTCACTGATGTCTTTGAAACCCAGGCTTCTGCCTTTCTGCCTTGTCATCATTCACTGGTTGCCTTATTGCCTCTTGTTTGCAAGATGGATGCTGTGGCTCCAAACAGCATGTTTTTCTTCAAGGCACTAAGAAGTGGGGAAGAGTTGTCAAGACACCAGCTGTATTTGTCACTTATTTCAAGAAAAGTAAAAGCTTTCTCAGAAGCTCCCAGAAGATGCTTGCCTGTGTCTCATTGGCCACAACTATGTCATATTCTTAATTGTCATACTTAGCTATAAGGAAATCTGAACAAACACGTTTGGCTTGCCTCTCCTCTTCAATGGAGGCAGTAAAGGAAATGGAGTTTCAAAATGTCCGTTGGGTTAGCCAACAAACAGTGTCTGCCACAATCAAATGGGACAATTTAATCAGAAGATTAAATTGCACAGGCAAAGGCAGTCTCACCTAACAGTAGCAGAGAAGGAAATTAATATGCTCAAGGCCACTGAGTACCAGATTGTGTGCCGGGCAGCCCGCCTACGTGTAGACATGTCACCAAATCTGCGGTGCAAGTCAGGAAGCTAAGCTCCGAGCAGTGCTTTCAGGAATCTGGATTTAAATCCAGGTCTGTCTGACTTAGAAGACTCTGCATGCTGCCTCTCAGAAGTGGAGGCCAGTGTCCTCGCGTTGGTTTGTGGGGTGCTCCGCGGAGTCTTAGCACCTTCAGTTACATGTAGACAAAGTAAAAATCTATCTTATTTTATGGACCCAAATATGTTTTTTTAAAAAACGTGACTAGTCAGGTCCTTCTGCTGTGGTGATAGGTAGCAGAGAACTGGCCCAGGAGGCAGGACAGCCAGCTTCTGTTCAAAACCGGGTGCTGAGTTAACTCTGTGATCTTGGGTAAGTCATTTCTCCTCATCTGGGAAATGAAAGATTAGACTAGATCAACTATTTTTAACTAGGTGCCACAAGAAGTTTTAAAATATTCAATACCTCAGTCAGGGGCACCTACCTCTTTTTCCCAGATTTGTCAAATTAAAAAAAAAATTGACAGTAGGCAACACAAAAATAGCCGTCTGGTGTGAGTGAATCAAAATTATACCTTTTTTTGTCAGATCAGCAAAAAATTAATACATTTTTTTGGTGTGCTGCAGAATTTTAATTCCTAGTTTATTTGTCCTGTGAGATGAAAAATGTTGAAAAATCGCTGGACTAGGTGCTCTGCTAGACATTTAATAGCCTTAGAACACTGAGGTTTTGCTCCTGTCTCTCATGTGTGTTTCATTTGTTTACTTACTTAACAAATACTTATTAAGTGCCTACTATGTGCTAGGCACTGTGCAAGGTACTTGGAGTACAGCAGCCAACCAAGCAAAGATGCTTACCCTCATGGACCTTGTGTTTTCGTGTGTGTGTGTTGGCGGTAGGACATGCAAGCAGTAAACACAAAATACAACAAGTTTTCTGCGGGACAAAGGTGGGAAACGGGGAGACTGGCCGTGCTTGGGAGAGGCGCAGGCATCCTCATGGGGAGCGCATCATGGGAGCTGCTGCTGAAGACGAGGGAGCCTTATCACCGCAGAGCCATTATTTCCTTTCAAATGCAACTGGCTCAAGCTTCCTAGACTTGAAAGCCATTTGAATTCAACCCTGCTTTGGTGGATAGGGGCATATAGGCAGACTCACCTCCCTATTTGCACCTCATTCCACAGTACAGAACCACTCAACTCCTAGGGATATTGGGGAAATGATGGCAGAGCTATCAAGGCCCGGAGATACTGGAATGTTACCACAGCAGCAGAACCCATTTCCAGACTGTTCTTGCTGTGCTTCCTGTTTAATGCCTCCTGCACAGTGACTCATTGTTTCATGTTCCCAAAATGTTGTCTGTATCAATCAACACAGAAAACCTCAAGTTCAAGGGAGCTGTGTTTTTATCTTTACCAGTTACTGCTCTCCTGAGCCAACCTATAATAGGAGGACCAGGCCTTTCCCTTTAGCTCCGGAAGGATCCTCACTAACTAAGCAAGGCCAGGAGACTATGGAAAAACTCAGTGACTTGCTGGGCCATGCCAACTGTGTGTGCGAATGTGAGTGTGTGTTTAATGACAACTTTGAATGCATCTTGAAATATAACGAAGACAAAGGACAAGAGTTGCCTTTCCGAGTTATGTTCCATGCAGAGGAACATATACTTGGAATCAGAGAACAGTGTGTTAGGCAGGTGCGTTGTTATCCCCAGTTGAGCTGAGAACTTGCAACATTTATGTGAACAGGTTGACAGGCTCATGAATTAAAGAATCCACCCCCCGGGTCCTAAAGTAGCATGTGCCCCAGCCACCTGCTCTAAGGTGATTGCCTGTTAGGCAAGAGTCTAGACCCCCTAGTAAGCTCCCTCCCCCTTGTATGGGCCTCTGTCCAAATACCAAATAGGAATGTGTGTCACTCACAGGATATTGAGAAGTTGAGTTCTAGGGAACAATTCAGCTTGGATTCCACACTTTTCTGCCAGTTATGTCTACTCTTCCTATGGCCTTGACTTTTCTTTGATGGGAATTGCAAGGAAACTTAATTTAACTCTGACCTCTGTATAATTTGAGTGAGGTTGCAGGTGAAAATGGAGAATAGCGTCCAAAATGCAGGCTGTGTTTAAAGTGAGAGGGTGAGAGTCTTCATCAGGGTTGGGGGCCATCGAAACAAATTCCACATCGTGCCATCTCCTGGGTAGCTGAAGTGGCGAGCATCTTTTTGGAGCTCCCTAATCTGGTTTTCCCCATCTCTTGAGTTACTCCCTCCTGTTCAATATTTAGAGGCTACTGAGCCACAGACACTGAGCAGGGAAGAAACATGTCACAAAGGTGGAGATTGCACAGGTACAGGTTGAGGTGCTGGCCTAGAAAACTCTGGTAGGAACATCAAAATCAGTCTGAGTAAAATAAGAATATAAGGGTATAAATTTCTATTTACATATTAGTCTATTTACAAGAAGATATTGTTCATTCATTCAAGAGTTACATGATGCATCTACAATGGTGCCTGGCTCAGTTCTAAGCAGTGGAAATGTGTCAGCCAACACCACCATCCAAAAGCTTCCCTGTTTTGGTTAAACCACATGAAATTGTCAGTTTTCTATGTTAAAAAAATTTGCCACCAAATACAGGGTGGGGCAAAAGTAGGTTTACAGTTACTCGTGAGGAAATGGTACAATGATTAATAAATAATAATACAAGAATAAACTCTGTTTTGTATAATCACAACATTGTAAACCTACTTTTGCCCCCCGACCCTTGTATGCATCAACTAATGAGCCAGCCATTCCATGCCTGGGTAGTTATTAAAAAAATATAAAAGCAGACATTCATACAAAGACTTATGATGACTGTAGCAGCTGTATTTGTAATAACTCATCAGAATGGAAACCATCCAAATGTCCACCAACAAGTGAGTGGATAAACTGTAGTATATCCCTGCAATGTGACACCACTCAGCAATAAAAAGGAATGAAGTATTAACGCACGCCAGGCCGTGGATGGACCTTAAATGCATTACGCTAAGTGAAAGAAACCGGATGACTTCATTTATATAAATCTTTACAAGATGTAAACTAATCCATAGTGACAGAAAGCAGATGAGTGGTTCTTATGGATTAGGACCTGGGGTTTGGAGAGAAGCAGGGCAGAAGAAGATAGTACAAAGGAACAAGTGGGACCTTGGTGGGATGATGGTGATAGGTATTATCTTGATTGTAGTGATGGTATCACTGGTATATATGTATGTCAAACCTCTTCAAATGGTATACTTTACATATAGATAGTTAATTAACTGAGACTTATACCTCAATACCAGCATGAAAAACAGTCAAATAGCAGCAATTTCATATGGTTCAAGCAATAGAAAAATTTTAGTGATAAATTAATATTTACTGAATTTATTGGGGTGGCATTGGTTAATAAAATTATATAGCTTTCAGGTGTACAATTCTAAAATGCATCATCTATAAATTGTATTGTGTGTTCACCACCCAAAGTAGTGGTAAATTAATTTTTAACCATATATTCATTTTTCATACATTTATTGAAAACTCACTATGTGTCAGGCACCGTGAAAAGTATTGTCAATGAAAATGAATGAGGTTCCCACTTTCAGGCTTCGTGGCTGAAATAAGTTTGTAAAGAAGCGACTGACTGTCTTTCCCACAGGCCGTTCTGAAGCAATTACCAGGCTTAACCAAGTCATCCTTTGCTCGCTGCATTTATGCCTGTGTCTGTACCTTCCTTCTCTTCCAGAGTGACTTGTGGTCTCTGGGAATCACCGCTATCGAGATGGCAGAAGGTGCTCCCCGTAAGTACCTTCCTGCGGGTGAATTCTGTTGCTGGTCTGCTCTGCAGGTACTAAAGCTTCCTTGCCAGGAGCCGCAGTAGCTTTACTTCTGCTACGCCAAGCCCTGCATGGTATCAAGCTGGCATATTTAGAAAGCAGAGTCCTTAAATCAACCAGGAATCCATTCATTTCCAAGAGGTGTGAGGATCTCAAATTTATGATAGAAAAGAAGAAAAGGGAGGCAAACTTTGGGGAGACTTGTTTATTTTACAGATTCAGTGTGTAGTTGATTCTTGAACTCCCCTTCATCTATGTACCACAGAATGGAGGTAAACCACTAAGACCATAAACTCCAACAAAAATTCAAAGCCAATTTTTAGTGTGTGTGTCACAGAAACATTTATACTCAGCTGCTTTCATTCCTATCGAAACACTGATGTTTAGATTTTTAGATTTCCCTACGTATTTCAGGCTGCATGGCCCAGGCTCTGGCTCTCTGGGGAAGCTCTCAGATTCCTTGAGATCTGAAATATTGGCCCTCCACTGTACCTGTACCAGGCAGGCCTGGGCAGCCATGCCACTGACCACGAGCCTGGCTGCTGCCGTGGCAATGAGACCGCACCTGCCAGGGACCACTCCCCATCACTGACAGAGCGTGACAGGGACATAAGGCAGCGGAGTCTATCCTGGAAGACACAGGCTTCCTTCCTTTGCAGGCAACTTTCTCTCCTCCATTTTATTTCTTAGTTTCCTTAGACTGTAGGACAGTCTAGCACACTTCTGCCCACTCCACCTCCCTCTCACCTTTGCGCCAATCAGACTTGCGTAGCAAACCAGTGACTCTCCCAGCCTTCCCTGGCTCTCTCCCTACTTCCTTTGAGACAGAAATTCCCCCTTCTCACATTTAATAACACCTTGGTACCTGCCCTTCAGAGGCCCCTTGTTTGCATGACAGATTGTTATGCTCATAGGATTTTTTTTGCCTTCCAGTCATTATAGTTTTCTTATTCCTCACTTTAGAGTTGGTAAAATTCATCTGCAGCATGATTGATTTGGAGTCTTTGTCGACAAATTTCCCCCCGTCCACAATGCTAATAGGCATTTATGAATCATAAAAATAATATATTACAGCCTTTAAACCATATTATCATTCTTGATGAGTAGTTGAAGAGGCTAAAAATAAGTTTCAACCCACAGAATTCTTCAGCCTTTAGGGAGATTAGATTCTTCTTCTAGACACAAAGGAAAAGATACTCCCAGATATTTGAAAAGTAAACTAGTGGGATACTTTGATTAAAATAAGAATGTTTGAGTGTTTTCACTATAAACAATAATATCATGGTTACAAGTTGAGATAGTTTTATAATTTTCCTGCCAGACATTATTTGCCTTAATCCTCTGGTCTGCCTGGGGCCAGGGAATGAAATAAAACAAAAACCCATCAGAAAACCTGGAAAGTCCTTGAGGATATTTGGAAATACAGAGAACGGTGTCTGGTGTAGTGTTTTATACTCTATCTAGATAACATTGCATTTGGATGAGAATGTAAGAAACATACCATAGATTATCAAAAATCCTTTATTCTTAACACTTAGCTTTACTAACTAACATAACTTACCATTTCCATTGAGTGGTTATCTTGATGTTGTTTACTTGGAATCTTAGATGCTTAGAGCAAAGCAAACCTCATTGACCCTTTACCTTTGTTTCCTTAATTATAAAGTCAAAGTAGAGATGCCGCTCTCTAGCTGAAATGTGTTGTATTTTAAGAGACTCCTGTAATTAGACATCAGCTCTTTTCAGTGCTCACCAGATGGAAGCTTTGTGCTCTTCTGACTTTGCTCACTGGTCATGTGTGGACTCAGGGAGCCATTTGGCAGCCTTGGCTGCACAGTGAGGATGAACTTGGCATGAGTTTGGCCTCCTCACTGGAGCTGACCCCTGTTTTGGTCTCTTGCAGCTCTCTGTGACATGCACCCAATGAGAGCCCTCTTCCTCATTCCCCGGAACCCAGCGCCTCGGCTGAAGTCTAAGAAGTGGTGAGTTTGGGCTTCGGTGTTTTACAGATCCAAGGGCGGGTTTTCCTGTGATTCTTTTTTGGATTAACTCAAATACTTAGGTCCTGCTGACAGGATTAGACTGTGTACACTAAAATTTGGTGAGTGATTTTACATACGAGTCGAACATCTTATTGAATAAAATACACATTGAGTTACTATAGCAGTCCCCCCTTATCCATGGATTCCCTTTCTGAGGTTTCAGTTACTCATGGTCAGCTGCTGTCCAAAAGCATTAAACTTCCCCAACCATTGACATTGTCATGGCCTAATGATCCAGAACCCCCAGAAGCAGGCAATCCTCTGTAGCCTGGTGCTGCATCAGGACGCCTACGCCGTTCACCTCACTGTATCTCATCACATGGGACTGTATCCTCTCCCATCATCTTACGAAGGAGAAAAGTGAGTGCTTGACAATAAGATGTTTTGAGCGACATGTTCACATAACTTTCATTGCAGTTATTGTTATAATTGTTCTATTCCATTATTAGTTATTGTTGTTAATCTCTTATTGTACCTAATTACAAGTTAAACTTTATCATAGGCATACATGTATGTACAGGAAAGAACATAATCTCTCTAGGGTTCTGCACTATCTGTGGGTTCAGGCCTCCACTGGGGTCTCAGAACATGCCCCCGTGGATAAGGGAGGACTCCTGTATTTGCACAGCAAGTCTCTACCCCATACCATTAAGGTAAGGAGCTCTTAGCTAAAATGGATGGTGGAACCCAAGTAATCTCTTTTCCAGCAGCACAGAATGTCTCAGACTAGAGGGTGATAATTCAGGGAGTTAGGCTGGCTGACTTCTACTTTTTAAGACAGTGATTCTCTCAGCGCATACACACACCTGGTGGTACATGAGATGATTTCATGGGTCTGTGCATGAACATTGGTAATTTTTGGTTTTCTATTGCTTTCTCTTCATGGCAGGCAATATTGGCTTCTTCTTTTGGGTAGCAGTATAGCCTTCCCATTTAATAAAGTTATTCACATGAAAAAGTGACTTAGAGAAAAATGCCAAATGAATTCTTGGATGGGGGGTGGAAGGGTTTGGTGAAAAATTGTATAGGTAGTGTATGATTGCCTGAAGTTTGGGAAACAGAGTTTGACAGGTCAGACCAGAAGTTGGACTTCTGGCACAATGTACTTATATCAGGGTCTGTGTGCCTAATCAGTCTGTATCAAAAATGCATTGCTCCTGCCTTTTACCCTGGTGGCTTCAGTGTATCCTTCCTGCTGCATTCTTGAACCTCTGATTCCCCTTGCACTGGGCCAATTCCTGGACCTCCTGTGACCTCCTCTCCTTTTCTAGAGACATATTCTGGGCAGTTAGAGCATGAAGGGATAGACACTCCTGCCCCCTGTCGTGCCACTTCATGGTCAGGCCCTTGACTGGAGCCCTGCTGTTTCTCACCCACCCACTCACAGTTTCACATTCCTATGTGGAGAACAGTCTTGGTAAATAGCAGTCATCTAGGAACAGCAGAGCAACCCCGGTGGAACAAGAGGAAGGCACACTGCACCAAGAAAGGGAAGGAGACAGCCAGAAAGGACGACAGCCCTGGAGTTGCCAAGGCTGCTGGAAGAGAGAGTGAGAGTTGCTATTGGTAACAAGGAAGCAGAGCATTCTCCACTCCTGCCTCTCTCTCTAGAGGGTCACTGTGGTGTGAGAGGACCATTCTCCTCCCAGCAACAGCCTTCCATTGGGCACCGACACAGCATGTGATCAACAGGGTGCCCAGGCCCTGCTTCCTCCTTTCTCCCTGCAACAGGCTCCCAGGGGGAGGAGGCAGCTCAGTTCTGTTGCCTGGAAGTGTCAGTGGCACCAGGTTTCTGCTTGTCCTTCACTCCCAGCCTCCCCATAGAGCCTGCTGTACACAGTGGGCTTCACCCACCCTGTCCCCTTCTCGTTACCCTGCACTGCCACTGGATGGGTGTTTCCAGCTCTCCCACAGAGGACAGGTGGGCCATTTGCACATGGGTTTTGTTTGAGCAGCCACACCATGTTTCAGAAATATTTGTATTAATCACCAAGTGTTATAAATCTGGTGATGGAGCATCACATTTAGGTGTCTGGTCTTGTGTGCAAAGGTGATGCAGTGCTACCCTGCCGAGGGCCCCTCTGCCCTTTGGGGTAAGAGATTGTCCTTCTGCCCCAGAAGCCACCTCTCCCCAGCTCAGAAGCTGGAGTCAGTTGATCACTGCACATGTTCTGTTTTCTCTTAACCTGGCCTGCACTGCCCTTTGTGCGGCCTGTCTGGCCCCTCAGAAGAGGGAGTGAACAGCTCCTGCACTGTGCTCTTAGTTTTCATTGTTCCAAAAAAAATCAGCCCTGCATTGACCTTGTTTGAGAAGTACAGACTTTGTGGAACATACGGTCTGTCTTTTCTGCTTCAAACCTCAGACAATGAGAATTTTGGTAATGCCACAGGGAGCCAGTCAGTCCAGGAACAGTGAGGAGACCAGGCCAGTTTCATATCCCCCAGCCCCCTTACTTGGCCCTCCGTGACTCGGAGGGAAGGCCAGTGAGGAGCATGAGTGCCACACCGTTGGACAGGGAAAGGAAAGGCAGCTCGGCCATTTGGGCCATTTGCTAGTGAGCAGGGGAAACAACAGCCCTGGTGAAGCGCTCTCTGGCCCTCAGAGCCTGGCCTTGATGAGGCGGTGTGCGGCTCCAGCCACAGGGCACTCGGGGAGGCTCCTGTTTTGCCTGATAGAATTCCAGTTTCTAAGTGAAAATACTTAAGCACCTCGGAGTACATTTGACCCTTGTACCATGGTCAGGGGTGCTGACCCCTGTGAAGTCGAATATCCACATAAAACTTTTGACTCTCCTAAAAACTTAGCTACAGTTGCTCCTTGATATCCTTGAGGGTTGAGGGATTGGTTCTAGGACCCCCACAAATGCTCAAGTCCCTGTGTAAAGTGGCACAAACCAAGGCATACAGTCAGCCCTCCATACCTACTATTGGTTGAATCCACAGATGCAAAACTCAGGTATATGGAGAGCCAGCTCTGTATTTATTGAAAAAAAATTCACATATAAGCAGACCCGCGTGGTTCAAAATGGTGTCGTTCAAGGGCTGCTGTGCTCTGTCTTAAAGAACCAGGTCCACAGGGATTTAAAATGAGGTGTGCTTTAACACACTCTAGGGTTTGGGAGGAAAGAAAGCATTTTGTTTATTTTCCTTTAATTTTTTAAGAGAGGGAACCTCCATGCCACATCAAAAAAAAAAAAAAAAAAAACCTCCAAAATGTTTTTTTATATCCCACAGTTCTCTACCTAAATGAATTAATTATCAGAGGAACTACCCTGTTCTCAGTGTAATGTGAATGTACCACCAAATGGGGGCACCATTGTGGTAGAGATTGGCCAGGAACTCTTCATTATGTCAAGGTACTTTCCAACTAACATTGCTGAATCTGCAACATGCAAGGCATATAAAAAATATGTATGTTGTAGACTCAGTAGTGTGTGTGTGTGTGTGTGTGTGTGTGTGTAAAAATAAGATATATATATAATCTTAGCCACAGCCTTGCCAGGCAAATGCTCTGAGTCCTCATTTTATTGATCAGAGACAGGCCCAGGTAGGTCCTGCTCCTTGCACAAGTGTATACAATCTTAGTTTCCCAAGTCTGTAACCCACATTCCTTCTACTGCACCACTCAGCCTCTAACGTTCAAGGTTAAAGTGGTAGAGACTGAGCTCTGCCAGTCTCTCAGTTGCACGGTTTTTCCTTGCACCTTACTATTGGGGAAAGAATGGCAGTTCACTGCTCTTGCCCCTTTCATTATAAAAACAAGGAAAGCATCCCTCCTCGCAGGAACCTGGCCCTTCGTTCCCCCAGCAATGTGAGGAGGAGAAACGTTACCAGAGGTGTCAAACTCATTTCACCAGGGGCTACGTCAGCCTCACAGTTGCCTTCAAAGGGCCTAATATAATTTCAGGACTGTATAAGTGTAACTACTCCTTAACAGTTAAGGAAGAGCTGGGTGCTGCTGCTGGGTGGAGGGCCTGATTTGGCCTGCCGGCTTTGTGTTTGGCACCTGTGCCTTAGAGCTCAAAAAGTCATGCAGTCAGGATCTCCATTCAGGGTTCAGCTGGCTCGGTCATTTGGTACTTTGTTCTCTTGGTTGAATAGAAGAGCACAAGGATGCCCTCACCCTCTATCTCCATGACTCCACCAGCAAACAGACAGTGATTTGGGACTCGCATGCCCTCCTCCTGTCTCTGTGTGTGGTTGGAGTCAACCCAGATGGGTCAAGCATCTCCTACAAAAGATGCGCTCTCCCCTTCTCCTCCCGCCGTGTATGCCCACACCCTGCCCTCGCACACACACTCAGTGCTGCTGTAGTTTCCTTCCAGGGGTTTCTGGAGGAAGATGGAGACGACTTTGTTCCCGTAAAAGATGGTTGGTCTTGTTCTTTTCGTGTGCCCTTTGAATGCGAAGATTCCACATGGGCAAAGCAGTGCTCAATTGAGATCATTAGAAGAATTATAATTTCTTATCACCAGAAAGATGCAGAGATTCCCACTCGGGCTTTGGCTGAAGACTGCGCCGAGGCCTGGTGACATTAAGTGGCTTGTCCGGAGCCCCAGGCTTGTCCCAGGGAGAGCCAGCCTGGAACCCCCCAGCCTTCTGCTTTTACTCCAGAGCTTACAGTGCCTCCTCTTATTTTATGAAACACCAGTTCTGAGTCCTGCTGGGTCACCAGACACTTTTGTTTTAAGAAATGACAGAGCTACTGTGTGTCTGTTCTAAATAATGGAGTGACAATAGTAAATTCATAAAATACTTCAAATAGACTGAATTTGCTAGTAATAGTGTGACTGTGAACTTTATCAAATCAAAACAAAAATTGCTACATGAACTTTCTCAATTAACCTTTTCTGCAGTCTCTTTGGAGATAGCAGTCCTGTTGACTCTTCTTGCTAGCGTGTCTAATCCAAATATATGTGAAATACTTCCCTTAAAGAACCCTACTATTCAGCTCAACAGAAATGGGGGAAACTGTCTAAATCTCTACTCCCAGCCCTAAAGACGGATACTCTTGTTCGTTAAGCCTGGTAATAGCTTGAAGTTGCTGGGACATTGTCATCATCATTATAATAATAACAACAACAACAACAGCAAACACACCTATAGTGTTTATGTGTGTAAATACATGTACATACATGTAACAGGCACTGTTGTAAGCATTTTACATGAATTAACTCATTTAATTATCACAACAGTCTTTTGAGATAAGTACTTAACAACATCCCCATTTGCAGCCAGGGGACCCAAGGCACAGAGAAGTTAAGCAATTTGCCCAAAATCACACAGTAAGTGATGGAGGCCAAAGTAGAAAAACAGAATAGTTCTGGAGCAAAAACAAATTTTAAAGGTCAAATTCCCTTAGGGAGTCAGTCCTATGATTACCACAAACTTTTAGCCTGGCTGGTTATAATGACTAATGTAATACTCTTTCAGGCCTATTTAATTCCTTTAAACAATTTAACACATAATCAGGAAAAACTGGGAGCGTGAAGTGTTCAGTGACATTGGTATTATACGAACCAGTGTCTCAGACTATATGCACCAGTCATTAACATCTATCTCTCCATGCCAACCCTGGGGAAATTAGTATCACTAATCTTAGGCATTTCTTTTAAAAAAAGAGTCAGAATTAAAGCACTAGCAGCAGAGATTCTAACAATAAAGTCATGTAAATGTACTTTAAACCCTTAAGACCACTCAGCAAAGAGCCAGGTGGTATTCAACATAAGTGAAGTGTTTTTAGTTTTAATTAAGTGTGTAATTAAGTATATTGATTCTTTGGTCACACTAATTTAAATAAGAGACAATGAATCTCTTTGAAGACTTGTAAGTAAGCATATTTTCTCTTCAAACACAGTACCATTTGAAGATGTGGATACATTTCCAGCTTTATGGTTGTGCATCCTTGGCCCACCCTTGGGGCCCACAGTTATTCTCTTGAATGTCTCTTGAGGTTCTTCCCCACCAGGAGAGATTCTGGAAAAATGACCCTGCACCAGGCTGGTTCCATGAAACTTCTTGAACACATTCTCATCCTGAAGATTTTTCTGACTTTTTTGAGGTTTCCGTATTGGGGAATGGAATGGACAGTCTATTAAGTCTGGATCTCATTTTTAAATTGGATGTGATTTATTTCTCATCCTCTAATTAATAGCCTACCACTTTATAAAAAATGAGCACTTCCTTCTAGTTGCAAGCAGAAAAAAGAAAACTTCCATTTGCATTCTTCATGAATATTTAATAGCTTTCTGTCTGAATTGTTTGTTTTCATCTTTCTACTAGGGATTTTCTCTTTTTTGTTTTCTAGAATTTAATCTTAATTGTGTACTTTTCCCATTAGCATTTAGTCCCCTTGTACCCTCTCCCTCCCCCCAGCAATCACCACATGGTTGTCCATGACCATGAGTCCTTTTCCCTTTTTGCTCCATCCCTCCACCCCCTCACCTCCACCCCCTCACCGCCACCCCCCAGCTACTATCATCCTGCTCTCCACCTATGAGTCTGTCCCCATTTTCCTTGTTAGTTCAGTTTGCTCATTAGATTCCATATATAAGTGAGATCGTAGGGCATTTGTCTTTCTCTGGCTTATTTCAGTTAGCATAATGTTCTCCAGCTCCATCCATACTGTCACAATAGGGATTTTCTACCTAGAGAAGCACTGCGTGGAATTTGTGTATTTTTTAAACTCTTCAGTGTATTCCTTGTGGGTTTTTTTGTTTGTTTGTTTGTTTTGCACAAGGTCTGTCTGTAGGTGATGTCATATTTGTGCCTCCACGTGTTCATCTGATGGATCTGAGAGAGAAAGCCGACCCGACAATATCTGCCCTCCAAGTCGCTCTTTCTCTCCCTCGTAAGCACAGATTTGAAGGTGACCCTATGACAGCTCTTGTCCAGAACTCTCATCCACTAACCTTCCATGCGTTCAGATTTAGCAAACACATAAGAGCAAGTAGTGTGCTCATCGTACCAATAGGACACCTGAACACTGAGGACCGCCGCCAGTGCGGCAGGAGCAGGTGGGGACTGAGGACTTGGAGGGAGGCGCAGCCTGTCCATCCTGTCATCGCTGTCTCTCATCCAATCCTGATTCCTCCTCAGGTGACCCCCAAGCATAGCAGGTTACCTTTACTTCTGCGTAAAGTAATTTAAAAACTTGAACATAGCTTAGAAATGTAGGGAGGAAATACTACCAATAATTCAATACTTTAAAAACATGGAATTGAACAACAATAATTTATTTAAAAAAAAAAAAAACATGGAAAAAGGTGAAAAACTGCTTTGACCTTGGCAAGACTGAAGGGATACACATGTGAATGTCCTCTTGCATTTGAATCTTGGAGAAGACACTCACCATTGTATTCTGAGTGGTGAGGATACTTTTCAGGCCTTAAGTAAACATACACACAAACACACACAGGCATGCACCTGGCCTCCTGAGAAACTTGGGAAGGCTTGCTCCTGGAATCTGCTCCTGTAACTCCACAGTGCTTCACAAGAGGGCAACAGAGAGCAAAAAACAGATTACCCTCCAGCTCTGAGCAGGGGGTGACCAGGGTTTGGCCAAGGTCTGGGAGGGTGATGGGCTTTGGAACACCTTAGAAAGGCATGCTGTAGAGTCATGAGCTTAATTACTTATCATTCCGGAAAGTAATAAATTCAACAAAAGCATACATGGTCAACTCATGAATCATAGCTAAAGTCCACCGTTAATTTCTACTACACTGTGTACTTGCTGCCCTAATCATCGGTGTGGTATCTCTCATCAGCTCCCCTGACCCTGTGCATCCGTGGCATAGAGTTTATCTTTGAAGAAATATTGCCTTTCTAGATGGAGATAACTTGCTTTTGGTTATGAACTTAGTCCCTTAAAGTTAAGTTTCCAAGTCCTTGGGGTTGATAGCAAATACGTACATACATCCTGTTCTTTTGAATTGGAAAGCAAAGTTCAAAAGGGATTCTGAAATTACCAGCTAAATTTTTTTTCCAAATCTAGTTCACTTTGCCATAGAATAATCTCGCTCATTTTTTCCAAATAGACTCCCCTACCCAACCTTGATTTTACCTTTCCCAGCTTGCATTTGCTGCCATTTAGAAACCCCACTTCAGTGCCCCCTGACATAAAATGAGCTCACTCCTGACTGCAGTTTTTCACTGATTTTATGCTTCCTGAGCTGTCCTTTCCCCACAGTGATTTCCCCCTAATCCTTTAAAGCCCAGCTCTGGTTCTCTCATTCCAATAGAACTTCCAGTATGATTCCCAGCAGGGTCTTTTGCGTCTCCAGTTTCTTTCAGTTTTCTGTGAGATATTATATATAAACTCTGAAAAAAATACATACTTTCCCATATACCACTGCCATGGATTGCATGAATTGTGTGTGGATGGTGATGATGCCAATGAACCCACTGTGCCTAATTAAGAGCTAGACCTACTTTGTGATGGGTTGATCTCTATGTTGGCCGATTGGACCTATTTTTCTTTTATTTTTTTAGTTCTAACATTTCACAAAAATATGTTTGCCTTTCTTTGGATTATCTTTTAGTCTGTGCTTCATCTCTTTTGTTTGACAGGTCAAAAAAATTTCAGTCATTTATTGAAAGCTGCTTGGTAAAGAATCACAGCCAGCGACCAGCGACGGAGCAACTGATGAAGCATCCATTTATAAGAGACCAGCCTAATGAACGACAGGTCCGCATTCAACTCAAGGACCATATTGATAGAACAAAGAAGAAACGAGGAGAGAAAGGTTAGAAGCACATTTGTATTTCAACAAGGGAAACAAAAGATGGAGTGAGTCCTGGGCTCTTGATGTATTTGAACATGACTGTGGGGATTTCAAATAGGCCTGCCTTATTCTTCGGTGTGAGGGGCTGCCTCCGAGGTCACAGCCTGTGGGCCTCAGTGGAGTGCCACAGCCACGGCCGGACGGAATCTTCCGTGAGAGAACAGAACTGTGAGAAATACTACCTTTTCCAGGCGCTGAACAAAAAAAGGCATGTTGAGTGATACAATGGAGTGGGTTAATATGACAAGCAGCTTTCTTAATTCAAATGAATATTCATGTTTTGAAGACTAAAAATCTACAGGAGACAGACAGCCTAAAAAAATCTAGTTGACATTTTTCTGCACTGGCAGTTTTGAACATTTAAGTTTTTGTGCTGTGAGGCTCATTTCTGATTTAGTTATTTGGAAGTCAGAATGAATGTTCGTTCTTCTAGTCTCGGTGAAAGCAAAGAGGCTGCCAGGCTTTTTTCCTGATGGTGGCTGTGGGCCATTCCGTGAAGTCAAAATCTTACAGGGAATATTCTAAGTTGGTAGGTATGTCAGACATGTAGCATTGAAGGTCACCTTCTTGAAAAAGGAAATTTAATTTACTGTGGGTACATAAAGTAGGTTAAGTGCTCTGAATCTTGTTTTCAGACTCAAATTCTGAGTTCAAGTCTAGCTCTACCCTTTAATAGTTACTTGAGCTTCAGCCCAGTTTCCTGACCTTTAAAATAGGACTGGGTTTACAATGATAATTAGGACTGCCTGGCATTGTTGCAAAGATTTAATGTGACAATGCATGTGCATTTCTTAATACAATGTCTGGCACGTGGACATCCTCGATAAGTATTAGCTGTTCCTATTTAGACAATTCTTTATCGACCTATAATTTTCCAGTACTGTTCAGGGTTACTTTCCGAGAACCTCTGACCTCTCTACCCCGACTGGTAGGAATGGATAAAGTTTGAGCCTCGGGCTGTTTTCACATTTTGGTGGCACAAAGTCTGCCATGTGAGTCACAACTCTCCATCCCATGGGGGGAAAACAGACTATTTTTAATGTGTTCCTTCTCTGCAAAGTGCAAGAGTAACATTTTAGGTGGTCGGTACACTCAACTGTTGCATGGTCATCTAAGGAACCTGATTCTGATGAGATTTAGCGCCCATTTTAGTCTGTTCCCCAAGGAAGAGCATTGATCAAATGAGATCTCATTCCATTTGCTCGGTTTGACCAAATAACTTAATTTGCTCCCTTTAATACTGTTTTACTCTCATTAGCTCTAAGACCAGCTTTTGGCTGAATCAAACAGTTTTTGAAATTTTATTGAATTTAGTAGGGTGACATTGGTTAATAAGATTATACTAGTTTCAAGTATACAGTTCTGTAATATATCATTAGTATATTACATCGTGTTCACCATCCAAAATCAAGCCTCCTTCTATTGTGATATGTTTGACTCCTTGACCCTCTTCTACTTACCTGGTCCTCCTTGCCTTCTAGTAACCACCACAGAATCAAACAGTTTTCATGTGCATTGCTTTATGATATTTTTTACCTTATATCTTTTCCTTAAAATATGTTGACACATACTAATTTAAGCCAGTAATACGAAAGCAATCAAACCAGATTCTGGAGAAATATTATAATTAAGGAGGGTGATAAATGAGGGTTTTACACTAGAGAGTGAAAATAATTAGATTAATTGGGCACTTTTTTCCTTGCTGCCATTTCCCTTAACAGATAAAATCTCTGCATTTTACTTTGAATTTTGTTGACTCATTGCAGGAAAGTTTGGAATATTACACTTTCAATGTAGAATACTGAGACACTTTATGAAGGTTCTTTACATTTCGTGAGTGGCCTAAATATGAGTATGTGAAGCTAACTTGTGATTTTAAAGAATACTCTTGAAGTCATCACACTTTTGGCTTCATTTTTTTATCCCTTTAATGGCTAAATGGTATGGAAGGCAAGGTGTGTTCAAGTTTATGATCAAGGATCAAGTACTATAGTCCTCAGCATGTATCTGCTGCCCCTGGTGGCAATATAACCAAATTGCAGTTTTAGTTCCTTCTTAGGGGTGAGCAAAATACCTTCCAAGTTGTGAGTACTAACCCCCAGCTATGAAAGGATAACAGTAATGTGGTATCACCCTCCCTCAGTCAAAATCAAAAGTTCCTCCAAAGGACCCCACTGCCCACAGAAAGGTACTCAGCATGGTTTATATAAGGATCAGCAAGCTGTGTCAGACCTGCTGGCCTTTCTCACACTGTCTGCTTTCCTCATACCCAGTCATCGAGCCACTGACGGCCCCTTGTTTTCTGAATATGCCATGCACTGTGATGCTGCCAGCCACTGTCAGGCGGTTCTGTCGCCTAGAATGCCCTTTCCCCACCACTTTCAGCTGCCATCTGCCTGGAAAAGGGCCACTGACCTTCCAAGGCCCCACTCATTTCCCCTCAGAGACTTTGCTGCCCCCCTTCCCCAGCAGACTTAGCTGCTGCTTTCTCAGATATCTCATTGCAATTTTTGTGTACCTCTATGTAGCATATAATATGTTGGAAAGAACACTAGTTTTAAAATTGGAAAAGTTTTGAACTGAATTCTAAATCCGAATCCCAAATTTATGAACGAGATGACACTGGTCATATTACTTAACCACTTATAATCTCAGTATCTTCATCTGAGAAATGGATATTATTTCAAAGGATTGTTAAAAGAAATAAATGGGAGAATGCAGGTGTAGTGTCTAGCATGGTGACTGGTGTGGGAGGTGCCCCACAAAGACTAGTTCCCTTTCTTCATCATCATGGGGACTCCAATTTGTTACTTGTCCCTCTTGCCCATTAGATTCCTCCAAAGCAAAGACTCAGTCTTATTCATGATTGCGTGTTAAGTTGCTTAACATATTATTGAAGTAAATGGATGTTCCCAATTAAATTGGGTCGATCAAAACACATTTAACTATATTTTTAATAGCACATATTGTCAAAAGGTTCTTTCTGGTATTTATCAAGATATCATAAGGCAGTTTGTGGGTCCATATAAGACATATTAAAATTCCTACTTGAACAATGATTAATACAGTCAAGAAGTTAACAGTGAGCCAATCAAAGATTCTCTGAGGCGGTTCTATACATTATGAACTAACACAAACTGAAATCAGGCGATGTTTCCATTCCTCATCTTCACTTTCCTTTGAAGAACACCATTACGGACAGAGATCCTGAGTTGGCTGGGACAGTATTAGATGTAGTCAATTCCATGTACTTGAATTCAGCTGATGGGAACTTTTGGAGCTCAAGTCAGGAGGCCTGGAGCTCAGGGTCAAAAACTCCATGGATCTCAATTCACTTGTGTATAAAGCAAGGGGATTGGGCTTTACAGAGCTGTGGTGTCTTTTTTGTGCACTAACCTACCTTGAGTCTCTCTTCAGATGAAACAGAGTACGAGTACAGTGGGAGTGAGGAAGAAGAGGAGGAGAATGACTCGGGAGAGCCCAGGTAGGAGAGCAAAAGCTAAGTCTGCTCATTTTCACATTCCAAATTCTGCTTGTGTGAAATTTACTTCCTGTTGATTTATAGGTTAATTTTTAAGAATCCAGCATGGTGGTCTTATTTAATTTATTGCCTACAAATATGCTCATTCACTTGGGGAAATTTCCCTAGGCAGACTCTTATGAAAATGTGGAAATCAACATATCCTTTATCTTGTCACCCAGGATTTATGGTCTCTATTCTAAAACCTTGTTTCCTCAGATGTGTAATGTGTAGAATGGGCAGGAGGCAGCTATCTGGGTAATACAGGGCTAAAAGTATCTAAAACTATCATTTTCAGGAGACCTAAGTAATGTTTTTGGACTTGAGTCATTCAGTTCATTACTTCGTACCTTTGAGAAGCCAATTTGGGCAGCCACTGTCCTTGTCACATGCCTTGGTATTTTCACCACAGCCTAATCCAACAGGAAACAATTTCCAGGAAATCAAATTACACCCCAGAAGCGAACCCTAAATAGAGACTTTCATGTCCATTCCTGTTGTCACATGTTGGACCCCAGAATCAACCACTGCTTTATTATTATCATCTCTACATTTTGAATTTCACTTGACTTTGATTTTGACTTTCTTCTAGTGTTTATAAATAATTAATGCCGGTGTGCTCACACTGCCCCAATTCTCTTCCGTGAGAGAATTCAGCTGGCAGCTGTTTGGGAATCCAGGGGCGCAGTCACACACATCATGGCAGGCACACTGTACATGTAAAAGGGATTCACTGGAAAAATGCAAAGTTGAAATGTCACTGGGATGTACGGGTCTTCATCTGTTAGCCAGTTAAGAAGGGGAGCCCGGTGCTGCAGGTGAAGAAGCAGTTCCCGCACTGCTGAGGCTTCCTGACCAGGGAAGAGGCCTACCCAGCCACTGCTGCTCGAATGCGCTGCTGGGCTCCCTTGGGGGCTAACTCAGACCCACTGTGCTGGATTATTACTAAACCACTGGAACAGAGTGAGACTGAGCTTGCTGTGCCGCCCAGTTTTTCTCTGTTCACCTGCCACAGGACTTCTCAAGGTCAAAGACCGAGAGATAATTCTCTCCTTCCATCTGCTACTTAACATCTTGGCCACCCCCAGCTTAGCTGCATAAATATGATGACTGTCAAGTAGGGACATGGTAAGTGATCATTCTTGGGAAGCGAAGGGCCAAGGGCCCTGCTTTCAGAGAAGTTGTACGCTATTTTTCCAAAACTCACCCAGACGGTCATGTCAGTCATTCTAATAACTCTCTAGAGATCTGGAAAGCCCCGTTTTAACTCATGCTTGCAAACCTGCACGCCAGGAGTCACTTAGTGAGCTGACCTAGCCATGCTTTAACATTCTATAATTGTAACATGTCATTATAGCACATTGAAGATTATGTTCCAGGTCCTGTTTTATGGACACGTCTAATTAATCTTCATGAAAGTCTGAAATGTAGGCAGGAACAGTGGCTATCTCACTTTAGACATGGGGTAACAGTCCAAGGGTGGCAACCTGGTCATATACCAAGTTAATGATTCAGTCAGTAATACAGCTCAGATCACCCGACATCGACTCAACATCACTTAATGTTAACAGGCACCGTCACGTGCACATGAGGTTTCTGAAGCAAGCATTATTATCTGGAGTTTGTTTTAGGTTCTGCACAAAGACTGCAGGTTTTAAAGGAGGCTTGTCAGTAGGATCCAAGCATTGTCTATGGAATGTCACGAATGGAGGCCTTTAATATCATTTTGTGGTAGTATCTCACATAGCACGCTAACTACTCTCCAAAACTGAATGATCACCTCATTGACCGCCACCAGAGTGGCTTCTCCCCTAGCAGTCTCCATCCCAGTTGTCACCATCACTGCCCAGGTGCCAAAACCAAACCTGCAAGTCATTCTTCACTCCACATGTTAGGTCTGCCTACAGATTTCGTTAACTCTGTCCCCAAATGGTTCTCCCAGCCTCCATCCCCTCCACTCCCACCCTGAAGTCTCCACCCCAGAGCCACAGTAGGAGCAGCCCAACTGGTGGCCTTGCCTGTCCTCCTACCCCCTGCACTGTCCTCTGTTCAGATCACTTTACTCTCCTGCTTAACTTTTCCATGTGTGCCTTCCAAGGCCATACACCGTACCCTCACGGTCCTGTCTCTCTGACCTCCTCTGTACCAGTCTCCCTATCACCCACTCTGGAGAAGGCCAGCTGGAGTTCGGTTACTCGAAGAGGCGACACTTGTTCCCACTACAGGCCTCTATACAGTTGACCCTGAAAACTTTTGAACTGTGCAGGGTTGGCGAATACATAAGCCCGACTATATATGCATTGACCTGCCCCATTTACACAGGACTTGAACATCCTTGGATTTTGGTGTCTGCGGGAGGTGGAGGGATCCTAGAACCAATCCCTCATGGCTATTGAGTCATAACTAACTTTGGGGGCAGTCAAAGTTATGCACAGGTTTTCTACCGTGCAAGGAGGCAGTCAGCACCCCTAACCCCCATTGTTCAAGGGTCAACTCTACTTGTTTTCCTTCTGCCCAAAGTATTCCGCCCCTTCTTCTCATGATGATTCTTCTTCATTTGAGTCTTAACTGTCACCCTCTCTGAGAGGTCTTCCCTGATCATCCCATCCAAAGCAAAACCCTGAGTCTTCACCCCAGTACCCTGCCACGTCACTTGTACACTATCACACTTTATCTTCTGTAGATCCTACCAATACCTGAAATTATGTTATTTGTACTTATTGGTCTCTCTGCCTAATTGTCTTTCTGTCTTCCCCACAAGATATCTCTGGAGAGAGAATTTGGTTACCTCCTGCTGTATCCACTAGAGCCTATTACGTAGTGCCTGTTCCATAGCAGGCACTAAAGAATTGTTTAACGTATTGATTTCAGGTGAGAGGTGCCAGAAAGATTAAAAGGGCTAGATTTGTATGGACAAATAGGAGCCACTTTCTACCTGCCTGTTAGGCTGTTGTGTCCAGACTTTGAGTTACACGTGTACAGTTAGATGGTGAGTAGGACAGCCCTCAGCCACCATTGTTTTTGGTGTTCCTCTGTCCCCTTGTTCTCTGTCACATGCACATATACACACGCACACGCACAATCACCATTGTACAGACGGTGCAGAATGAGGCTCACGGGACTAGGAAATCAGTGTGTCCTCTGTGGCCAGAACCAAACCATTTAACTTCACTTTAACAGTGGTGTAGGTAGACAAGTCCTAAACTCTTGGACTTGGCCAGCTTGGGTTTAGGTCTCAGCTCTGTTGACCTTGGATCCAGTGCTTCCCCTCCCCTGCTCACCACGTCCCCCATGGGCTCCTGCCCTTTGCCTCCTGGGCGTTAGTGACAGCAGTCAAGGAGGTGATGGGAGTGAGGGTGGCCTGTCCTTCTCTAAGCACAGTGGGCTCCCCACTGCTCCTGATTAATTTTTATCTCCTGGCTTTGCTCTTGCCTTTCCTAAACATGGACATAAGCTGCTCAGGGGCTTGGGGCTTGCACACACACTAAAAACTGTAGAAACAGATCTTTGTTGTGTCACGAGGGTGAGAGAACAGTGTGGATGGTTGTGGAAAGAGGTGTGGATGGTGGTGGAGTGAGGTGGCAACTCTAGGAATGTGACATCCCTCTACGGACAGTGACAGCATGTGCCTGCAATAGTCACACTGAAAGGGAGTCTGGACACTGGTCTCTGGCCTTGACTCTGTTTCTTTTGGGGTTGAGTAATTATAATTTATGGAGGACGTAAGAGCCTGTACTTGAACCTGTGGCTTCTGCAGCTGCATACAGGGGAGTTATTTGCCCTGACCTCCTCCCCTAAGACCCTTGGCAATGATTGCTCTTGCCCTACATGGGGTCCTGATTTCTTTCTCCTGCCCACAGCTCCATTCTGAACCTGCCAGGGGAGTCCACACTGCGGCGAGACTTCCTGAGACTGCAGCTGGCCAACAAGGAGCGGTCTGAGGCCCTGCGGCGGCAGCAGCTGGAGCAGCAGCAGCGGGAGAATGAGGAGCACAAGCGACAGCTGCTGGCAGAGCGCCAGAAGCGCATAGAAGAGCAGAAGGAGCAGCGGCGGCGGCTGGAGGAGGTGAGCATCACTGCGGCCACCTCTGCACACTCCACACCTCTTGGCCCAGGTCGCTCCCTGAGTGTCCACCCCTGAGTCCCAATCCCACCCCTGAGGTCAGGTACCTCTCCCGTTTAGAGCGCACACATCTTAACTGCAAGGGAGGATGAAGCCAAATGCTCTTACAAGTGAAAGGCTTCCATTGCTTGGCAGGGTGTGATCTTAGTGTAGTCACCAGAAAGCAGGGGACGGCCTCCGCCCTTCAAGCCTGGCTCAGATATCACCTTCTCACTGAGGCCTCCTTGACCCCCTTACCTAAAATCCCACCCCCTCTCTCCAGCATGTCTTCTTGTTTTCCCTGCTTTATTACTTTTATGTGGCTCTTATCACCTTCACACATACTCTGTATGTGCTTTGGTCTGTCTGTCTCCCCCACTGGAATGTAAGCCCCTGAGGACAGGATATTTTGTCTCTTTTATCCCTGTTGTATCTGTAGTGCCTGGAACAGTGCTTAGCACACAGTGGATGCCTCATAAATATATGTGGAATGGATGAACTGATGTACAAATGAATGAGTCAATGATTGACAAGTGAAATATATGAGGTCTGTCCAAAAAGTATCCAGCCCTGTACTATGAAAATAGAGACATTTATTGAAGAAGATACAAGAAACATTGTGCGTAGAACAATTATGCCTCAGTCCCCTTCAAAGCAGGCACCTTGGGACCTCACACAGTTCTTCCAATCACCATCAGCTGCCCCGTTGTATTTTCCTGAATCTCATCAACTGATCTGAAATCTCTTGCCTTTTAAAAGTGATTTTAGTTTTAGGAAAAGCCAGAAGTTACAGGGCACCAAATCTGGGTTTTAGGGGCACTGAGTCCCTTGGGCAATTTGATGTTTTGACAAAAACTCTGCCTGAGACCTGATGTATGAGCTGGTGCATTGTGGTGATGAAACTACCAATCACCAGTTGCCCATAGCTGTGGCCTTCTGAACCATCTGAGCAGTTTCCATGGAGGAATGTTCAAGCTTCACACAAAATTTGATGCAGATTCGTTGCTCTGCTCACTCAGTCATTTTGAATGCAACAGCAGCCACCCAGTCCACATGCTCACTCAGTGGCGTCTACTGCCCCCACTGACTAGTTCAGTGAAGACATCATTGTTCATGCATGTGCATTCCAGCACAGTCTCCTTGGCTGCCATGTTACATCGATGTGGCTCAAACCGTGCCCATTACATTAACAATGGCTGGATTTTTTCTGGGCAGACCTTGCAGGTGTTAACTAGACCACAATGAATAAGCTGATAAGTAAAATGTCAATGTGGAAAAGCGAGACCTGCTTTTATTGATACTCCTTTGTTATTCCTCTAAACACTGAGGAAAGCATTTCCAAGTGTTTACTTCCAGACACCCTTTGGTTCCCAGGGCCTATCTTCCAGCCGGTGGGCAAGACTTGCCTTTACCTGCAGGCATGGCTCTCATTTCCATGGGAAACTATACCGCCTGCAAGGCTGGTCCTGGGCAAGGCCCTCACCTTTGTGGTCTTATAGATGTTTACCAAAGCCTGCTTCCCAGAACCTCGCTCTGAGGCCTCCTTCCTCTGTCAGATAAATCAGTACCCTAGACAGTTAGGAAACTGAGAGAGCATAGGAAGTTGGATGGCAAATGACAGGTTCACTGACTGCATAGTAACAGGGTAGTAATTATACAGTTTTTCCAAACACAGTCATACTCCTCATTAACTGTTTACAGCAATTCACTTGCATTGTCAGGTGGCCGCTGCAGTCAGAGGGGGGTGAATTGCAGACAGCAGGAGCAGATTGCTTTTTAAATGGCTCATCCAGGTCCAGCCTCCCAGGTTTAAATCAATAAGGGCCTCAGTTTCAGTTTGCACTAAATCCTGTCATTATAGCTCTAGAATATTAGTATGCAGACCAGCAGCAACAATACCCAGCAACCGCAATTATTAAGTGGCTTCTGTGTGCCACAGACTGGGTGGGGTGCTTTGCTTATATCTAGGAGCTCATCTAGTATCATGATCTCTTTGCATATATTCATCATTTTTCATGCCAAGTCCATGTACTCTCCATTTAACAAGAGGAAACTGAGGTTCAGGGAGGGGAAGTAATTGGTTCCATGTCCCAGGCCCAATAAGTGCAAAGCCAGGGTTCACACCATGTCTCCCTGATCCCATTGTCTACGTGGGCCCTGAAATGGTAAATGTAGATAAGCATCAGAGCCTTGAACTGGGATCCTCAAAATTGGACCTTGTAGGCTTCTGCAAGCAGCAGTAGGCAAATGAAGCTCTCTCTCATCTAAGTCTGTAATATTGTATGTGCAGAATGCTCAGCACACGAGAAATTTGAAGCTCACCACCTTCTAGCCTAGGACTTACACTGCGGTAGACAGAGGCATGTAGTGCTGTGGGGCAGGGACCTTCAGAGGAGTGAGCAGAGACAGAGGCGGGGGAAGGGAGGTGTGGGTGTCATCAGGCAGCTCTCAGGAGTGAAGTACAAGGCACCACAGTGGAGCTGCCTGCACCTGTGATTACTCTTCTAGGCACATATTGAAAGTCCGACAGGTCCTCGCAGCTGTGCCCTGGTGTCATCTCCTGCCCACCCCAACCAGCTTTGGTCTCTTACTGGCCTGCAGCTGAGGGCCGCAGTGCTCCTCCAGGCTCTCTGGTCTCTGATGATACAAGTCCGAGACAAGAAGGGCCTCTGCTGTTTGAATCCAGGGTTTACGCCCTTGGGCTTTTGGTCAAAACCCTCTCACCAGCTAGGTGCTGCCCGCAAGTCCTGCCTTTCCTTCCTTTTCCCTGGCTTGTGGTTGATTCCTTCCAAAAGCATTTCCCACGGCTGCCTCAACATGGGAGCATCACACCGTGAAAACCTTGACCATTTGCCTTAGTGGGTTCCTTGCCCATTGATGTTATACTGCATTTCAGGCTAAAAGCACTTACCATGTAAGTGTAGAAAATCCGCCATCATCCCATAAAACATTTAAAATACTAAAGAATGCAAACATGTGCATGGATGCACACACACACACACGTGAATTTCCTTCTTTTTTAAAAAATTTAAACTGAGGGACTCTTGGCCCTTGGATCTAGATCCGTAATTAATGTAACGTATTTTCAGAGGGTGCAGTGTAGTTTCCTTTTGTTTTTATGTTTTTGATTTTGCTTCCTTTTCCCTAGTATGATTTATTTGAGCTTTCTATGTTTTTTCATCAAGTTGCTAGAATAATCATCTCTCCCAGTTGTAAAGCACTTACCATAGGAGAGTACTCTGTTCAGCACTTTATGTGGATTGTCTCATTCAGTCGTCACAATAACCCCAGTCTAAAAATAGTGCAGCGGGGCCTCACAGAGGTTAATGATTTTCTGAAGGTCACACAGCTTAAAAAGAAAACTGATTTCAAACCCAGGGGATCAGACTTTAGAGCCCAAGGGCTGTTACTGCACCCGTCCTGCCTCGCCATGAAGCCATCGTCAACATGCTTTTCCATAGTCTTCACCGGGCCTCTCCTTCACTGGTCTTTTACCCTGAGTACTTGAGGACTTCTGAGCAAGGGCAAAGAAGCTACACCAGCAGGTGCCCATCTTTGAGCCGGCTTCTGGCTCTCCTTCTCCCAGTCAGAGGCACTGCCGAGCTTCTCATATCTCTTCTTTTGTGGCATTTTCCGGAGCCTCTCCGTTGGATG
Organism: Anoura caudifer; assembly: GCA_004027475.1. Taxonomy (NCBI): domain Eukaryota; kingdom Metazoa; phylum Chordata; class Mammalia; order Chiroptera; family Phyllostomidae; genus Anoura; species Anoura caudifer. The sequence continues at coordinate 359,935 of PVKU01000069.1, read as the reverse complement.
CAACTCAGTGTTCAGGCTCAGTGGGGCACATACACCCACAGGAACACACCCTGTAAGGCCTCGCTCGCACAGAAGGCAACTGCATGCCTGAGGGCACTTTGTGCGCCAGCGCACACAAGCCCTCGCTTCTCACGGGAAGCAGGAATGCTTGTGACTGCAGGACATCGGGATTATACCAGCTTTATCTTTTGATCCTATATCTTGCCCCTATTGCTCACTGGAGAAGAAAAAGAAATATTGCATACTCAGATGGCTGTAAATTCTGAACACCTGAGTAATGAATGTCCCTGCCACCAAGGACTCCCCTCCTGCGTCCTTCTCTGGCTGGATTCCCATCCACGTGTGCTGCCTGGCCTGGGGTGACAACTTTCGTTTCTGGCATCCATAGTTAGACTTGCAAATTTCGCATCACTGTGGTCAGGTAGGCTTGTGTAAGCCTCCAGGGAAATGCATTCCATTTCCAAAAAAAGGCCCTTCCAATGCCCTTTCTGTGACACAAGGCTCTGTAGGCTATAGCCTTTGTCTTAGTGATCTCAGCTGTCACCTCCTAGAAGAGCTTTCTAAGGAAGCCCTGCATGTCCTTTGCTATTTATGGCTAACCATGTGGGTAAGGCTACATTCTAAATCAGTATCTGTACATTCTTAGGAGGACTTTGTACACTTTGAATGTAGTCATTTATCAGCATGTGAAAAGCACATGGCTTCAAGGCAATTAAATGGTGGGTACAAGACTCACAGCTTGTGACCAGTGATAAAGCACAATGTATAACTGAGTTCTAGGAACTTGATTAAACCCAGCTCAGGTGAGTGAGTCCAGCAATAGTGAGACAAAGTATGTAGAGGGCTTCTTCTATTTTCATTCAGCTCGATAAAATCTTTTGTTACTTGGCCTACACAAAGCATAGCTTATTTTACTCTCTACTACAGTTAGGGGCCAGGAGGTGTTGGGACACCCACTCCGATCATCTTTTCAGACACTGACCTTGAGTGGAAGAGTTGTAGTGATGCCTAATTCTGCTCAAGGGTTTTGAGAAGATACCAGTGATTTATATATATTTTTCAACTCACAGAGGGCCTTGTATACCTCCATTTTGGAAAGAGTGTGTCTAAGTCACAGGAATGAATCAGATTTACCCCAGGAACACCAACGTGCTCTGTGGTAGTAAGGTTATCTTTCAGAGACTTGTGTTAATAAGTTTTTCAAGCCACCAAGGTCTCATTTAGTGCCCTTCAAGACCATCATAACATAGTCCAATGATGACCTAAAAGATAGTATAATGCTTTTGTTCTATTGCCTGAAGGGTTTTTAAAGACTTTTTTACTTATTTATTTATTTACTTTCAGAGAGAGGGGAAAGGAGGGAGAAAGAGAGGGATAAAGACATCAATGTGTGGTTTCCTCTCATGTGCCCCCACTGGGGGTGCAGCCCACAACCCAGGCATGTGCCCTAACTGGGAATCGAACCAACTACCCTTTGGTTCATAGGTCAGCACTCTATCCACTGATCCACTATTGCCTGAAGTTTTTTTGTTTGTTTCTTTGTTTGTAATACCACTGGTATCTTATTGACTAGTAATAGTGGAGCCCTAATGTACAAAGTGAGAGACTGGCAGTCTGAGCAGTGATTTCCCTATAAGCCTCTTTCAAGGACATTGAGCTCAATTTTTTTTTAAGTGTATAGTAGAATTAAAACCTTTTTCCTATTCCTGTAGGCAGTCATTTAACAAAATTAGTGAATACCTACCTCTCCTATACAGGCACTATACAGGACACTGGGAATACAGCCTACCGTTATGAGACAACATCTGTGAGGGAAACAGGCGTCAGGCAAATAATCACCCAAATCACCATTCGCTGTCATTGCCAGAGTGATATGGTGGAGAAGAACATGCTCTGAGTGCATGTACCAAGGGCAGGAGCCTAGCCTGGTTCGGAGGAACCCTGGTCAGAGTTGGCTGAAGGAGAGCAGAGGATGATGGGAAGGGAGGCCAAGGCACAGTCTTGCAGGGCTTCTTGGGCCAAGTTAAGGAGTTTCACATTTTGCTCTAAGAATAGCAGGAAGACATTGACATGTGTTATCCAAGGAAATGCGATCAGATCTGCATTTTTAAAATGCAACTTTGGCTTTTGCCAGGAGAGTAACTGGAAAGAGCATGAGTAGGTGGGAGAGTCAAGTTAGTCCAGCCCAGAGAGGCTAGTGCTTTATGTGGATTGTGAAAAGGAGAGATGTAGCCTGTAGAACAATGCAGGGCATGCTGGTTGCCTAGATGTCAGAGATGAAGGAGAGTGGGCAGCCACAGACGGTTCCCGACATCTACTGGAGCATCCAGGTAGAGGACCAGGTTTGGTAGCAAGAGGATAAGGTCAGTTTGGAACATAGTGAATTTATGATGTCTATGAGGAAGCCAGTGGTGATGCCAAGGATGCAGTTGGATTATATAGAGAGAGCTATAGAAGAGGGGTGAATCTTGGGAAAGATGAGAATTATTAGTTGATAATAATGGAAGTATACATTGAGAAGAGAAGATAGTCTGGGCCCGAGGTCTGAGAAGTGAGTAAGGGAGGAAAAGCCAGCAAAGAAGACTGGTAAGGACATAGAAGGAACACCAGGAGACTTTGATATTGTTGCAAAGAAAATCAAGGATTTGAACCTGAGGACACAGTCAAAGAGGCCAGCTCTGCAGAATGCAGCCTGAAGTTCAAGTATGCAGCAGCATCCTTCAGTTTCAATAGCTAAAAAGAAATTTTTAGAAGTAACTTCTGTGTGGTACCCTTTAGAAACACATTCATTTCCTGTTTGTTTTGGAGGAAAAGAATTACTTGCTCAGGAAGTCAGATCTGGTTTTGAAGTGGAAAGTCACCTATGTGAATTTGAGGGCCACTGTGCCCCACCTGCATTCCCTGGAAGTTCTCAGAGTCTCCCCATGCCCCCACTTCCTGAGCTCTATGGGGAAGACTACTAATAAAGCTTGTTCCCACCACCAACTTGTTCTAAGGTTTGACCAGGAAAATAGATGTGAAAGAACTTTGTCAACTGCCGAGAGCTAGACAGATTCGCTCTTGAAGGACTTGTCAATCCCAGTTTAACTTTTACCAAGGACACTCACCTCATGGTTCCATTTAGAGAACTTGTTGTAATTACATGTTTGTCCACTTATGGCCGACTTTGCTTACCTTCTCTCCGAGCGTTTGTTTTCACTCAGGGTAACCGGGCCAGTCTCATAGGAGCTGTGCCAGCTCCAAACCCAAAGAAGCCACTGTTTATAAGGTTGTTCTTGGGCACCCAAGTAGTTTCTCCCAGATGCTCTGAGACCAAAAAGTGGAGGGGGGAAGGCAAGGAAGGGGCAGGGGAAAGCTGCATGTCTCTTTAAGAGTCAGTACATACTGGACAACATATCGAAACTCTTGAAAGTCTCCTGGGCACAGAGCATTTGGAAAAATTCAGTTGAGAGTAGTTTGTTGGCTAACAGTTTCCTTAGTAGATAGAAGTTTTTTAACTTTCTGGTGCCTCAGGTTCCTCATTAGTAAAACTAGAGTAACAATAGCACTTATCCTTGCCACCCCCACCCTCCATCCTCCCCCACCCCCACCCTGGCCTATTGTGAGGATCAAATGAGTTAGCTCACCGAAAGCCTTAGAATAGGCTTAGAAGACACTTAGTACATATTAGTTGTTATTATTGGAACTGGGTGCATTTGACCTAAGTCAGAGGTATAATTTCCAAAAGTTTAAATTCTTTTATGTGGAGCAGTAAAACCCTCTTGAATTTATTAAAATAAAATGTACCAACAGGTAAGCTTTTATTTATGTCTTCTGAAGAATATTTTTTATAAGACTAGTAGGAATTCAGTTATATCATTAAGAGAAAAAAAATCACCGTTAGTTTTTTAAATGGTAGTATAGCAGGTTAATGTAGGGGTGAAGTCCCCCAGCTTTGAAGCTGTGGAGACCAGGGTGTATTCTAGCTATGTGGTCTTGGGCAAAGTACTTACCGCTCCGAACCTAAGCTTCCTTATATACTTGTACACACAATTAAGATACTATTGGTGGTTCAGGATGATTGTGCAAAGTAAAGGGAATCATATATACAAACCTTGGCACTATGCCTGATACAGGAATGGAGTGAATATGTCATTGTTATTATAGAACTGATAATTTCAAAGTCGTTAGGTTTTGTTTGTTTGTTTGAAAGGTTTTCTATATAGATAAGATTTCCCATTTTCTGCCATCCTTAGTTCTCTAATGTACTTTCTCTGTGTGCTATAAAACTCGGACTTTTCCATCCCTTTTTGAGGGCTCTTCCCTGAGAGCACCCCTATTCCTGTGTCTTTCTGGGGTCTCCATCTGCTGTTCACTTAGCCGGCAGCCCTGTCCTTGTCAGCGCAGGGAGGCAGCCCATCTCCAGATTTCTGAATGTACCCCATTTAGACCTCGGAAGGTCTCCCCTTCCCCTTCAGGCCTCAGGAGGCCTTCCTCTGGAGAGCTCTGCTTTTCAATGGATTCTAAGTATCTCTTGCTGTCATTTCCAACACTATATAATTATGACCCCATTGTTGCCAAGTGGCTGCAACAAGTCTTGCGTCGCACCAGTACCTAAATTAAACCCGTAAGAAGAAAGAGTTCTTGTGATGTCTGAATATAAGCTCTGGTCATCGGGGGCACTGTACATCAGAAGTAACCCCTTCACCTGGAGGGTAGAAGCAAGGTAGTCAAGAGTATAGCTAGTAAATGACTGCATGGGTTTGAATCCAGCTCCACCACTTACTGCCTTTGTGATCTTGGGCATGACATGACTCCTCTCGGCCTCAGCTTGCCCATATATAAAATGGGGTAGTGGTAATTTTGAGGAGCAAATGACTAAATACATACAAAGTACTTAGAACAGTACCTGGCACCCAGTAAGTATGTGAATAAATTTAAGCACAGGAAGGGAAAACTCTTTGTTTCCCATTATCTGCCTTGTTGTGGCTACTCCAAGTCCTCTCCTTTCGAGGTGAGGGCTCCGAGTTGAGTGCAGCCTGCGCAGGCTCAGTGGGCAGAAGCAGGAGATGGGAACATGAGTGTGGCTTTGCACCAGTGCAGAATTCCCAGCCACTGGGCCACACTCCCAGGCCCTTAGTAGAAGAAAGCACCATGAGCAAGAATAACTCCCCGCTTTCAGGGCCTGGAGTGTTCATTCATTGACACTGCTGAGAAATGGCCTTTAACTCACTTACCTGATAATTAACTGTAAGCATCCTGATAGGTGCATGAGCAGTGGTCACTGGTGAGGGGCCGAGTGGCCCTTTATTCCTGGATGTTGTTAGCATCAGCACAAAGAATGAATGCTTTCTAGCTGGGATTTAGCTCCATTATTTCAATAACTGAACAGAAATTATGAAACAGCTGGGAGCCAGGCCAACAAAGTGGATGCTCTTTGTCCTAGGCGGGCCTGCCCCTGGGCCTGTGACGATGGTCTACAATTGCACATGCGTACATATCACGCTTGTGCTTCAGAGGCTGGGTGGTGTGCATGGATGTACGGAACCCTGCTTCTCAGTGGATCCCAGAAGTTCTGACTTACCTGCTATGCTGCAGGAGGCAGGACTTTGTGTGGTCCCTGGGGTCCGTGATGGGAGGGGTTTCCTGCCAGGGTGAGGAAGTTGGGCTGAAATTCTTGTACGGCATCTTAAAATGCTACAGATATTTTAAGTCCTTTTTCCCAGAACCCTTCCCACACTTTCAAGGAATGGGAAGGATATGCTAGTATTTTATATGTACAGCATTTCATACCGGAAAGACGTTGCTGCCCACAGGTGGATGGCAGGTATGGCTTCCCAGTGACAGCATACCTTGGGCAGTACAGACCTGCCTTGCACTGTCTGGGCTCTCCATGGAACTTTTTTTTAATCCATCTAGTCTGCATTTCTTGTGTTTCACAATCACTATTTTTAGTTGTTCCTAACCATAGAACTATGACAACAAGATAGTTTCACAGACAGTATTATTTCACATGACATTTAAATTCAGTTTTCATTTCATTAACATTTTCTTCAAAGATTAATTTTCGGGATTCATAGAGGTTGGGGGACGTAAGGGGCCTGAAAAGTGATCTAAGACACTTCTTCTCTCAAGGCAAAAATCCCCTCGACAATATTCCTCAGAGTCATTTAGCCTGTTTAACATATAATCTCTGCTTATACCTTTAGAGGTTTGATGTAGCATATTTTATCTTTGAGCAACTTATCCTGTTATTGATTCAAGTCCTTATGAATTCCTATGTTAATACAAGTTATGCCAAAGAAAATCAGAATGCCTTCCACATCCTCCCCAAAAGTGTTGGAAGGCAAATGATAATGTTCCTCCCCGATGTCACCTGTGTCGGCAACCTTTCCACATGTGATATGATTTCGCACCTTTAGTAACACCCCAGATGTGCAGTGTGGCCCTGTCCCTAGACATTTTATTAATAAAATCATTTATAATGGGCTTGTTTTCATAGGACTCAATCTGGAATCTCATATTAAGGCTTCCAAATAATGGCAGAAGGAATTTAGGAGTTATATAGACACTTGACCTTGACACTGACCTACAGAGTCACAGGTACTCAGCATGTCCACCAGGCCATTCTTGCTCCTCTATAGGAATCCCAGGAAAACTCAGGTAGCCATTCTCCCTGGGGAAACTGTTGTAGCACAGAGATAATAAGGAGCTTGTGAATAATCCCATTGATTAGCATCCATAGAAGAGACAGGACCAGAAGTCTTCATTAAGCCTCCTCACAGCTCCGTCTGCTAGAAATGTCTAGATGCTCAAAGACCAGCATGGCACACGTGTTCTCAGAGAGTGCTGAGCCATGGGGCTGCCTGCTGTTCCAAAGTTGGCCCGGGAGTTCAAAGGAACAGTTTACGCAGTTAATTTCCGGGAAAGCTCTGAATGGGTAGGTCGGATGATTTATCTTTCATCTTATAAAGAGCATAAAAAGAAAATGATGAGGTCTATGTAGCCTGTCCAGCTTCCTTAATGGCTCTCTGATTCCTTTTTCTGTGAAGAAAAGATAGGTAACCAAATGAAGATAGAAAGAGAAAAATATGGCCACCTGAGAAAGCGTAGGACAGTATCTTTCACATGGTATACCAGCTTCTTCCAGCTCCGCAGAGATGGCACGCCAACAGCCAGGCACAGAGTGTAGTCCTAGCTTTGCACTTAACCACTGAGTGAACTTGGGCAAGCTATTGGCCTGTGTGTACGTCAGTTTCCTTATCTGTCAAATTGGGATAATGACCAGTAGTCTGTGCCTAGAAGGATTGTGGTAAAAATCGAATGAGTTAAGGTGAGTGAAGAGCTGAGAACAGTGTGTGGCATCATAGGAGGCACTACGTAAATGTTTGTTTGCATCATCAATTGTTACTGTTATTTTTTGTTATTCTGATTATGTTGTTGGGTAGTGAATTCAGGGGTGTGAGACTGCTTCACCATCACTCTCTTGTCCTTCCTATAAAAGAAAGTTTGGAATCCCAGTTTTAGTTACAAGAAATGCCCTTGCCCTGTCATGGATGATTTGCTATGGTCTTTTGAAACTAACACTTAGTACATGTTAAATTGTGCAAATGAAGTGCCCAGAAGCTTCTGTGAAGTTTTTACAGAGCAGTCGTACTTAAGTGAGGGGCATGTGTGCTGTGTGGCTGGTTCAAAGGACTATACTACATCCTTTCATTCTGAGTGTCTTTGAACAGAGAGCCCCTGAGTCTAGGGGATGGTTTGAGGTACTTCCCAAGGAGCTCAACTTGATCCAGAGCCAGCAGCTTGCTGTCCCTCCGGAGGCTGACTCAGGTCCTCCATGGTCAGTGGGGTCCCCATCACCACTTAGAAGAGGCCACCAGGGTGAAAACCAAGAAGAGCTCACTAAAACCAAATTCTGAGAGAATTCTGCTTTGGTTCACTTCTCATTCTGAATCCTTAGTAGATTTTTCCCTTGCAATGCAGCACATCCTTGCTGAACTCTGTAGAATGAACAGACCTGAGAGATCATCTAATCTACCCCCTCCTAGAACATTGGGTTACGGTGATTTACTCAAAGTCACGCAACATTCACTCACTGTTAAATATTTATTGAGACTGTGTGGTCTGCAGTGTTTGTTTTGGTCACAGAGCAAGACTAGATTCTAGTCTTACTATTCTCATCTGGTGTTCTTTCCTCTCAGCCCTTTGCCTCTCTTACCCACCCCTGTCACTAGGCACATGTCGCAGTTCATCTGTGGGATAGTAATTCTCAAGTGTGGATGTCACCTGTGTGTCTATATAATGCAACATGTGAGGTATCTAAAAGATAGACCTAGGGCCCAAAATCTTTACACAATGGCATCTAGCCATGTTTTTCCAAAATCCACAAGGTTATGAGAACAAGACTCAATTTCAACCTGGATGTTTGGTAAGCAGGTAAAAGCAGCTAAGTATCCCATCTGAAATTTCTTAAGGGTATTGAAGGAAGCACTGATGGTGACAGGAGAGATGGAGTATCTTTTGCTTAGTTCCTCCCCACACTCTCACTGTACTTCCTACTACATCTCTAACTGATAGAACACTCTCCTTGGTACTAGGGGCTAGGAGGTAGTAGGGCATAGCATGGAAATAGTGTGGAGTCAGACCAACCTGGGCTTGATTCCAAGCTCCACATTTTCCAGCTATGAGACATGGAATAATTTACATAACTTCCCTGAGCCTCAATTTGCTTGTCTATAAAATGAGAACAGTAACAAACTCTTATCATCAGTTTGCGTGGTTAAATGAGCTGAAGCATGTAAATCACTCTGCCCAGCAAATACCTGGCACTTGTAGACAGTGCCCAGTATAACTTGTACTCATTCCAAGATTTTCCCCTAACTTATCTTGAGGTCGTTGACAAGGCATGAAACCTTCCTGAGAGTCTATAAAAGAAGGAAATTTTTAGTTGACATTTGGCCCTCTTACCTCACAGGACTCTAAGTAGAATAACCTGTGGTGAAGTACTTTTTTAGGTGAAAAACAAACAAACAAACAAAAAAACCCCACCATACATAGAGATTACAATTCTCTACATTTTTCAAAAGATTCCACATCCTTAGAATGGCCGGTGGCCTGTACTTACCTGTATTCGCTCGGGTGCACATACTGTCTTTATGATCAGAAAAGAGATTGTGTTCAGTGTCCCCTCAGGTCCCAGCAGGCTCTGTGTTGTCCCGGAAGCTCACTCCAGCCAGCTCTCCAATGTCAAGGTCAGACCATGTTGGTCCCCACTGCTGTGGAAACGATTTTAACCACATTCAGGTGACATAAACAGAGGTGGCATCTTCGTCAGCAAAGGGCCAAATTACAAGTCTACAGTTTCTCGGATATTTTCATTTTGATCTTTTTAAGGAAGATTTTGAGGTTTTAAAAGACATGGAAGGCCAAGATTTGTTTTTTATTTGTTTATTAGTGTAAATCCTTTCTTCATTCCAAAAAGAGAAATGAAGGTAGTTTACAAAGATTAAGACAGCAACTAAAAATAAAATAAATAAGAAAATAAAGTGGAAGGGACTAGAAAATAGAAGAGAAAAACAAGATGGAGCTGGGCCAGGGTCAGTTCCCAGAAAGCCTGCACAGTGAGAGTCCTAGCAGCTGAGCGAACAGGCAGACTCAAAGGGCTCAAGACTCACGTTGTGCATCAGGCAAGAGTAAACGTGTCACTCCTTCCGAGCCTTCTGAGATAATGGGAAACCTGTACCCTTGCCCAGTCATGGTGAGTGGTGTCGTGAACAATGGGCAAGGCGATATTCCCACCACACGCACAGTGACTAGCTTCATTAGGCTGTTCTGATAACATTGTAAAATGCAGTTTATGGCCTCACAGTCCATCAAAGTCACTTCTGCAAGAGCCAGAGCCCCCTGTGCGGTTCACACATTCCTGCTGGCTAAACTCCATCTGAAAATAGCATTTAAAGAAACAAAAGGAAGGAAAGATCAACCCCACAGTCTGTGTCATGAACATCCATGAGGATTATTTCTCATGACGTAAGGATTAATAAGGGTTGAATATTAAGGGTTAAGGTGACATTCTCTTGCCAGAATGCAAAGACCTGAAATTCTGCATAGTCAGTTGGGGTAAATGTATATAATCTTGAGGTTTCCCTGAGCAGAGTGCAGGATGATTGTCCTCATTAAAATAAACTTCCTAGTTCATACAGTTGAAAGGGCAGCCATACAGCCTCCTCCTGGAGGTGGCCAGATGGGGAACATCCACAGAGAGTATCAAATTGTTATTAAAAAAATCATTCTTTTGGAATACCAACAGAATACAAAGGAGATAAGAGGACCCTGGTGACCTGCTCCATAGAGCAAGGCTACAGTGATTTTAGCCTGGAAAATTTTCAGAGTATCATTGGTTGTCCCCCAGCCAGGAAAAAACATCTAGGAAACTTATAAGAACCCACTGAATCTCTAATTTTAAGTGATATAACTTTTGGAGATGCATCTAAGAAGCTGTGGGTGAAAATATAATTCCAGGTAACTCCATCCAGTGGGGGCATCAGCTAAGAATTTTAGAGTGATTGGTTTAAATCATTCTTTTTTGACAGCAGAACCACTGACATCTTCATGCATAATTTGAATGAAATTCAGAAATACTATTCTTCCCTTTTCCACTTCTTCTAGCTAGACTTAGTCCCTTATTTTATTTTTCTTTTGCCTTTCTCTGACATGGCAAATAGATACTATGCCAGTGCCAACCAGAGGTGGGTCTCTGCTTAGAAAAACATTCTCAGGCCTTGTCTGTGCTCAGCATAAAAGACTCTTCTGGCCTGGAAGGTTTACAAGGGTAAAGGGTGGTGTGAGGCTCCACGAGGCTTTCTCCCCTCTCATGCTACCCAATGCATCTTCTACCTATGATATATACAAGTGTCATGGTATCAGGCCCTGTATCGGATAGAGTGGGAGACAAAATCTGGAGCGGAACAGAGACCCTACCCACAAGGAGGTTCAGCCTAGACAGCAGAGCAGGGAAGACATGCTCGGATGACCAGGGCATGAGGTGCAATGGGTTCTACCCTACATATACTGTAATAGGAAGGGAGACCCCACCACAGAAATATAGGAGGATGCTGTGTTATATTCTTTTGCCTCAAGTTTTTTACTCAGTTAAGTTCGGCAAAATCCTCTTTGCACCTCCGAGGCATCAGGTTCCAAGGGAGAGACTGGGGTGCACCAGGATCAAATCTCAAAGAACTGCTGCCCACAAGAGTCATCAGAGCTTTTGTACAGGTGTCAGTTCGAAGCCCAGGATGTGATCTTTCTCCAACATGCTCTGGTATGTCCCCTCGAGCAGCCCTATGCCCAGGAGGAGAGAGAGCAAATGTTTACCTGGAAAGGCATTGACATTGAAACACAGCAGCTGGAAATTGGCAAGGTGCCCTCAGAAGGCTGGGGAAGTGATTTATTTTTCCAGCCTCACCACAGGAACCAGAGCCCCGGCAGATGCCTCCATGAGTTAGCGGCAGCTGAACTGAGTGAGATCAGTATTAATTATTAGTCATTTTCGAGTGTCTTTCTCAGAAACTACAGAGTACTTGGGAAGCCCAGGTCCTCTCGAACTGCAATCAATACTGTGTACACCTTGCATGGCGACCTGAGTGGCATGTAATTATAAAACAGTATTGATTCCTAGCAAAGCAGTTGAAAAAGTACAAATTCTTCCCATAAAAATCTGCTAACTCTTCCAAAGGCTTGATTTTTTTTTTTCCCCTGAAGAAAGGGACCAATGGTGAGAGTGAAAAACTTGAAAAGTTAGCTAAATTAGAGCTATTCTCTGCTAGGAGCCAGATCTGTACACATAATTATTTTATTCTCCTCACTGGCACTGACTGGCTGAGTGTTGGAAATATCTCTCTGTTTTGAATCTATAATCCAAATTATTCTATCAGTTCCTATGATGATGTTTTCTACTCACACCTTCCTATATTTTTTTTCTGTGAAACAATAATTGCATGTCTGGACTTGATTCGTGCCTACCCCCCTTGTTCCCTTCCCTAGACCTGCTTGTGCTCCTCCATGGCACCATCTGCTGTGCCCCTTGGCCGGGAGCATCGGTTCCCCTTACGCACGCCATGCTCACCCGACTGCCTGTTTTGTTTTGGTACAGTTCGAATTTCTACTTCTAAGTTGGTGTCCACTCCAGTCCTGTTAAAATAGCTGAAAATCTGGGCGGGTTTTCATCTTTCCTCCTTTTGGCTTTATCTCCATCCTCAGCAGCAGTTTGAACATGGACTCTCCTAATGCCTTTGCTCCTTCACTCGTTGATGCCCCACGGTTTTCTGCCTGGATCCATGGAATGGCCTCGCTCTGCCCTCCAGCTTCCAGACTAACCCCCTCCCCTGGCTGTTAGGAAGCCTCCTGAAAATACAAGTCTGATCGTGGCATCTGACTGCTTATAGTTCTCCAGGGGCTCCCCATCGCTTGCAATCTAAGGTGGACAAGCCATTGTTGGTCTGAACATGATAGACGTTGAGTCCCCCACAATGCAGCGTATCTCCTGAGCCTCAGAGGTGATGGGAAGGCAGCAGCCCTGAGGATTGCAGGCGGGAGCCACATCACATGGGAAAGGCCGCCTCATTCTGAGCTCCGTTGGAGTTCTGAGTCTCTGTGGTCACTGGGGCTGTGACAGAGCTTTTGTACCGGAAAGCCTTTCCCCTGCTTGTGCAGAGCTGGCTTGCCAGTGGGATACAGTCACAATACATGCTATTTGAGTAACTCATGTTTCCTCAGGCAGGAAGTGAATTGTTGCTGAGAATATTACAAGGGAATGGACCCCCTGGGATGTCCCCTCCAAACCTGGTCTTTGAGGAAGAAGAAATCATAATGCCAGTGCTGGGCTGTGACACAAAGGAAAGGGCCTGTGGCATTTCTCAAAAGGGACACTAATGGTGTGGGGCATGAAAAATCTTTTGTAACGTATGACTATCCTGTATATAGTGGGGTGTCTAGCATCCCTGGCCTCTCGCACTAAAAGGACGGCATGCCCCTCAGTCACCAGGACCAGCAGAAACCCGCCCACGCTCCCTGCACACTGCAAGAGCTCCAGGGACCAGGGAGCAGTGCTGCTCCCGGCTGAGACGCCTTGGCTCCTGAGACCATCCAACGAGGCTCCTCCTCCCTGAGAGCACAATGGAGAGCTGGATTAATCTGCTATCTTTCTGTCACTCCCATGCCTCTTCACCTTTGTCATGATTGCGCTCTGATTGAAATCACATTTCTTGACTTTGAAATCAAGCTCCACCACTTACTGGGATTGACCTCGAATATGGGTGTCACCTTAAGCAATTATTTAATCTCTCTGTGCCTCAGTTTTCTCACATAAAATGGTGGGTAATAATAATATCTGCCTCAGAAGATTTTTGTGAAGGAGGATGAAAGGTCCACCTTCGCTGTCCACCGTCAGAGCTTTAGTGATTGGATGAGATGATGGTGGCTCCTGAGCTTAAGGGTCTTCCTTGAGTGAGGAGTTGAAGTTGATACTTCAAAGTGCAAACTCCAGGAAATAAAGAAAGGTGGCATGGTGGACCAGGTGGGAGTCGGTAAACTCGCCTGTACCCTAGGCTGTTAATTACTGTGTGCCTTAAAGGTGTTACTTTACCTCTCTGGTTTCTGCTTTCTGTAGCTATGAAATGTTTGCCCTAGATGGTGTCAAAAAGACTGAAGGACATGAGCATTGTGAATGTGCTTTAAAACCTATAAAATCTCATAAACAGCTTGATAAGATGTAATAAGTAACATTATACCTTGATGTTTCCTCCACCCCGATTGAAAAACCCCTGTCAGCCGGTTGGGAGAACGCACTTAATGGGAACTTCTCAAGACGGATGTATAAACCCAGAGAGCCCACTTGCAGGGCAAGGAGCAGGGTGTTCTGCATGACACTGAATTGCTCTGTCACCTCATTCTGTTTTGTTTGTTTTGCTTTTTACTTTCAATATTATTTTGTATTAGTTTCAGTTGTACAGCATAGGGGTTAGACAGTCATGTACTTTACTACGTGTTTTTCTTAATATTTTCAGTACCTATAGTTATCACATTATTGTTGGCTGTATTCCCTGTGCTGTATTGTACAACTTTGTGACTATTTTGTAACCGTTGGTTGTACTTCTTACCTTATTCTTGCCAACGTGCCCCCCAAGGCACAGGAGCAAAGGCCCCTGTGGGCATGTAGGCATCTCATTAAGAGCTCACATGTGCAGGTCTGCAGCTTTCTCTGCTGGCTTCCTGACACCACCACCCCCCATTGTGTTCAGTTCATTCACGGTTGTCTGCTTGTTGCCCCCCCAGCAACAAAGGCGAGAGAAGGAGCTGCGGAAGCAGCAGGAGCGGGAACAGCGCCGGCACTACGAGGAGCAGATGCGCCGGGAGGAGGAGAGGAGGCGTGCGGAGCACGAGCAGGTACAGCTGGGACTGGGGAGCCCCGCAGATGGCCCCAGAGCACCAGCTGTCTCTGGGGTATGGGTCACCTTCCCTTGAGACTGCTCAGTTTAAGCAGGTTTTTATTCTTTCTCAAGCAACTATTCTCACCCGTTCAAAAAGTCAAATGCACAACCTTGGCAATGCCCACTCATTCAACCTTGCTTCCTACCCATGCCCAAGTCCGGTGACATACCCTGATCTTTTGATTCTCCCAACCCCCGGCATCTACTGTGAAGGTAGCGCTGAAGCATGATAAACGAGCCACATCCTACTCTTTCATTGCTTCAGAAGAGCTTTTCTGCACAGGCAATCTCTGGTCTCCGTGACTTTGAGCCACTGATGCAGGCCCCCCTCCCTTTGTTGGAACCACATTCTAACAGCACAGTAAAATTCTGCAGGGTGGTTCTGTTACAAAGACAGTGCACAATGGCACACTTATTGTATCCCTGCTGTTTGTGCAGGAGCCTCCACTCTTTATAGCATTGTTAATTCCAGGTAGCCCATAAAGAGGGAACCTGTAATGAAAAGCTTTAAAATGTAGCTGGTTTTATTAAAACCAAATAGATGCAGCAAAGCACTGAGCCCTCTCGGTCAGCTATTGTGGGTGGCGGGCTTGTGCTTTTGACTGCATTGAAATGCTTTTGCTTCTGTGCGGCATACTTCTGTTTATGAGGAGGTGTCTGGGTATTTTTTTTCCCTCCTTCCTTCCACACTTTACTTGACAGCTCTTGTCACCTTTGAAATTACCAGTTCTTTTTCTCTCTCCCTTTCTCTCTTTGTGTTCCTCTGAATTCTCTGCTGCCTACCTCTCCAGGAGTACATCAGGCGACAGTTAGAGGAGGAGCAGAGACAGTTAGAGATCTTGCAGCAGCAGCTACTGCATGAACAAGCTCTACTTCTGGTAATGGGAAAGCCAAGAGCCAGCTGACCTGCTCTGTGTTCATTGTATGTGTGCTCACGTGTGTGTGTGTGTGTGTGTGTGTGTGTGTGTCCTCCTAACATGCCAGTCCAGAAGAGGAGATCCTTCAAGCCCTGTGGACCTCAAAAATCTCATGGAGACTTCATATGTTTCCTGACCCAGTTTTCCAAGTCTCAGTACATTCAATACACTTGCTATGTTTTCTTTTTAACTCCATCTATCTGTAAAACTTTAACATGAATCCAGACTCATTATAACTTCAGACTTTTTTTGAGACCCGCTGTGTTTATTGCAGAGTGATTTTTAAGGTCATCGGCAACATGCTAGAGTACAATCACAGCAAAATGCACCTCTTCCATGAAAGCCCGCTCAGCGCCGCAGTCATGTTTCATTTGCAGACTGTTAGTCCTGCCCTTATGATGGGAACATTTTGTGTTCCCTGCTTATGCAGCTTCCATTTGAAGCACTTTTTTATTATTATTGCAGTGCTCTCCAAATGAGCTTCTTGGTATTTTTTTTTTCTAACTGAACTTTTTATTCTGTGGTAGTATGATATTTTTTAGCCTGTATATAAGTTTGCTGATGGCTTTTGTTGATCCAAGTTCAGGCAATGTCTTTAGCTCCTCTCCTAGTTTTGTACTTAATTGTACATGTTTGAATGGTTTAATAACTAAATCAGGAAGTGGATGGCTCCTTACAGGGGTTGTGTACTGACCATACAAATGTCCTCATTATTGCCACTTTCCTGGTTGTAATTCATCAAGGCTAAGTTACTTTGCAATGGGTAGTATTCTGTAGGGACTGCCGTTAAGGCAATAGCCTTTTCACTAAATGTCACATTCTGTGCAGACGTTAAGCCAAACCTGTAGCGTAGCTCTGTGGCACATCCTCATATCCCCCTGTCATTATCGGGGTCCTCTGTTATTTAGCATCACTTTTGACTCCACTGCATGCTTAGCTGGTACCGGCCAATGGTTTCTCTATGGTGATTTTGCTACTCTTTCCTGATCTGGACAGGAATATAAGCGCAAACAATTGGAAGAACAGAGACAAGCAGAAAGACTGCAGAGACAGCTAAAGCAAGAGAGAGACTACTTGGTTTCCCTTCAGCACCAACGGCAGGAGCAGAGGCCTGTGGAGAAGAAGCCACTGTACCATTACAAAGAAGGGATGAGTCCTAGTGAGAAACCAGCATGGGCCAAGGAGGTAAGTCAGCAAGCAAGTGTACCCACACCCTGTTGGCCAGGCTGTTGGCTATAATGAGTTCATCCAAAGTGGAGAGTCAAACTAGTGCTATGAATCAGGAAAACAATTCACTATAAAATATGCATGCTTTGCTTTTGGAAGAGCCATAACATTATTTCTGTAGAAAAATTGCAAGTCACCTTAATCTTTTTTTTTTTTTTTTTTTGGTATTTGCAAATGGAGTGGATTTTTGTAAATAAAAACAAGAAGTAGAAAAATTCTTTCCCTTATAATAGTCCAAATGAGTTTGTAGCATGAAGATTTTTAGTGACTTTTCCATGGAATTATATGACTAAAGGCGTAAGGAATTCTAGGTAAAATCATTTATCATCTATACCTAGCCCCTGAAACTGGTCATTACTATTGTCACTAACACTCCATTTCCTTTGGTGGTACCAGTGGACACACATTGGCCTCAGACTTGTGGCTGTGATATTCACTTCCAGGGTCAGAAGTCATTTGTTTTGCAAATACTTCCAAAGTATTGGTCCTTGGCTCTGTGATGAGCTATTTTGAAAATCTCATTAAAAACTGTTGGGGTAGTAGAAAGAAAGGGTGATAAGCAAATGGATAAAGCAAACAAACAAAATAGTAACTCCAGCCAAGGCCAACAGCTCTTATAGGGAATCACTGTATTACCTCACATGTGTAACACCCTGGTTTTGAGCCCTGTCGTTATTTATGGTACCTAGTGATTTCCTTTCTTGTGAGCAGAGCTCATCATTTAAAAGGATCTTGGCATTGTTTTGTCTTCAGGTACTTATAGCTAGAACATATTTCAAGTTATTTAGACTACAATATTACCAGAATCAGATTTCTTATGTAAGAACCTAATTTTATAAAAATTTTGTTTTTCTATTCTCTTACATATGTACAGAAAATGCTTGAAATCATGTCCTAATGATAATGACAGCTGTTTAGGGGAGGAGGAAACTACAGGGTTTTTTCTTCAAACATTTTTGTACATTTATATATTGTTTACATCCTTTGTAATGAGTATGCACTGTTCTTATAAAAGGTTTTTTCTTTTAAAACTTAAAAAAACTAAATTTGTAGAGAAAATCATTTGATTTGCTGTAAAGGAAATTTTTGATCATTTTCCCTTTGAGTCTGTAAATATGATTTGCATTTACCTAGGTCTGTAATACCTGCCTTGTTCTCGTAGATCAATAATTCAACTTTGTGATTCCACTCCCAGGTACAGCGCCAAGCCCTTAATAACCTACTATTCTTCCAGCTAAGCAGAATCACTGTGCTGTTAAACAGCAGTTGATGTGCATTCTGGCTGGCAGAGATATGCTGCCTCCTTCCACTGCTAAACCATTTGCTAGCCAGGCCACACTGAAACCTTCAGCTAAGCCAGACTCACAGCTCCTGATTATGGCAGGTGTTCAGGAGACTGAAAAACTAGCCTCTACTAAGCTAATGCCAGTAGCCCCTGCAGAAATTAATGACTCCAGACCAAGACTCCTGTTTGAGCATCACTCATGGGAGAAAGATGGAGCAGCTTGTCCTATTAGACTTTGTCTTGAAGAACAACTGAAGTCCCAGGAAGCCTCAAGGACCATAGTGAGATCTCCAAAGCAATCTTGCCCACAAGGCTGTAGCTCAACTCCAGAGTTAGAGTCTAAGATCATTTGTATGTCCTTTCCCAACATCTTCAAAGTGGTAAGCATTTGTCCATTACTGCAATTAGCAAGTGCCTTAGAGACTCATACGGACCTCAGGGCAGGAGAAGTATGAATTCATGCATCCCTACAAGTACCTTACCTCCTCTAAGAAGTGTTGCATCACTAAATGACCTCTCCTTGATGCATGACCATCTGGCCTTAAGAGTTCCCAGCCCCAAGCATGAGATTAGGACAGGAACACCTGTAGATCCCATTGGAGAAGACCATGATTCCTTGCAAAGCATCCCTGAATTCCTTCTTTCCTGTGTGCAGCTCCCTCATGCACAAATGTACAAAAATGAGGGGAAAGCCTGGAGAAGTTTACATGTCCTTTCTTCTGCCTCTGCCCAGCGTGGTCTGATTTGAACTTAACTACTACTTTGACTTCATTGTTTTCTAGTTACTATTTGTCCTCATCATTAAATCTCCAGACCTATCCTCTCTATTCAGAAATAGGTTACAGTTCCCGAACTTTCAGAAGCCAAGGCATTCCTGGGAACAGTCTTTGCATACATCATCAAGGAAGTCTTCTAGAACTCCTAATACCCCTGTGCTTCCTGGCCAGGCTTCTAGCAGTAAATGGAACATAGCAGTTGGGCACGCAAACGCCATGGCTGTGTCATCAAGCACTCCCCATGGGAGGTTCCGTGGTCATCCAAAGTCTGGGCCTCCTTCGGGGGGTAACATCTTCCAAGATCCCTGGCTACTCTAACAGCTGGTGCTCCTCTTTGGGGCTTCATGAACTTCTAGACATGTGGGAACATTCTTTGGGGATTTCATATTTAGTCCTATCCTCCTGGGTGTTGTTAACATAATCCATCTTTCAACGAAACATCAATCTATTCATGAACCAGTTCCCAAGTCATAGAGTGAGTGTTCATATGTTAGAAGAAAGATGAAGCATTTAGATGATAAAATGAGTGGCATATACCAAATTTGGGATTGGAACAACTGGCGTATTGTATAAAAAAAACAACAAATAATTGTCTGCTGTGGTTTGATTCATCGTTATTTTAACACCCATTTCTCAAATGTGGATAAAAATGAGTGTGATGATCCTTCATAATCTGTTAATGTTTCTCATCAGCAATATACAAACTTTTCTTTTAGAGCATTGTTTACAGATCTCTTTTCTTAAAGTAGGGAGGTGAACAACCTGGGTTAAACTGTCCTTTGAAGGTAGAATAAAAGGTACCATTTCCTTTTTCAATGCATCCTCTGCCAGGGTATAAATTTGATAACAGCCTCACCAGGAAGGAGTGGGCAGCTGTGTCCATGACATGGTCCCTCTGATACAGGGCCTGGGCTTTTTGCCCCACATGCCATTGCTGATACCCCCCTGTCTTCTATCCACTGCAGCCTCCTCTGAGACCCGCTCCAGTGTTAGTTGTCTAACTCAACTCTATCCCATCTCATTGAGATGGTTTTTTCTTTGATTACTTTTCCATCCACTTCTCTTTCTTATTCCAAGTGGACATTTGTCCTTAAAATGCAATGTAATTATCATGCTTCCTCCTCTGTGTTTTCGTTATTTCACCTTGTGACACATAAGTCATCATTGCTTTTCTCATTATCTTTTTTCTTACTGTTGGATACAGTGAGAGCAAATGAAAATGCTTGATCATTTGCAAATCTTGTTGAGCTCTTTCACTTCTGTTTTGACTGAGTGTCTCTCTGCCCCGAGAGTCACATTGGCTTTGACTCTCAGATTTCAGCCAGAGAGAAACATTAATGTCTCTGTTAAAAGGAGTGGGGTTATTCTCACCCCGTTCACATTTTCTCCCATTTCTGGATTGGCATGAAAGTCAGATTTGTTCCGTGAAAACATTAGTATGATATTCTATTAAACATCAGCAAAGTCTGAAGGGTTTTTTTTTTCTCACTGTTACTTTTTGAATGATGAAGATATTTTTTTTTCTTATAATGGAACAGATTCCTTTCCTTAAAATTGTATGTGATTGTCTGGACCTGACAGTGACTGTGTGTGCCTTCCTACCCTGCTTCTGTGCTTTTCTTTTTTCTTTTCTTTTCTTTTCTTTTCTTTTCTTTTCTTTTCTTTTCTCTTCCTTTCTTTCTTCCTTCCTTTCTTTCTGCCTTTTTCACCATGTGGCTGTGACAGAAGCTCAGTCAACATGAGTATTGCATGAAATTATATTTTAATTTTTTTAACATTGTGTCATGTTCTCTCTCTATGGTGCATGCCAGTCATCTGTCCATGGTTTTACAATATTTGGCAAATAACAGGCCAGGATGTCTCCTCGTGTCCCATCAGCTCATTGGACTTTGAAATCCCTGTGCATAATAAGAATTCCTCCTCCACTTGGTTTTCTCTGCTCCACTCTGATGTGTTGTTTTCTTTATATGACTTATTTTACATATGAGGTTCCTAAATTGCCATTTTGAGAATTAACAGCTCTGCTCCCATCTTTTCTCAGTCTCTGTCTATCTGTCTTAAGATTTAGCTTGAGAGAGACCTAGAAGGAAGCTGTAAGAAGTTTGAGTTCAAATTCTGCTTCCTTGCTTTGTGACCTGGGACAAGTCTCATAGATTTCTTGCAGGGAAGCTCCCAACCTGTACTTCTGGCCTTGCATTTGAGAGGATCCTGGGCAGCCATATATTTGAATGTGTCATTGCAACTGGAGGCACTGTACAGATGTACATGAAATATAATGTTAAAAATTTTACATGTTGTTCCCAAAGCCATTGTCACCCACAAGGAACATGCATTTTGCCTCTGTTGCATCAGGTTTGGTTTTCACATGAGAAGTTTACATGCATCTTTCATATCCTGTACCTGCCCTTCCCCAGATATACATGTATACATCTTCATTTCCTGTCTCAGCTTAATATTTGCCTCATTATTTTTAAGTTATCAGTTTCACTTTTATGAGGATCTATATTTTCCTATGAATCATTGGTAAGGATCTCTCAGAAGAAAAGTAGATTAGGCCTTTATCTTCCGACAAGACTGCATTTTAAGCACTTCATGTAAATGAGTCTTTCCTGTCATCAGAGGTGCCTCACAGAAGAGATATCACCAATGTTACTCAGTAAGCACCTGCCCATGTGGTTTTGCCAAAGGACAAGATGACTCAACTCTTCATGTGGCCAGCAAATGCAGGGTCAAAGTCTCTAATGAGCACTTAAAAGTTATTTGTTGACTTCTCTCTCTTTCTCCAGCATTGCAGGTAAAGGTAAAAATTCAGACTGTTTTGTTCAGTTGGAATAAAAAGGAATTCCCATAAGACCGTGTCCAATTCACCACAGAGTGGTTCTTGAGTAAGGCTTTCTAAGACCTTCATAGCCCCCACAGGCTCCACATCATTAAAAAAGTATTAAAATGCACCCATGCAACATAATAAGTCTGTTTTGCTCTCAACATCTTTTAAATTAACTTCCATAATTTCATTTAGAAATTCTCTTAGCAAATATTCATTATTGCTAAGTAAGACATTGTGAGCTATAAATTGTTTTTCAAGTATACAAAGCAATTTAACAATTGACTTGAATGTGTTTCCTTTTTTATATGTTTAAATATATTTTTATTTCTTTAGAAAGATTTTTTGAAATTGTGTAATCGACAAGCTTATTTTCAGGTCTTCTGTACTTGTGTAGCTTTTATGCATCTCAGAGGGCGTAGACACACTCCTGTAGTACCCAGTGGGCAAGGTAGCTCTGCCTGAAGCAGAATTTTATCTCTGAGACCACAGTTATATTTTCTTTCTCCCTACAATGCTATAATAAACAGTATAGCATTTCTGCAGAGGGGATCCAAACCTCTCCAAAGTTACTTTAGTATTGGTGTTAAAATGATCCTTTTAATAAGAAAGCAAAATTGCTTTTATAGTGTAATAGATGTCTCTCCTAATCTTATTCTCTACAGTCATTGATAATTCCTTCAACTATGAAACCCTTTGTAATAGATTTCTTTTGTTTGTGGGCTGGCACCTTGACATTCTGTCTAATATTACTATAACACTCTTTTTTGGTGGTACTTCTGGTATTTTACAGCTTGGCAATAGGAGATTGGAGCAGAAGCTCAGCTAATAGATTTTTTGGAGTATGGCACGAGGCAAATTGAAACGTATCTTTATTATACCCCAGTTTTTAATCATATATATCCTTATTCTGGGGTGGGATGTGGGAGGCACTTTCTTCTTTTGTCTCACATACCTGTTCTTCATTCAATTATAGGTATGAGATGTGATGGATCGGGAGACAGGTCTTGAGCCAGTGTCAAAATAATCAGAATGGCCAGCACCTAGATACACTGCTCAGCCTCTCCTACACTGCTCAGCACCTAAATACACTGCTCAGCTTCTCCTCTATTGGAAATTGTTATTGGGATGTTTGATTTAACATCCTTCCTCTAATATTTATGCTGTCTCTTTGGTGCAAAAGCAATGGGCAGCATTATCTTCCTAAACACCTTGGGTAAGGTTTTCTTCAGGCAGAGTGGGTAGCCAGATGCCCCCTGTTACACCCTTCTCATAGATAGTCCAATTTATTTGAACAAACCCCACCTCAGGAAATTTTATCACGCTGGACCCTTTCTGGCATAATTTTCAAAGTGCAACAGGAGATTATGTATAGCATATACTTTAGAAAGGCACAGACTAAAGCACTAATGGTATGATTTAGTGTGTAAACTAGTTGATACAAGGCATAGGAAATATTACTAGAAGCATATTAGTAACATCTACACATGACTAACCACACCCATTAACTACCTGTGGAAATCAGCACCCCACTCTCTGTGCTGTTCGATTCTAACGACAGCTTTAGGGCCTGTGTGGCTTGTGGTTCTCTTAGAGGCAAAGATGCTTTCTTTGCTAGAGCTCGTAGCTGGCAGTTGCCAAAAGAATTCTTTGTCTCAGAATGGTCTGTTTGCCCAAGATGGAATCTTTGGGGACAGACTTTTTGATGGTTGTTTTTAATGTAATTCCCCTAAACATGTGCTTAAAACTGTCTGAGGATAGTTTACAGTTAAAAATAATAATGATAAATATTCTTCACTCTCTGAATATATTTGGTTCTCAAATGCCCGGTAACAAGTGGTTATAAGTTGGATAGCCAGGTATTTATCTGAAAGTGTGTCTCAATCTCCTGGATTCCTGAGGTCAGACAGCAGTGGTTTGGATGGTGGGAGTTCATATAGTCAGGGGTGCTTGGACATGTGATTTATCTAATAATGACCTTCCCTGGAAATAATATTTGACTATTTCCAGTGATCTGGAAATAGTCACCTTCTTTTCAAAGAGTCTAGAATTTGGGAAAACAGCACATTCCATGCCTTGGTTTCAGTTTACCTATTGCTATCTTTTCAGACTTTCTCTTTTCAGTGGCCTTATCTCAAAACTGGCTGTGTTTTTGCCTTTGCTCAGTGTGATAGCCAAATAATTATTGCTGGCATAACACTTTGCACACACACATACACAAAGTATATACGTTCTGGTTTATATTCCTGGCTCTTTCCAGCTAATCCTATTTGGTGTGTGGTAAGCTTCTGTGACATGGAATTTCAAAACCAAAGTCAACTGGATGCAAGTTGTATGTACTGTGCACAGCTATAGTGGGGGAAATGATTTTAAAATTGCCCCAAAGTAGAGGCAGGAGGGCGGTTTTCTGTTCTGTAGCATCTCTTATGTTAAAAAGTTGGCATATGAAAGTTTAAAAACAGACATTCTATATATGAAACTGAGTCTGCCGCAAGAAAGATTCAAAATGGGTTATGGAGGATGAGAAAAAATAACTTTTTAAAAATTTATTTCAAATCAGGCAGCAAAATGAATAAAGACTTGTAGCTGCTACACAGAAGTATGTCTTGAGGACCTGCGCTGGGTTCCGCGGCAGGGTTTTGTAGTACTGAGACAGCGAGTCAGCAGGAGGCAGTTCCCCCGTGCGTTTGAAAAGTGCAGCTGTCCAGGAGACCCTGAAGACACAAAGGAGAAGTGTCTGGAATGTGAAACTTTCGGGGAAGTTTCAAGGAGGGAATGTGGGGGTTCAGAAGAAGCTACCCGAAGATGTGCCTCAGTGGTACACAGATTACTTTGAGCTGAAGGCAATTTTAGCTTCAGGCTCAAGTGAAACTTCTGCCCTGCCCCTTAATTACCTAGAAGGACTTGAATCAGAGGCCTTGCCCATAATAAGATTATCACAGGTGACCTCTGTCGTCCTACCTGCAGGGCAGAGCAAACTTCTGTTTATGAAATGTTTCTTCTTATCATCCTGCAATGACCCTTTGAAGCCCCCAAAGTGCATCACCTCATCCCTAGCACAGGATGTTTTGTACACCTCAATCCCCCTTTTTACCTCTGAACCTCTCACATGTGTGGGGTCTCTGACTGTCTCGTGCATGCAGGGTTCCCATACATATCTATGGATTAAATCTGGCTATTTTCTCTTACTTTAAAAAAAGAAAGAAAAGAAACAAATGACAAGACAAGATGGATCTGGAAGAAAAGTTTTAGAGCTCTTGCAGTCATTGAAGATCTTAAATCATGTCTTGCCATGTGCCTCTTGTTTATCTAAATTTTCCTTTAAAATTGTTCTCTGCAACAGTCTGTATCTGCTGCAAATAAGTACAAAGGGTAACTTTTACCTGTAAGATGGACATTCCTGGTTCTGTGAGCCTTCCCTGTGAGGCACATGACCAGTTATCTGGGGGGAGAAGAGGAGGAGAAGCAAGAATAAAGGCCATGTGTGGAGAGACAGGGAGTAGGAGGGCAAGAGGGAAACAGAGGAGTCTAAGCTGGAAATGGAAAGAGTGAGGAGGGGTAATGTATTTTAGGGCACAGGGAGAGAAAACTGGAAAGAAAGGGCCTTAGAGGAAGAAAAGGCAAATGATAGTCTAGTTAAGGCTTGTCATGCTCATTAAGCGAGCCACCTGGGACCCCCGCTTGCCTATCAGTAGAGAACGGCAAGAAATGGGGGCTTAGTGTGCTCAGCTTGATTCCCTTTTCAGCCCTCCCGTGTTCTTCCCTCTCTGTCCCATGAGTCAACTCAGAGCAGTGTTTGGTTTTCCCCAAGCGAACTTAATGCCCGCCTGCCTAGTTCCCTTTGTCTCCCTCCCTGGCCCAAGATGATATCCTGATCAATGTCGGATGAACTCTTAAGCAGGTCCCAAATTCTCCCTGACTAAAACTGCACAAGATCAAGGGTAAGGGAAGAGAGAGGGCTTAAGTGTTCTGTGTGTTTTTCAGGCTAGTGTTTACCCTACCAGAAAGAGCTTTTTCACAAATTCTTGAGGCAGAGCAGACATGGAGAGTTTGGCTCCTTAAAAACGAATTGATCAGAGGGACAGAAAAATGGCTGTGTAAGTGACTACGGAAAATCCTTACAGCTTTTAGCCATCTGTCCATTGAAGCTCCTCTCTCTCTGTTTGTTTCTAGGTAGAAGAACGGTCCAGGCTCAACCGGCAGAGTTCACCCGCCATGCCTCACAAGGTTGCCAACAGGATATCTGACCCCAACCTGCCCCCAAGGTCGGAGTCCTTCAGTATCAGTGGGGTTCAGCCCGCTCGGACCCCTCCTATGCTCAGACCCGTTGACCCACAGGTACATCCTCCCCTTTGTTCCATCGGGCATTTCTATTGGGAGACAGATTAACCTGCTAAAAGCCCAGGGCATGGTAACATGGGCTGAGGCATAGAACCAGTCAATGTTGACCTTTAATATAGAATCTATAGTAACATACGAGGGCAAACTAAATTTGAAGGAGAGAAGAAGGGGTGAAAAAGATGAAAAGCACCATCCTTTGAGCCAACCACCAAGTTACTTCTTGGTAAATCAGCCTCTCTGGGGAACCATAAATGTTTCTGTGAGGTGAGAATAAACATCCTTTTAGTTTTAATTACCAAAATAAAATTCATATAAGCCTTTGATATATGTAAACTATTATCTTGTGTTCCTTGGGATTTTGGTGTGATCCTGAAACTGGAAAAATTAAATGGGCTTGGGTAAATTGTATCTTCTAAAAGCGGTCACTGGACCGGCAGCATCAGCATCACGCAGGAACTTGGTAAAAATGCAGGGTCTCGGGTCTACCTCAGACCTGCTGATCGGCAACTCCTGGAGGGGGCAGGGCCACCTGTGGTTCAACAAGCCCCTAGATGACTCCAGTGCACTGCCGAGCTTGAGAACCACTGTTTTGAGCTACGTGAAAAAGAAAAAAAGGTTACTCCACTTTTAGAAAAAGAGGAAGTTTCTGAAAGTTTTAGAGGACTTTTAAAACTATATATTGTAAAACATGAACTATGATGTGAAATAAAGCATACAATTTCATGAAAAATAAAGGAAATGCAGCTACTTTCATCCAAATGTCTTCAGTTTCTTCCAGGCATCCACCTGAATTAACACTTGCATAAAGTACTTGAGATCACCTTTGAAACATGTAATGCTATTTGATCTGGAGTTTGCAGGAATAGTGCTGGAAGCAAGGATTCTTGATTTTAAGTCTGCCTTTAGCATAGGAGGTCCAAGATTCTTCCTTCCTAGCCAGCTGAGCATATCTTGCCCTTGGTTGTTTTTAGTTGCATATAATTTTATCGAAGGTCCATGCCCGACCTTCAATAGGATGCATTTTATATGGACTTCTCTTTGAACACACAAACTTCCTCTTTTAAAACCCCTGACTTTGACCTTTTCGGGCACTTTTCCTCTGGAAAAGGGGAGAGGGGAGGAAAATCTATGAAACTTTATGAAAGTGACAAGGAAATGAAAATATAGTTATCCTGTGATAGCTAATTGGATTAGCATTTTTCAGAGGTCTTGATTTCTGTTATTTTTTTAGCTCTTTTAAGTAGTTTGGGTTTTGTGCTATATATTTTTAAAATACATTTTGTTTTAACAGTATTAAATATATTTAGTGATATTTAACATTCATATAAACCTGGTTACAGTTTTATTCTGGTTGAAGCATAACATTCAGCTGAACTAGACTTTGAGGATTTTCTCTGAACTATGTATAATAACGTTTTAGATTTCTGATTCAAGATCTCACAAGCAAGAGGAACAGAGCCAGGCTTATGGAGGAGGCTGGGAAAATGCCCCCCAGCAGTCTAGGCACTACGGTTTCAGACCTAAGAGGGTCTGATAAATCCCTTGTCTAAAGCAGATATTAAATGAATGTTCAGTTAACAATTGAATTTAGAAAGCATTCTAGGTGTTTCCTCCATTTATTGAACCCCACCAAATGCCAGGTAGAATCCTGGATTCAGGGATACAATGTAGATATGGCTCCTTTCTCCAGGGAGCTTACCTTCATGCTGGAGGAGGAGACAAGCTTACACAGCATTGACAGTGAAGTGTGAGCCATTCTAAAGGTGAAGGGCTCTCTGAAATCTAATTTTTTTTTTCTAATCTTCACCTAAGGACACAATTATTGATCTTTGGAGAGAGAGAGAGAAATATCCATGGGTTGTCTCCTGTACATGCCCCAATTGGGGATCGAACCCACAACCTAGGTATGTGCCCTGACCAGGAATCTAGCCCACAACCTTTGGTGTATGGGACGATGCTGCAACCAGCTGAGCCACCTGGCCTGTGCTGAAACCTAGATTTGAATAATTTGTCTTAAAGAGCCAGATTTCCACCAAAAGACTGTGTGTCTTTCCTGCATTAAAAATATCACCATGTGCCAAACTGTGAGACTTACAACTCTAAAAAAAAGTCCTAGAGTTAAGAGATATATAATATCATAAATGGTAAGAGCCATCAATCACAAAGCAGGATAGCCGAGCAGTTAGGTGTACCCTGGGGGCATGTGTGGGTTCCATTGCAGGTCTGGGCTCCTATTAGCCGTGAGATGTAGGGTGTTACTTAACCTCCCTGCACCTTACAATCTCACCTGTAAAATGGGGAAATAATTGTGTTGACCTCATGGTGGATTTAGTGAGTTCATAAAGAGTAAGATATCCACAGCAATTCTTGTTTTATGGTGCAATAGCACTCTAAGTCAAGGTCAAAGATTTTAAAGAATGACATTTCTAATTAGAAGAGAAGTACTTATAAATGTGTTACTGGTCAATAAATGCTCACTAAAAGTTGTTAATATTACTATTATTACACTTATTTCACTGACTTCTTAGCAAGTAAATTATGTAACTTTTGGCCCTAAACCCTGGTTGGGCCCTATGCATAGCCCTAAATGGGACATTTTGAAGTGCTGTTAAAGGTATGCTGTAGACAGCCGTGATGGGCTTTGTGTACTCCAATTCCAGTGCCCTAAAAGTTTATTTTCTCTTCCGCTGAGTGAGGTACTAGCTTGTCTGATTTTTCTTCTAATAATCCTGCTCTGATGTTGGTTTGATGCTCAGATCCCACATCTGGTAGCTGTAAAATCCCAGGGACCTGCCCTGACCGCCTCCCAGTCAGTACACGAGCAGCCCACCAAGGGCCTGTCCGGGTTTCAGGAGGCTCTGAACGTGACCTCTCACCGTGTTGAGATGCCGCGCCAGAACTCGGATCCCACCTCGGAAAACCCTCCTCTCCCCACTCGCATTGAGAAGTTTGACAGAAGCTCTTGGTTACGACAGGAAGAAGATATTCCACCAAAGGTAACCTTGCTGGGGTGTTCTCATTGTCAGCAGCAGCAGCAGCAGCATCTTCACTGTTGATGATGATCAGTATTATTATCCCTGTTATAGACCCTTCATAATAAGGGACATCATGCCAAAGCTCTGTCCCTTGTCATGTCTGTTTTGATCCCTCCTGATTCCCAAGCTCTGACTTGAATAGTCATTTGTCATTTCTGACCTCAGTTTCCCCCAAAGAAACAGAAGCTCAGGTTGATCGGATGACTTGGAAACATACAGCTATATCCAGAATTAGGACTCTCAATCTTAAATATTCCAAACTATTTTTTCACTATCCATATTAAGAAAAAGAATAATGGATATTTTTATTGCTAACTGAATCTATTACACATCTACACACATTTATCTGGAAGATTAAAAACTTCCAGATAAAATGTAGAAAATGTATTGATTCCTATCTTTAGCAATACAAAGTGAAACCAGATTTCAGGTGGCCAGAAAATAGTATTGCTCCCAGAATATTTTTAAAAAGATTTTATTTATTTACTTTTAGAGGGAGGGGAAGGGAGGGAGAAAGAGAGGGGAAGGAATATCAATGTATTGAACGGTTGCCTCTCACATGCTCCCCCCAGCTGAGGACCTGGCCCACAACCCAGGCATGTGCCCTGGGAATCAAACCAGCTAACTTTCAGTTCACAGGCCAGCGTTCAATCCACTGAGCCACACCAGCTAGGGCAACTCCCAGAATATTTTAATTAGCCCCATTTAAGGAAAGCTTTTTCTAAGCCAAGTCATAATTTAATTCCAACTTCAATTTATTTCTGAGGATAAAACTGTAGGGTAAAATTACCAGTTATCCCCCACTGGACAGAACAGTCCTGAGCTTGGTTTCTTTTGTTTTGTTTTTGCCTACAAAAGTTGGTACTTGTTCCAAAAACTGTCCTGAAATGTGCCCATGCATCTCACTGCAGACACCCTGGAAGTATTTCAAAATAGTGGGGAAATTTTTTCCATTGGATTCTTCCCAATTCCAGATTCCCCTTTCTCCTAAACTCAGGATAAGAGCAATGACCCATGGGATATTCCAGTTTCCAGTGATCAGTGCCATTGTTAATTCCAGAAAAAAATAAAATAAAACAGTGATAAAACTAGATAATACCACCTGGTTTCAGATATTGTTCCTCATCTTCCTCTCAAAATGATATTATAATAGGATTTCCATTATTTTGAAAATGAAAGGAGCTGATGATCGCCTTTTGCCCATGTTCTCCTCTTTGGAAGCAGAGATGCCGTCAGAAAAGGTCATCTCAGGAGCAAGCTTTAATGTGGAAAACAGGACAGGCAGAGGAGCAGACAGACAGGGGCAAGAGCTGTGGAAACCAGCAGTGGGGGTGACCGGTCCGCTCTCTGTAAACATGCAGACGCATGTTTGTAACTCTGGACTAGCTAGATCAATACAAAGATTTCAGGTTTGATTAATGCATTAGACTCTTTCTTCCCCACAACTACTTACATTTACAAAATGGTAATGGAAAAACAGTAGTAGTAATATTTAATTTGAGCAGGTACGAGCACAGATTTGATCATTTTACTTCACATCTTTCTAAGTCTTTATCTTAAAATACATTCTAATAACTAACAACATTCGCATTAATGTTAATATCATTTACTATATTGATAATATTCAAACAAAGCATGTTTTAAAAATATCTAGTACAAAATGCAAAAACACTTTCAAAGAGACCCCCCTCCAAAAACAGGAAGAAAATCCGAAGCACCTGATGAATGTTTAACCTACTTAGCTATGACGCGACGGGATACCTGAGTTTTCATTTCCTGGTCACTTTCATAGAGAAAATTTTCCTTCTACTCTTCCCTCATGTTGGACTCCTTTAATACACTTAACCATATTTGATTTCACTAAAAAAATGTTCCATAAGTGAAGGCATACTTGAATTTTGCCTTAGGCCCTTGCCAGATTAACTAATGAGACATACATTTTTCTAGAGTACCTCACAGTCCAATTGGTACTCAGTCTTTCTGAAGATCCTTCCAGTATTTTGGTATTAAGCCTGTTTTGTATTATGTTTGCAGATTGACCTTTCAAAGCACAGTGTCTGGGAGTTTGTTTTGAATTAATCGTTGCAAGTTGATGAGGAAGTGGAAACATGCAGACATATTGCCGTGGTTTCTCTGAGCTCACTGATGTGGGTTGTCTCCCAAGTTCTAGCCCAATACCCTAGTTTCTCGCCAGATTTCATAATTCCCTTATCTGTCTGTCAGTTGTGATGTGAGCTTAAAATGAAACTCAATTTAAAGCTGTCATCTGATATAATTTCCAGTGATCAGGTGAGTTTATGGTACCCTAAAAAATGTCTGGTATCCACCACTCTTACACAAAAGAAGGAACTCAATGAATGAAAATAAATTATCTTGGTCTGTTCTTAAATTTGTTTTGAAAATTCCGGACCCTACTCTTTGATGGTTGCTGAATATGCCTCAATGGCTTTTGTTTGATTTTATTTAGGGAGGTAAATTAGTCTTGAGAAATTAAAGGTAATTTCTTCCCTGTTCCTGCTGTAACTCCTGGCAAATCTTCCAGAAGAAGTGGGCTGCTTTTCAGGCGGTAGTTCACGGAAGCTATTTTATGGAAAATATTTCTGATTTCTGCTTTTTTTTCAGGTGCCTCAAAGAACAACTTCTATATCCCCAGCGTTAGCCAGAAAGAACTCTCCTGGAAACGGCAGTGCTCTGGGACCCAGATTAGGATCTCAGCCCATCAGAGCAAGGTAAAGGAGCGAGATGGTTTAAGGCCAAGGAAAAAGCCCCGCCTACCATGGTCATTATTGCTTTCCTAGAAAGTATCTGTGTTCTTTTTTTGCTTCAGAGGCATATTGACTGGCCACCTGGACTGCAAACCTTGGCAGGCCTGAGCACAGGCCTTGTATTTTTTTCAGTAGCCTTTCACAGAAATCAGCATACAGTGGGGGCTTGTGAATGAATAAATGAGTGAATGAATGCATCAATGAATAAATGAATGAAAGAGGCAACCCAGAAGCCAATCAGGGGTGCTTTCCCCAACAGTTTTAAAGATTAGAGAGTAAAATGGCAAATCTGTTTGTAGTATCCCAAAGCATCACTTCAGAGACCATTTTATGGAATCATGAGAATAAAATGGCCTGGTTTGAGGTGATTTTTAACATCAGGTCAAGAAGTGTGTCCAGGGAACCCCTGAGACATAGGAAAGTAATTGCCAAAGAAATGCTGTAGTGACCAGCTGCAGAGCTTCCCTAAATGTGGCAAATTACAGTAGGATTAGGTCCCATGAAGGAATCCCCTCTTTGGCATTATGGAGGGTCCCGGAAGTACAGTTATGCTTCCACTGGTAGTCCATGCTCTCAGAGAATTTTCCATCGTGATGTGTAATCCTACAGTCCGGAAGTTGCATCCACCTCCTGGTTGGTGTAGAGGTCTCAAGGGAAGCTGGAAAGTAAACAGTATCTTTACAGTATCTGAACAGATTTCATGTGGTAACAGATGCTGTTGGCTGCTCTGGTTCCTCAGCTTCTCTCAGATTTTTCGTGACAAATACACCCCTTTTTAGAACCCACTGAAATAGCAAATGGCCTCTGTGAAACTATAAATAGGATGAGCTTGGACAGCCTGTTTTATTCTTCTTCATTGTGCTCATAATAAGAGAGGACTGTCCCTTGCTAGTGAGAGAGACTAGATGATTATTTGCACATATCTTTAAAACATGGAATGCTTTCGATCATAAAGCTCTAATTTTCCTCTTCACATAAAAAGCCTTAAGAAGGGGTCTCTCCATAAATAAGATGAAACTGTACAGATAATGTGAATCCCTTTAAGGCAAAGAAGCTAACCCATTCCCAGTGGAGTTACCAATTGCAGGAAGCTCTGAATGGGCCATTATTGTCCAGCGACTCGTCAGATTCGCGGTGAGCTGGCGTTGCTGTAAGCCACGCTGAGGAAGACTGAGCTGTCCTGTGACCAGAGAGCCAGCCTGAACTGCACAGTTGCCCTAGTCAGCAGCTGGAAGCCCCAGCTATCACTGCTTATTCTCCTTTGAACTCTGCCCTGAGGCTCTGTTCCCTGAATCAATTGCTTAGAATTTCAGTTGCTGCAGATCAAGCATCATTTCAACTCGACTTTTCATCTTTTCCTTCTATCAACCAAAAAGACAGAGGACTATTATTATGTAGTCAAATTAAGAGCAGGTCTTTGCTCCCCTTGAAGTGTTATTTTAATGATGTCAGGGCCTAAGATAGTTGATGTTTGTTAAGTCAGTGGCTTGCTAAACATGCGCTTTTCCCTCAAAACCACTTAAACATTGTACTTTGCTCAAAGAATGCAGACTTTGTGAGATAGCTAACATTTTTCTGCTTACAGAGGAGGTAGGGACAGAGTGAGCTAAGAAATAGTAATGACTTACCTGCACTGAAAGTCAGAGGGATTACAGAGGACATGGAGGATGGAGAATCCCCATCTCTGCCACATGGAACAGTCCTACTAACACACCTGTTTCTAGCTATCACATGTCTCCAAGTGACCAGCATTTAAGATCTGAATCAGACTCTGCAACTTTGGATTGGATTGCATTTTTAAAAGCTTAGAGATTTGGTTTATTGTGATAGAAATAGCT
The DNA here is from genome assembly GCA_004027475.1 of Anoura caudifer. NCBI lineage: Eukaryota > Metazoa > Chordata > Mammalia > Chiroptera > Phyllostomidae > Anoura > Anoura caudifer. Next base: position 326,459 of record PVKU01000069.1, on the reverse strand, counting down.
TTAATTCATCTTTGCTGCATAACAAAGCACCTAAAACATAGTAGCCTGAAATAATAACAATTCATCATTTCTCCTGATTTTATGGGTTTGCCAAGCAGTTCTGTTGGTCTCACTTGAGCTCACTCATGCAGCTGCACTGAGCTGATGGGTCAGCTGCGCCTGCACATGGTCTTTCATCCTGGGCCTCTTTACTGTTTGCGCATCTCAGTCCAAGAAGGAAGGTCCCAGTGCACAGTGTTTTTGGAGACTTTGCTTGCATCATCTCTGCTGATATCCCATTGGCCTGCACAGGTCATGTGGTCAAGCCCTAGGTCGATATATAAAGGGAATGGACACCAGGAGGTGTGGTCACTGGGGCCATTACTATAATACAGAGACCCTTCTACATTATGATGGTCTGAATGAGCTCTTCAAAGTGCTTTTTTGTACTGTTTGTGAGATAGCTGCCCAACCAGAAAGCCATAAAAGAGGGTAGCTTTTAAATAATTCATCCTTTATGCTTCTAAGCTACCCTTTTTGCATTTGGTCAATATTCCTTTTTGTCCTCCAGGATTTTCCTTGAAATGATTCTCAAGGGAAACTAGAAAACTAACACGTTTAGAGTGGGTCCCAGGAAAGAGTACACATATAATAAGTGACAGATTCAGGATGTTTTGTTATCATTTTTATTTCATTTGCCAAACTCAGCCAATGTGTATTGAAGACCCACTATGCACAAGGCATTATGTTACCTTGGGACCAACCCACTGACTCAACCCAGGCTGCCTGACTCTGGGGCCCATGGGTCAGAGAATAGAATATACCTGCTGCTCTTTGAAGCTACAGGTATTACTAGGGGCCAGATTCTATTTCTTGAATCTCCAAATCACCACTTGGAGAAGAGCCAAAAAACAGCAGTTCTTCCTGTGTATATTGAAACATGATGGAGAATAAAGCACTTTTGTGTTAAACCAGTAAAGAAAAAGAGGCAGAGCCTCATAGTTAAGTTCAGTTTTTGCTTCCTGAATTCAGTACAAATGACCTCCAGCTGCAAGGTGCAAGACCTTAGACAGCAACTGCAGAAGGAGTGACATTTTTTGATAATTTTGTAAACAGTGTTTTAATCAGTAAACTACTTAGTGTCCTAAATCAAAGACTCTCAAGTTAAAATGGGCATATACAAGCATGTACCTGTAACATGAGGAAAAATCAAAACTTTACTGTTACTGAGTAGCCTTCCTTCTCCTAGAAAAGGAAAAAAAACCTGCCTGTTACGTCACTCTTCCACCGTCCACCGTCTGCACATGCCACGCCGAATTTAAAAGAGCCCTATAGAAAACATGTTTTTAGGTAGAGACAGTACGGAAGAGGTACAACTGTGCTGGCATCAGTTGGTCAAGAAAATGTCATGGGGCCACCCCTGTGGAGCCCTGCCTTCTGCTTGGTTTGGGGAGACTTCATATTTATGCCTTTACTCAGGAAACACTCTGGAACATCGGCACATGCAGAATACTGTTCAGCGTCCGTGTGCATTACAGATGTTAGCTCGTTTAAACCACATGGCAACTCTTTGAAGTGGGGACTCTAATCAACTCCATTTTACAGATGCAGAAACAGAGATGAACACAAGTAAATTACCCAAGGTGACAAAATTAGTGACAGAGTCAGCACTTGAAACCTGGTGGTTTTGCACCGAGGCCCTCCCTCTTGAGCAGCACGCTGTGCTAACCTGTCGGCAGGGAGTGCGGCTGTCATTGCTGCCTCGTTTTCCTAAGAGAAAGGGGGTCATGGTCTGGTGACCGACACAGCACCATTTTGCTTCCACCTTGCTCACTATGTAGTTTTGTGGTTCTGTTAACAGCTCATCTGAACCTTATGGTTATTGATCCTCATCTTGCAATATTCGGTCACTACCTTTTAAAGGTTTTTGTCCCATGGGGCCTGTTTATACCCCCACATTACCCTGCACTAGCTGGAACTAGTATTATCAAGTACTTTATCTGTTCCCTTCCTAGATGGCTAAAGTCTGGGCAAAAACACCGCCACCATGACCCCCTGCCCTTCCTTCTTGAGTGCGTGCAGCTGGGCCCTGCTCAGGCTGTGAGTTCAAAGGGCAGTTCTCAGGGGCCCTATGGACTCCCAAATGCCGTATGTTGTCAAGGTGATGAGTTAAATCTAAATCAGGGTTTGATTTGCTCATTTTTTAAAATGCTGTTTTAAAAAATTCCAGGCACTTTAATATTTAACCTTGACTCATGTGTTCTCTTACAGAAAATTCAAATTTGATTAAACAAGTACATTCTGAATATGAAAAGATTTAAATTAAGCCTGAAACTCCCAGTCAAAAACCACTAACTAAATGCTTAATTTCAAAAAATAATTCTCTGTCCTATCCCATGCCTGCCTTCTTACAACTCCTTTGTCTTCATTGGCTGCGTCATCAAAGAACAAAGCAAAGTGAATTTTGGCAGTCCGCCAGTTAATTATAGACTTGGCCCACTTTGTAATCCTAATTTTATGTTTTGACTTTTTATATGAGTCAAGCAAATGGAACAATTGCCACATTTTTCATTTTCCCACATATTTTATAGACAAAGCAGCACTGTCTGTGGGATGGCAAGTGTCTGAACTAAAAGTCAGCATTTAAAGCAAGCTCTGCGAACATTTTCAAGTTTTTACACATTTGGATCGGAGTAGGCTCCATTCCTCAGTGAACACGGGAAATCTGTTATTTCATGGAATTCTTCTGAAACTGATCACCTCTAAGGCCAGACCATCTAGTACTACATAATAAGGAAGAGAAAAATATGAACAGTATGACTTTTTTTTTTTCAAAATACTCATACTTTACAAAAAAATAAGATAGAAAAGGCATTTTGCAGTTTTTTTTTTTCCTATTTCTGTGTGTGGTTACTTAGAAAGGAAATACTTCTTTCAGTCTTCAGCAGCAAAAATAGCAACACCGTTAAGATCAGCTCTGGAGCAGGCTTGCCCCAGTGGGGAGGGCTTGTGCTAATGAGGCCCAGGTCAGGGACTTAATGCCCATGGGAACCAATTAGGCCTCACAGAGAAAAGGGCTCTAAGTCCTTTCAGAGACGCATGCTCGTCCCAGCTGGTTTCGCTAATATCTATGCCCCTCTTTATGCTGGGACAACCATGGCTCAGGCCTTATCATCAGACATGGCAGCATCATCCTACTGGTCAGCCTGCCTCTCACCTGGCCAGTCATCTATAAGCCCACCCTGGGAGACCCATGTTCTCTGCCAGGCTTTATAGCCATTGCTTCATCAGCCACCCATGTTTTCTGATGACCCACTGTCCCAGGGTATTTCATCAGGCTGCTGTCCCCTCTACACCAATAAGCCCAAGGAAAACCCTAGCCCCTGGGTCTTTGCTCAGGCTGTTCCCCCAGCCTTCCTGCCTACCCCTCCAAGGCCCAGTCAAGTCCTATCTCCTTCCTGATACCACCCTGCCTGCTGTAAGCTGCATACATTGTTCCCAAACTCCAACAATATTTAAAGACTTTCACATGTAGCGTGCAGAGTTTGCCTTGTTCTATTGTTTCCACAGCACGTACTCATCTCTAGAATTGTGTTAAAACTTGACTGTCTGCTCTGTGACCTCTGCTCCCCTCCATCCCTCATAGTGGTTCAATGAGTCTCACTCATTAAGTAGGTGCTCAGTAAAAAGGTGTGGAGTAAATGATCAAAGGAGTGCTGCAGGAGGGCTGCTGGCGGGATCCTACTCCCGCACCACAGCCACCAGGGGCAAAACTCAGAGCTTACGCTTCTCTCAATAGATTGTTTTTGCATACGAAGAACACTAGGTTACCATTGCACAGAATGAGAGTAACTACCCAGAAGTCTTAGTATGCCCATCCCCTTTAATCTGCAATACAGCTGGTTAGCAATATAATTTTTAGAAAAAATATTTTGTACTTTATTAATAATGAATACTTCCTGATCATTGCTGTTTAATAAAAGAAGACAATGGGAAGAATTTATTATTTGGAAATTAAAGAAGATGGAATTGTCTCTTTATGAAAAAATGAAAACATTGAAATGTAGGATATTTCAGAAATATTATACATTTCACATTTTAGGTATTCTCCAAATCAAGGGCCTTTCCAGTATGGATCTAAACCTAATTTAGTCAATTAGATTCTAATGGTTTTTACAAAAATAGTTATTACATAAAGGAGAACCATAAAAACATTAAGAATTGGTAAAGTTTTCCTAAAGTTTGTCCTTAATCACATCTATAGTCAATTTTGCTGTTATGTCAGCTTAGCAGCCCCTTTACTATAATAACTTAAAAGATAAATTTGTTATCAATTTTACATTTATGTGATCAAAATTAATGAATTATGAAGACATTTATTTGTATGTATAGTGTTTCCCAGGGCCTCCAGCCATGTTTTCCAATAACCAAATATTTAGGAATTTTTATAACAATCAAATTTTGGGGGCAGATAATGTTACCACAAAGCAAGTTTCTTATGTTTTCAAAAAGATACTATTTGATTTAGTTGCTGCTATAAGGATGCCATTTCGTGGTAAGGTTTTTGGTAGACTAACCTGCAAGTGTGTCAGAGAGGACTTTGGCAGGCTAACCTGCAAGCATGCCATATTATTTTCATATTTACGTGTGAAACATTCGACATGCAACACAGGACAGAGCTCCTAGTACACACTCGATAAACTCTTGAAATGCACAGAGCAAAATGAAAGCATAAAATTACATTTTAGCATGATGTCTCACAGCATTAAAATCTGCATTCTTAGCAGAGATGGAAGTGTTGTTTGTGGAACTGAGGACATTGGGAACATGAAAGGGGTCGATGTGACATGATTCCTTTCAGCAGTGGGATGACAGTAGATTTGAGCTTTGAGTCACAGGTCAGTGCATTATCTATGCCCAACATTATGTTAAGAAAAAAAATGAAAAGGTCTGTGAGTTACATATGACAAAGGAAGAGCTTCGTAGAAACCTTGAGAATGTTGCTTATTTTTATACTGAAGTTCTAAAAACCTCCACAGTTGCCTCCCACCACCACTGCTTGGATGTCTCCTCTTCTGGTAGAGCTTCCACGGTCACCGAAGGTGGCCCAGGAGGTGCTCCATGCTCCCATATTGCCCTGTGCTCATGAAAGGCAACACATGAATGGCGTGTCTCTGTGTGTCCAGCTAAGCTGGCAGAAGGCATGGCTGTATCTTGTTCACTATCATATCTCAAATGCCTGGCCCAGTGCCTGGTGAAAACCGACAGAGTGAGTGAATATATACTACAATTTGGGGAGCAGGAACCATATGAAGACAAATAATACCAAAAGATTTCACTAAAAAATAGGGCTAGTAGCCTACCAGGAAGCTGATTTGTCCTTGAGTTAGCAATTAATAATCATTATTTCAAAGCACACCTCCCTTTGATAATAGCCAAAGTATATAAAGGCTTCCTCCAAGAAATTAAAAAATGCAGATACACCACCAGCTATACAAGCAAAGGAATTGATTAGGCAATTCACTGAAGAGGAATTATAAATGGCAAATAAATGTGAGTAAAAATTAATGTATCTCAGTAGTAACATTTTAAACTGCATGAAAACAACAGGATACAAAATTTCTTTAAAATTACCAAACTGCTGATAATAAAGCATGTGGTGAGAATTCAATGAGATGGACCATCACATACACTGCAGTGAAGACTGGTAATACCTGTGTATATTGACATACCCTGCCTCCCCCAGCAATCACCACACCGTCGCCCATGTCCATGAGCTCTTTTTCCTGTTTGCTCAGTCCCTCCACCCACTAACCTCCCCCCTCCTTAGCTGTCAGCCTGCTCTCTGTCTATGAGTCTGCCTCTGTTTTGCTTGTTAGTTCAGTTGGTTCATTAGATTCCACATATGAGTGAAATCATATGGTATTCGTCTTTTTCTCACTGGCTTACATCACTTAGCATAAGGTTCTCCATGTCCATCCGTACTGTCACAAAGGGTAAAAAATTTCTTCTTTTTTTATGCTGAGTAGAATTCCATTGTATAAATGTCCCATAGTTGTTTTACCCAGTCATCTATTGATGGACACTGGGGCTGCTTCTGTATCTTGGTGATCGCAATGAACAAAGGGGTGCTAATGTTCTTTCAAATTAGTGTTTTGGGTTCCTTCTGATATATTCTCAGAAGGAATTCTGGGTCAAAAGGCAGATCCATTTTTAATTTTTTGAGGTATCTCCTTACTGTTTTCCACAGTGGCTGCACCAATCTGCATTCCCACCAACAGTGCAAAAGTTTTCCCCGCTCTCCGCATCCTCACCAGCACTTGTTGTTTGTTGATTTATTGATGATAAGCCATTCTGATGGGTGTGAAATGATATCTCATATTGTTTTTAGAAGCATAAGCATCTCCTCACAATGCAGTGTTAAGGGCTGTGAAGCAAGCTGTGAAACTGAATATGCAGTATGCTTCCATGTACACAAAAGAAAAAAGACTGGAAGATGATATACCAAATATTAAAATATAGTTGAATATCTCTTAGTTTAGAGATTGCATGTGTTGCTTCCTTATTTTTTGCCTTTGAATGTTTTTCACATTTTTTACAATGAGCACAGGATAAATGGTTTAAAGGAAAGCCTCCTTTGAAGATTCACCATTTCAGATCCAATATCAATACTGGAAGTGTGATGACCCAAGAGTTGAGTCAAGAGTTGATTCCCTCCAGATAGCTATCTGGCCAGGAGCTCCAGAGAGGGTGGCATGACTATCATTTCCATTGACCAATTTAGTTCAAGGTCAATAAGCATTCTCTTTATCCCTTTCCACTGAGATAGGACTGACTGGACTATGCATATGTCTGCCAACGGCAAGGTCTTGAGAGTGTAGTCCATTGTGCTCTGCCATTCTTGCAGCAACCCTGACCTCCGGAGAACTGAGCCTGTCTTGGAGAGCCCCTTGCAGAGGACCAGCAGTGGCAGTTCCTCCAGCTCCAGCACCCCCAGCTCCCAGCCCAGCTCCCAAGGTGGCTCTCAGCCTGGATCGCAAGCAGGGTCCAGTGAACGGACCAGAGTGCGAGGTAAAGCTTCCCCTTACCTCTCCCTGACAACGTGGCCGGGCGAGGAGAGCCATGGGCAGGGAATCAGGCTACTTCCTGACCTCCCTGACATCTGCTCCTGGCATGGCCCCCACTGTGTGATTCTGAAGAGATGCTTAACTGCTCTCAGCCTCAACATCCTTAGAGGAGTGGGGCCACCATTTTCAATTATGTGGCAGCTGGTGTGGACTAAATTCTTTCTAATCACAGATACCAATGTTTTCCAGGGAGATCACAGAATATTGGTCCTATCTGAAAATATAGTCACTTACCTGTCACTGAATTTCCCCTTCCATGGTGAGAAATTCCTGTGCCCCAAGTATCCTCTTCCCATTAGTCCCATTTTTGCACTCCAAACATAGTTCATAGTACCAGTTATTTTTCAAAGTGAAATTCAATAAAAACCAATGTAGAATACATATATACTTGAGAAGAAATAAAATTTTGACCTAAAAATATATGTAACTCTTCTAGTTATTCTTATTAGAGAAGCAAAAATTAGCCTCTAACCATTTAATTCAAGTCATTCATCATTGTTCAGTTTTTATTAATGAGGATGCTTGTGAAAAACATTAATATGTCCAGCTAATTATATACAATACATTGTTTCTAGCTAATCTAAATTTACTTTCTGAATAACCTTCTTCAAAAATAATTTTACCTGCAAGTATTTAAGACCAAGACTTTTTAAAGTGTAATTTGATAAATATTAACACACTTTTATTAACCTTTTCACTAGACACAATCATAATTTACCTTCTGAATCTTTTACGACTTTAAATAAATGAAAATCACTGCATGTCCATTTTGAAAAGGCTGGTATCCAACATGTGATGCCCCTGTTTCTGACCCGGGATATGGGCCAGCCTGTGGCTGTCTGTGTGTGTATTCTTCTAACGTCAGTGGCACAGCCCGCAGCTATGGGCACTTCGTTGCCTTGATTCAAATATAAATTTACTTAATTTTGTGATTCCCAGGTTTTAAGCCTAAATGTTTGTTTGATGTTTAGTTTGCCCAAACATTTACTGTTTTTTTTTCATGGTTTGCATGAGGATGTACCTGACTGAATGGGTCAGATGAGTAATCCTGAAGAATGACTCACCACAGAACTCCTGAACTTGAGCCAGCGCTTTCTGACAGCCATTATCTTTCTTGGCCCTCTGCTTTTCACTCTAGCCAACAGCAAGTCCGAAGGATCACCTGTGCTTCCCCATGAGCCTTCCAAGGCGAAACCAGAGGAATCCAGAGACATAACCCGACCCAGTCGACCTGCTGTGAGTGCTTTTCCCTCCAAGAGTTTTAAACTTTTCGATTACCAGAGAACCCACAGGATAAAGTGGTCAGGGATACACTCATGACTGAAATAAAAATTGTTGAGATTAATAAGAAGGAAGTGTCCAGAATGAAGTCATACCTGATGAGGAAAGAACTGATCTTGGATTACTTATCTGCCTTTAGGGATTTGGTGATCATTAGCAAATAACTCATATCATTCCAAAATTTTTACTTAGCTGCTTTGGCAAAAAGATATTAAAATTAGCAGTTAATGAGATGTGGGCACTTTCTATGGGTTTCTTTTGTCAATTCTGCCCTTTCCCCACATGATTTTCCATATGAATTAATATTACAATTTTTCCGTTGCTGCTTTTCATGCCTCTGGAATGATATTTTCAGGACCAAAACCTGATGAGCATGGTCCAACAGGGGCCTGGTACCATGAATCCTAGCTGCACTGCTGTGGCTCGGGAGAACCCGGGTAGCCTTAAAGAAAAAAGGAAGAGCGCAGAGGCTGAAAGTTAGAGATTATTTTGGGAAAGGTTTCTGTCCACTTAAATTATTTGAGAATCTATTCTACAAAATAAATGTGATACCTTTTTGGTTGACTCTGTTTACTACATTTTAAAGTAAAAGAGTAGAATGAGAGTAATCATGAAGGGAGCTTGCACTGTTCTGGGTTGAGGTTCTCTTTGCCCTTTTGCACTTAAGTACTAACAATTTCCATTTTGTGTCTAACTGGCTGCCTTTCTTCGGCTTTTTTCTTTGCTGTGGATTCTTCTGGATTGGATTCTTATGTCAGAGCTATAAGAAAGCTATAGATGAGGTTAGTATCACCTTTCTTTGGTCATGCTTTTACAAAATATAAATACAAAACTGATTTCTGATGCTGACATTCAGAAAAGTGGCCAACTGGATTGCAGATTTAAAGTTCACTCATTCGGAGTGATCTGTTGGGAGGAGACCCCCTTCAGTAGGAGTCTAAGACCCTCAGATACTAGTATAAAGCTCCAGAGATCTTCCTTTAGATCAAAATGTCACTTTTTCTAATGTGCCAGTCTGGCCAAAAATAAGCATTAATGCTTTGTTATTGGCAGGGTTTCTCATTCTAGTATCTTCCAGCAGCAAACCTGAGCTTTTTAACCTGTGCTCGCCAGACTTGCTAGAGGATGGTGGTCTTACTAACAAAGAAAAGATTCATCATTCTAGGGCACTCCAAATTTACAGTGTGTGATTTGTGAACAAAGAGTTACTGGGTATTGTTAGATTAATTTTGTGGGACATTAACTACAGCGTCAGCAACAACATCAACTTCAGTTAATGAATACTGGCAAGTTAAGCGACTTTATTTCCTTATTCATGGAGACATTTTTCCATTAGAAAAATATATGGCTTTGTCGATCTTAAGTAGCTTGCTAGGAAGGATGACTGCCTTACTGCTGTTTGTCAGACCTGCATGAATACAGCATAGTGGTTTTTTGTTGTTGTTTTTTGTTTTTAAGAGACAGGTCTTGCAAAGAGTCCTAACTGCATGGAATCCGAAGACTACCGTTGTGGCTTTAAGGCTGTAGTTCTGCTGAGCACCATTTTTTATGAAATAATATGAAAACAAACACTGGCTCTGGGGTCAACAAGTTGCATTCTGGCTCCCCCAATAAGTAACTGGCTGGCACCAGTCTACAGACTCTCTGGGCCACAGTTTTCTCATCTGTGAAATGGGAATAAAAACCCCTGTGTTGCCTCGCTCACGAGATTGTTTTAGGGTCACTCAAGATCACGTGTGTGAGAGCATTTCCGAAGTATGAAATGCTTTGCAAAGCCAAGATGTTGTCCTCATATTAAGGTTTGGGCCAGAGGCATAGGCTATTTTGGCAGGTGGGAGAAGCATGTTTCTATGCCTCTGATCTTTACCCAAAAGCCTCACTTTTTCAGCATTCTGACTGCCTCAAAACTCAGAGTGGTTTTGAGAGTAATTTTCACAGTTTAGGGATACTTGCTTATAAAAGAATGAGACTCTATGTGTCTACAGTGTGAGGATGGCACCCAGAGAATGGAAAAGGGACACTTACGTAATTGCTCTGTGGTGCAGCCTTGCTCCTTCCCCTCATATTAGTGAGAAGGGCAGGGATTATCACAGTTTTTAGCAATTTCCTCTCAAAGACTTGAAGAAAGAGAACCCAGCAAAATGGTTGTGTATGTGCACAACTCAAGGGAAATCTCATGAGTCCAGAAATTGGCATGGAGGTGGCTGTCATGAGGGAAAGGTTTCTCAGAGATTTCATCTGGTTAACCAGGATATTTTAAGATTTTAAAAATTGCTGCCTTTTGGTATACTCTAGCACACTGGACAGAGATGAGAGGGGACAGCAGAGATATAAGTAATTATAAGTAATTGGGTAGGGGTGGAAGCTATTTACCAAAATCTCTCAGGCCATGTGTGGTTTAAAAAAAAATCTCCCACTCTCCCCCCTGAGTATCACTATCCAAATTGCTAACAATACAGAATTCCTTGGTTCTGCCTAACTCAGTGGTTCTCAGTCAGGGACAATTCCTTCCTTTCCTTCCCTCTGCTTAGATAACATTTGGCTAAGTCTGGAGGCAGTTTTGGTTGTCCCAACACAGAAGTGGGAAAAGTGCTATTGTCATCTTGTGGGTAGAGCAAGAGCTCTCCACAGTGCACAGGAGAACAACTGGAGGGGATCATTTCTCAAATGTCACAGTTGAGAAACCATGAATTAAACCTCCCTCCCACCTCCATTTCAATTTTGATAAGGATTCTCTCTCCAGTAACTGAATTGACATTTAGATAATCCAGGATTGGAATGAAAAGTCTTAAAACTCTTTCAAAAACTTGTTGCTAGACTCATGGTTTGATTTTTCATAAAAATCCATCTGGGAGAGTATCCATTAATTTGGCACTTGCTTTCCAATGGAATATGAGATTGTACAGCATACTCTGTGATTGTTTCACACAACCTTTGAAAATAAATGTTCTTTATAGTTTAGCACAATGAAATATGTGGCATGAGTGTCATGGCACAACCAAACACTGGCTTTACGACTATTTTTTCATTAGTATGTAGGAATCTGAAAAATTCCAGAGCACATCCAGTTTGGAAGACTTGAGTAGTAACTAGGTGATGATACTGAAGTGAAGTGACTTCCGCAAGGCTGTAGCTTTAGATTTCTTGAAAAGGGGAGAGAAAGTAATATGTAAAAAAAAGACCAGCTTTAAAATCTTCATCATTTTAATAGTTAAAAAATTGAACTAAAATTTGAATAAACTGTATTATTTCCTAAAAAAGCATCCTTTTAGGCAAATTATTCATAATTGTCAGATTAAATAAGTCTTTTTGAATGAAAAATTATATCAACTTGATTCTAAAAAATGTTTCATCAAAGAAACTGTTGAGTAAGGGCCTCTTAACTATCTTCGCATTTACTCTATAGTCAAAAAATCTTACCATTTTGCCATATTTCTTTTATAGTTATACACTCTCATATTTTTATGCTAAATAGCACTTTTTCTCTGTTTTAAACCTTTTAGCTTCAGGCTTGAGACAGTCAAGCAATAAATTACCACAAAAACTCATTATATGGAGAAAATTGGTATTGTCAGAGAACAAAATGTATGAGAATGGATCTAAACCCAATGGTGTCACTGTTGGATCATGCCTGTTTCCTGTAACTCTGCTATTGTGCATTTTCCCAGAGTGGATGGATAAGAAACAAAACTTCAGCAAAATACATAGACTATTGGCAATGGATGATTACTTTTTTTTAGACTAGGGTTATTACTGTTGAATTACTTATTTTTGTTACCTAGGGATTTTCATCTATGTTTCACCCTCCAAGCTGTTACCAATTAACCTTAAAAAGAATTTGCAATTATTTTTAATGTTTCAGTAAAGATAGCTTTTTAATAATTCAGACACAAAAAGTTTAATTAAAAGCAAAATTATAAAGTCAGTCAAAATGTTAAAGTGTTCCTAAATACAGTGTTTGGAAAAGTTTAGATCATTTTAACAAGTGAGGGTTTCTTTAAATCAATGGACTTCGGACCAGCTAAATATTTCTACTTATTTTTTTAAGATTTTATTTATTTATTTTATAGAGAGAGGAAGGGAGAGAGAAAGAGGGAGAGAAACATCAATGTGTGGTTGCCTCTCATGTGGGCCCCACTGGGGACCTGGCCTGCTACCTAGGTATGTGCCCTGACTGGGAATCGAACCGGTGATCCTTTGGTTCGCAGCCTGTGCTCAATCCGCTGAGCTACAGCAGCCAGTGCTCTAATTATTTTTTTTTAATGTCCTTTGTCTTCTTTTGAGGTATCAGAGGTAGGAAAGCCAACCCATGGGGAGAATGTATTATTAATTTAAATAGATTGTAGCTAATATTATTATATTTTACTCAGAACTATTAACATTAGAAATAAACTATTTTAAACCATATTCTCTCTTTAAATCATAATAAAATGTATTTTAATGACCAGTAACATTTTAAGTACTAGCTATATTATTTGATGAGGCTTAACATGATTCTAACATATAGAAGGAAAATACAAAATAAATTTATCCAGTTTGTTATTATTTTAGTGTTTTGGAGGATTATAATATCCTTTTTCATTCATAATCTTAACAATGATTGAGGCTATATTTTCCCAGTATGCTCAAGTTTAGCATATCCTTCGCTTTGCTATCAATTTGATAATGATAAACAATTGTCAAGAGGAAATAAAAAGTAAAAAGCAGGAATTCAAATGTTAGCTTTTCCTATTTTGGCCCATTGACAAGAAACCAGAAATAAATTTGCATAAAATTCCATGTGGTAATTTCTCTCTTCTTTAATGGTATGCATTATATTTAAATACCTTTGAGTCCTTTTAATATGTATCAGTTCTACCTTCATTTTCATTAATGCGGCAAAGGTGCACACTGAGACCAGGGCCAGGTGTGCACATGCCCGCCTATGCACATGTGTAAAAGCCCTGAGAGCGTATTTGGGTGAAAAATGGACAATTTGAATTTTCAAAATTATCTCTTTTCCTAGGACTTCAAGTGACTTCAGAACAAATTTAAAAGTCATTATTGCTTTCCCTTTGGTTTCTATGAAATTAGAAAGAAATGACTCCTTCATTTAACGCCTTGAACTTCCTAAATTCTAGACCAAATAAAATACCTGAAGTATTTCTTTCCTCTCCTAGCTTTAACCGGTACAGGAATGCCTGACATACAGATTAACAGTAAAGAAACATGACAATCTGTGGTCTTCTCAAAATCAAATTTTAATTTAATCATATGCATTAATCACAATTTTTCCTAGCCAGTTAGGATGGATTATCAAACATCATTTAGATCACCTACATTCGCTATAAACCTACATCAGGTGAATTAGACAAGTCCATTTCTGGATTGAAATAAAGAGAGAATATGGCCATAAGAAAACTGGGATTTAGTATCTTTCATGAGTTTCTTTCTCCCTAATCCCCTGTCTCTCGCCGAATGTTCTGATTCCCACATGGGTCACTAATATAGGGAGAAATGGTAAGACTGATGTCAAATTGCTTTTTCCTCATTTGCATGCTGTGTGCCATGGGCAGTTGAACCCATGCAAATTAGAGCGGCCGTGCTTTTGCAGAAAATGCTTCCCTCTGCATTGCTCGGAAAGCATGTCAAATAAAAGGTAGTCAGATATTCAGCACACTGCCTGCAGTATGCCTGGTGATTAAGTACCACATCATCACATCCATCAGGCTAAAGGTTTCATCATACTCATGGAAAACTGAAAAATTATCTCTTCCTATTGGTGTTTGCACATTCATTTCAGTAGTCCTCGCCAGGGTTTTTGCCAGGTGACTGAAATTTAAACCAAAAGTAAATGAACACCTATCATTCTGGAAGAGAACTTTTTTTGTTTCTTTGTTTCTCTTGATTGACTTAGCTTTGTGGCTATAAATTTCAGTGGCACTGGGCCTTGGGTTAGGTGGGCCATTATTTGACGTGATGCCCCTGCTCTCCAGGGAATGATGACACACCAAATGAGTCATTGTTGTAGCTGGAATCTTGGGAATTGCTCTGTTCTGTGACTGATGCTAGATTTTGGTACAGTAGCAATTATAACAGCGGAAAGGCCATGCCTGTGGCTTGGGCAGGAGTCCCCCAAATACTGGGGAACAATTTCTAATCCCATGCATCTTCCCACTAACCTGAGGGTGACCAACTTCACCCTCCCAAAATAAAGTGAGAACCCAGTGTTTGTATATATGTGTACACATACAATGCACATACACATATATACACATGTGTATTCAGAACTGAACAGTCTCAGTCTAGCAATTGGTTTTGAACAAAGTTTAAATTTACTTCATCTTTTCTAGTTTCTACACGCTACAAACATCGTTTCCTTAGTTCCATGCAGTAACTATGTTTGTAACAATTCTATAGAGAGCTTTTTTCTTGTGGCTTACGCTGGAGCACTGACTTGCTGAAAGATGTCACTTTGGTCATATCTACAATTCATATATGCTGAACAAACTTTTCTTTCGTAGGATCTGACGGCATTAGCCAAAGAACTACGAGAGCTCCGGATTGAAGAAACAAACCGCCCGCTGAAGAAAGTGACTGATTACTCCTCCTCCAGTGAGGAGTCAGAAAGTAGTGATGAAGAGGAGGAAGACGGAGAGAGCGAGACCCATGATGGGACGGTGGCTGTCAGTGACATACCCAGACTGATGTAAGAGGACAGCTTATAAGATTATTTATGAGCCTCTGGCAGGATCAATTGATTTTGGGGATTCAAATTTTTATTAGAGCATATATAGTTCTATGACTACGCCTCTCCATAGACACAGTTGCTTACAATACATGGTGTGTCTAGATTTGCATGTTCTTTATCTAGGCGCTGTTGCTGGATTGTCTTTTTGGTGATGCTTTCTTGGTTCTTGTCATTTCCAAGGCAAACCAAGTTGACAGGCAGACTGTTTGACACATGCCTGTCCCCTAGAACTAAAGGAATGAGATGATGGGCAATGACATTTCAGGGTTAAAATTAACAACCTGAGACATTTCAGGGTTAAAATTAACAATCACTACTAACACCACTAAATAAGGAGGAATGCCTGTTGCAGTGGGGTAGCATCCCAGAAAAAGAATCAGGAGTCAGATAATTCTGTAGGAGATTTCTGAGTGTTTGACATAAATCTGTCCCTCCTGAGTCTCTATTTCATCTTCTTTATTGTCTCTTTTATGTGATCCTGTTTTTGTGGCCTGTGGCTTTGCCATGTACATCTGTCCGTCTCTTTTCAGGCTTCTTTTTAGATATTTATATCTATGTTTATACCTACCTATAATTCCCATTGTATTTATACCATTACTTTTCTAAATGAAGGAGAGGCTCACTTTTTCTTTTTCTCATTGGACTGGATTTTATTAAAGAATCCCTCCTTTTCTCTATTTGCTTCCCCAGTTCTCACAAACATGTTCATACAATCCCACTCATGGGCATTTCTCATTTCCTCCCCCAAAGAAACATAGGAGCTGCTCTGGTTTGCTGTAACTTTGATAGAATGATGCTAAGTTTTCCAACTTCATTTCTCATTCACCTCCATATCTTTGGCTCAGCTACCAGTATTAGTCATCACACCCATTCACTTCCTGTAGAGAAGATACCATTTCAGGCATAGATTACTGTCCTCTCCAGCAGGGATTGGAGACACAGGGCTAGCCACTCTGCAGGGCATGTCACCCATTGATTAACGATTGTTACATGCAAGCAGTTCTGAGAGGCAAATCCAATTTCTGCAGCTGAAAATCCGTTCTTCTTATCCTACTGTTGATTACCCAGTTATTAATAACCATAAATATGCTAAAATATGACATTGTGAAACAAATTTCATTAAATTGCTTTTTTTTAACAGCAAATAAAATTGTTTTAGAAGGGAAGTCACTAATCCAAAACATTTCTGTAAGATATGCTGGCCCTCTCGGTTTTTGTCTTGACTCAGCATTGGTTAATTCTCCTAACAGATGTTTTGAATTCAGTATAAACACTGAGCGTACAACTATCAACATGAGGGTGATCATGAATTTGAGAAGTTGGTAAAGCTTTCACTGTGTGTCAGACACCATACTGAAGGCACTGACACATTCAAGAAGTGCATACCTCAATTCTGCCTCCCAAAAGTTTATGTTCTAGTTGGAAAGAGACAAAATTACACATGGAAAATTCCAGAGGAAAATAAATATTTGGTATAATAACCAAAGACAGCCTTGGAAGGGATGTTCAATTGCATTTGGTTTTTAAGCTAAATTTTGCAAGCCTGTTATCAGTGTCATCCCCCCACCTCTAAAGGCAAATCCATCTTACCCCTGCTACAGAAATACCCACCTTTCTAAAATTGCCTGCATAGACCTTGCTGCACTTCTGCTCTACTGTCTGAGGCTCTCCTGTCCCTTTAGAAATCACCTGTGCACAACCAGCCTACTCAAGTGGAGCCCAACCCCTCTGTGCTGCCACTGTATCTGGAGTGTATTCCTGTAGTTTCCCGTAGTGCCTTGAATTGGGATATTTATTACATGTTGTCTCCCTCTCTGGGCTGCGAGATCCCTGACGATGCAGACTGTACCTTACTCATCTCTCTACTCTGAACATCTCACATGGCATCTGGAATAGTGTTGGTTTTCAGTGACTTTGGTTTACATTTAATTTTGCTAAACTGAACTTGCAAGTCCAGGCTTCCAGGGGTTGAGCCTAGTCCAGAGGAAGGGCATGCACATACATAACTGTCATCAAGGTAGAAAAGAGCATGGAGTAATATTAGATATGGGGGAAAGGGGAAGTAAAGGCCCAGAAGGTCGAGTCTGGTGGGAATGTGGGATGTATGAGGGGGAAAGTCTAGAGTAGTGAGCCCAAGCAAGAAGCATGCACTTGATCATGTAGCCATTGGGGAACCACTGAAGATGTCCTGAGCTGGGGAGTGATGCAATGGGTGTTATGCTTGAGAGAAGTCATTTCAGCAAGATGATTTGGAAAGAGAACAGACTGGTAAAGCAATTCAGAGGATCTATTACCATTCCTGAGATACAATAAATGGACTATCCTTGATGCTTAGAATGGAGGCACAGCCTAACATGGCTCTTGAAGAATTGGTATATTTTGGACAGGTTGAAATGATCATCCATGAAATAGCATTTAAAATATTTAATTGTAAATGAGGCATACTCAGAGCAAAAGTAGGATACAAATGTGTGTATATTCCAGTTTGGTAAAAATATGCATTTTTTTGTGAATTTAAAATATATACAGTCTGTTCTGCTACAGCATCATAGTTGTATGCATAAATTCACATATTAAACAATTCATTATAAAACAATTATTTCTTTAGGAATAGGGTATTTTAGAGTTAGAGTGCTTCTTATATGCATTCTTATCACTTTCATTTTCTGTTGTTAAGGTAAACCTTTACATTTTGTGTTGTGTATTTTTAGAGCAAAAAGTAAAAATATATCACAACATAGGTCACTACCATATAGTGCGTAAAAAAAGATTATATTCCCTAACTAATCAATGGTACTATTACCCAGGGACTCATACATAGTAAGATGAGTTGGGGGGAGGGAAATAGAACAAAATTATAATAATGGTCACCTCTGGATGATACAACTCTAAGGGCTTTTTATTTTCTATATATCCAACAATTCTATGATGAGCATGAGCTATTTTTATAATTGGGAAACATTAAAAGCTCTATGGAGTAGGAGGATAGAAGGAAAGGTGTGTAAGTTGACTTGCATTGTATCAAGCAGGTTAAAGAGGCATGCTTTCGTATCAAAACAGCACATGTGAGGCCCGTCCCAGGTCAGTAGGGGTATCTGTTGCTACTGTAGTCGTGGAATTTTGTGCAGCCTCACAAAATGCATTCTGGACAACAAAAGTCGCATACCTTTGTGTTCCTTCCTTTGTATTTTCACTAGAAAGCCATGGTCCTGACCCCAGTGTCCACCTTGGGGATGGTGGTATTTCTCCCCAGACCTGCAGCTGCCTCTGCCCTCCAGTGCATTGTTCAGGCTCCGGCCCTGTTAGTGTGTGGTAGTGGGACTCAGGTCATGTTGTAACCCCACTGCCCGACAGCCCTTTCCAGCCCTGGGGCCCGTGACTGTCCCAGCATGTGCTCCAGCTGAACTCACCTCATCGGTCCTTACAAATGCCTGGCAGGCTGGCAATGTTGATTCTTTTCCTGAAATGACCTCTGTCTTTGCCTCTCATGCTCATGTACATCCTGCTTTATTTGAATATTTGTGTTATGTTTTAGCATTTTCTGGATGCTAACCTCTTTTGTTTCAGAATCCATGTTTTCCTCAGCTTTTGTATTTACTACCTAGTGCCAGACCAAGGGCTTTTCATAAAGCAGGTGTTTGGTAAATGTGTATTGACTTGCATTAAATCAATACTTGCAGGAACACTTTGACAAATCCAATTAGAGGAAAGTATTTTTTCAAACCTGTGGCCTAATTACAGTAAATTTCCTACAGTTTACTTCTAATCAGTGGAGGTGTTTTGTTTTTTACAGTCTTTATAGGAATTTCACAATCAGAGTTTCCTATCCAGACTCTGTGTCAGAAAAATAATTTTGCAACAAAGGATTATTTAACTACAAAATGTTATAGTTGTTTTAGCCTTAGTATTTTTTAAATTATTGCCTTTCTAACATTCTTTTATTATTAATAAGTTATTTTAGAAGTTTTCAATTTACAGAGCAATTGAGCAGATAGTACAGAGAGTTCCCTGTTACTCCTCCCCACCCCTGCACACAGTTTTCTCCATGGTATTACAGTGTATGGAACATATGTTACAATTAAGGAACTAATATTGATACAATAACTAAAGTCCATATGCAGATTTCTTTACTTTTTTACCTAATTACCTTTTCCTGTTCCAGGATCCCATTCAGGATACCACATCTCCCTTAGTTATTTAGTTGCCATGTCTCCTTGGACTGGTCTTGGCTGTGACAGTTTCTTACACTTTCCGTTACTCATGAGCTTGGCAGTTTTGAGGAGTACTTATTATATGTTATAGAATCCTCCTCTATTGGAACTAGTCTGATGTCAATTTTATGATTAGACTAAGGCTGCTGTTTGGAGGAGGAAGGTAACAGATAACATGTCATTTTTATCACATCATGTCAAGGGTGTGTATTGTCAACATGACTTATGACTGTTGACATTGACCTTGATCATCTGGCTGAGGTGGAGATTGTCAGGTTTCTCCAGTGTAAAGTGACTGTCCCCTCCTTTCCTTACTGTATTCTTTGCAAGGAAGCCACTGTGAACACAGTTGCACGTAAGGAGCGGTTATGTTCCCCCTCTTTTAGGGTGGAATATCTGCCATAATATATTTTGCAGAATACTTCTGCACAGGAGATTGGTCTTTCTCCTCCATTTATTAATTTATTGGATCATTTATATCAATATAGAATCATGGATATTTATTTTATACTTTGGATTATGATTCAAACCTTCATTACTTGTGGCTTGAATGGTTCCAGCTGTGACTACAGGAAGCTCTTGCATACCATCCACTGCCATCCCCCATCAAGCACTTTCTTAGTTTCAGACACTGTAAGATTTTCCAGGCTCATCTTCTAGATTCCCTCTTCCGATCCTGATTTCAACTACTTCTCCAAGGAGTCCTGATTTCTTTTATTAAAAATGATATTAGAAACCAAGACTTGGGTACTAGCTGTGCTCATTGCTACTAGAGTATCATTTATTTTAGGCCCCCTCAACTGACAGAGCAAGGATATATATGTGTACATATTAATCCACATACACAAACACATCTATCAGTATTTCTACATATAGTCATGCACTGCTTAACGATGGGGAAATGCGCCATTAGGTGATTTCATTGTGTAAACTTCATACAGTACACTTACACACACCTGGATGGTATAACCTACTACTACACACCTATATGGAGTTGGAGAAACTTGTGGACACCGAAGTGGAAATAGCTAACAGGAAGTTGAGTACATGAGTTTCTGAGTAACAATATTGGATATATTAATTTAGGGTTACACACAGGTGATGATTATAAATGGTGGTAGATAAGAGCATTCCCAAAGGTTATGTATAGTGAAGTAGAATCCTGGGTACCAGTAGCATTTAAGAAGAGCCCATGAAGAAAACAGATAGGGAATGAAGAGTAAGAGAAAAATCAGAGAAAAGTTGCATCTCAAGAGCTGGAGGAGAGAGAAGGATGGAGTGGGATGCTTAGTAATCACAGATACAGGCAAGAGGCCAAGCACCGTCAGAATCAAAGAGTAATCATTGAATTTGCAAGCTAAGAAATGACTTAAAGAGTTTCCTGAGGTGCTTGAAGTCAAGTATAGGAAGCAGCCATCTGAGGACTGAATCATAGTTTGCAAGAAGAATTTTAAGAAAAGACAGAAATTTAGACTTCTGCTTCTGGTTCTTTATTCTGGAAGTAGCTTTCAGAGGTAGCGCATGGCTTGGTGTGGTCTTTGTCAGCTTCTACCATGGTGTACCATGGCCAGGGCCAAAAAGTGCAGAAGGCAATTGTGCGGACATCAATGTCATCTTCAGATACTTGCAAAACATATCTCAGATTTGGGAGTGGCTGTATGAGCAAGTGGATATGCGGCTAGAGGGCTGTTTCATTGGTTTTGATGAGTACACGAATCTCATAGTAGATGGTGCAGAAGAGACTCACTCTAAAAGAAAGTCAAGAAAACGACTAGGTCGGATCACGCTAAAAGGAGACAGTATTGTTCTGCTCCAAAGTGTCTCCAACTAGAAGTGACTAATGAACTGAGAAATTGTTGAGAAGAAATACACTTTGTGTTTTTTAGGTGTTCTTTGTTGGGAATAGTTCTTAAAGTTTTATTCATATTGCTTTGGTTATCCTTATGTTATTACCAGATGACAATAAATGCTATGGGATTTTTTAAAAAACATTTTATTTATTTATCTTTAGAGGGGAAGGGAAGGAGAGAGGGAGAGAAATATCAATGTATGGTTGCCTCTCATGTGTCCCTTGCGGGGAACTGGCCTGCAACCCAGGCATGTGCTTTGACTGGGAATCAAACCACGATCCTTTGGTTCACAGGCCCGCGCTCAGTCCACTGAGCTATACCAGCCAGGGCTATGGGATTGTTTTTATTTAAAAATTTATATTGTTTCTTTCTAAGAAAAAAAGAGGTAGAAATGTAAGTGTGAATAGTAAGTGCAGGTTAAGGTCAAGGAAAACGATTTAATGAAATGAGAGAGAGGAGAGATCTTATGTTTGTTGGTCAGAAGAAAGAGCCAGTACAGAGGGAGGGATTGTGAAAACACAGGAAGGAGGAGAAGAAGAAGAAATAATCTCCAATTAACATTGCCCCTGTGCTCTTCTATTTAGCTGTGTCACTGAATTAGAAATGCGGTATTGCTAAGTAATTATTTTCTGCCCATCACTTTGTGTCCCTTGTTAGTCTCAACCTCCATGAGATTACAATCTTCTAGAACTTGAGAATTGTGTCTTACTTTTTAAATACTTTTCTAGTATCTCACACAATGTGTATCAGACAATAAACTCTTAATAAGTATGTGAATGAATGAATAAGTGAACGTCCAAAGAGTTGATAATGATTGACATGTCAGAGCGCTGAGCTCTAAGACATAAAAGAAACATACAGGGACAGAGAGGCTAAAGGACATCCAAGGAAAATTTGTCTCTCGAAAGCCAGGAGAGCAAGAGGGACAGAGGTGAGTGATCAGTGACAGGTACAGCAAGAAGTCCTCTTCCATGATTTGAAAATGTTCTGCAATCCTGAAATATGAACTGTGGCCTTCATTTAGCCTTTTAAAATGAAACACAGAGAGAAGTGATTTGGAACATGCAGAAATTTATGGGACTTTTCCATAACCAAAAGCAACAGCTTTATATCATACTACATAATCACCAAAAAATTAATGGTCTGAGCAATTAATATGAGATTCACAGAATAAACAAATATGTACAAAGTATTCACAGTGCAACATACCAGACCTACACATAGAACAACCTTAAACTATTGAAGAGACTTTGCCCACCATTTTACAGGAAAATTAACTACAGAAGAAATACAGGCTATCTTTTATTCAATTTACAAGGAGTGTTATTAGTAGAAATAACATTTTTTAAAAGACCTCAAAACAGCCCAAACTCCTCACTATAAAAATTTATTATAGATGAAGTAGTTCTGGCTCATAAAATTGATATAAAAACTGACCCAGGAAAAACATAATCTCAGGAAAAACATTCAGCAAGAGGTGAAACTGGCGGCAGCTCACACTATACACTATAAAACTTACTATTGATTAAAAATTGACAAATCTTCTTAATAAAATGTACGCCTTTAAAACTGATCCAGAAAACATTGGACTTGGTAGAAGCAGTAACCACAGAAGCCCTTGGTGGGTGACATGGACAAAAAACATCATCAATTGGTATATCAGATCTTTATTATAAAAATAATATAGAAAATAATCAGGACCACCAGTGATAATTTTAGTAAAAGAACCCTGAAAATGCAAAAATGGGGGAAGAGTTTTACTGAGATATGTGGAAAATTAATCAAGAAATTGTCTTCATGGAATTAGATTTAGAAAATACTTTTTATGAAAATTCATCCATATTGATATATTTCTGATTAAAATGTTTGGGTAGAATAACAATATTGTCAGGATAAAACAATAAGTGGAGCCAAAATATCTGATCTTTGAACTCCCATGGAACTCTTGACTAGTGAAAGACAACTCGATTGTACAGAGGTGGCCACTGACAATCTGGTCCCCGACGGTGGCCAACAACACCTGTGCGATGGAGAAAAATGGCTCCCTCCTAGGAGACTTTAGCTCTTGATGACTCCTTCATTTATTGATTGCTTTGTTCCACACCATCTTGTGCCAAATAAGAGTGTAAGTCAACTAAAAAAAAAATAGAACACAAAATTTTGAATACATGGGTGAAGAAATCCTAGTTTTGAGAACTAGTCTGATTTACTGATGTGGCAATATGTCAGGAATTCATTGCAGCAATTTCTTCTCCCATGCCTCTGAAATGCTGTTAATAGCTCCTTTCTAGGAATGAAATATTGAACAGTGCTTCTTTGGAACTTCTTCCCAAATTTGTCAGTTCTAACCCATATTTTAATCATTCAATTCACTGCTCTCATTTAGTTGTTGTGAAGTAAGTGTCTTGCTACACATTTTATTTTGGTCTGGACTCATCTTTACGTCTCTGTTTTGGATACAATCCCTGACAGGCGTCATCTCTGTCCCAGAGATGTCATACGTCTGGAGTGTTTCTTGCTTCTTGGGTTGACTCTTTCATCAAGTACTTGGACTTTGATAGTATCCAGGTAACCAGAGATGTTTCTAAAATGTTTAAGAAACAATTAAAAGAACAAAATGGTAAAAGATATGGTTAATACACCTCATGAGAGAAACGTTGATAACTTTCCTATTTAAAAAAAAAAAAAACACTTTAAAAGAGAGGCAGCCTCGGAAGTAGGATGGCTGTCAGTGCAGCACTAAAAACAGAAATGTGCCCCACGGATGAGCTGCATAGCCTTCCCAGTGCTGCTTCCCCAGACAAGACACACAGAAAACGTCAGCCTCCATTGTCAGGGCCAATGTCAAGCTTCTGTCACTTTCTCCATTATATATTAAACGCAAGAGCAAGAAACATACTGGAAACAAATATGCCACCGTGTGGGGTGATTACAGAGCTTTAAAAAAGAACTGAAGACTGAGTTAAACAGCCTCATTGATGGATGCCCTTAATCGCTGTTTCCTCTTTAGAACTAGTATAAAACCCATTGTTCAAACTATTGATTTTTGCACTTCTGATTTGTGCTAAACTGTGCCGAGTGTGCAGGAATAAGCAAAGGGACAAGGAAGGACTCTTTCCTCATTAGTGTACGTTATAATGAGAGACAAGGAGAATGTTAAAAGGAGTCAAAAATATAGAGAACAACCAATTGTGAAAAGTATTACAGAAGAAGCGTTGTAGAGAAAGGAGAGGGTCTGGTGGGAGAAGACATAGATAGGTAGTGATAAAGGCTTCTCGGGCTATCAAAAAGTATCATTTAAGATGAAATCAGATGCATGAGAGCCAAGAGCCAGGGTGGGAGAAAGCCTTCCAGGAAGAGAGAACCTTGCGTGTGCAAAAACACAGGCCAGGGTGCCTGCTGGTCACAGAAGGGACAGGGAGGGAGGGGAGATCATGCAGAGCCCAGGCCCTCACTCTGGCTGCTGGGTGGAAAGCAGGTTGAGAGGGGACATTGACAAAGTGGGACACCAGTTCAAGCATCAGTGCAACATTAACAATGAATGTGGAATGTACAGAAGGCTAGTGGACTGGATACTGAAAAATGGTTAAAATGGTAAATTTTATGTTATGTATGTTGTACCACAATAAAAAAAAATGAACATGGACAGGAAACAGTGTTCCCTCAACACGCATGATCGTGAATATTGTCCTTTTCCATCTCAGACCAACAGGTGCTCCTGGGAGCACAGAGCAGTACAACATGGGAATGGTTGGCACACACGGGCTGGAGACCGCTCATGCGGACGCATTCAGTGGCAGTATTTCAAGAGAAGGAACCTTGATGATAAGAGAGGTAAGTTGGTATAAAAACTGTGGAGGGGAAGTACATTTCTTAATTGGTGTTTATATTAGAGTTTTCACAGAGAATGCTTATGGCATGTATTTTAAGTATGGGGGTAGGGGACTTGTGTTTTTCTAAATGGCTGAGTGTTTGTAATTGCCCACCAACTTCTTTCCTGTATCCTTCTAAGCTTTCGTAGTGTGATTTAATTCCATTAGTCCAAATTCCTTCCTAGGAGCTATACAAATTGGAATATAGAATTTGAGCCTGAGGATATAAACTGACAAACCCAGATGTTTTGCTCTGAATAGCATCTTTGGCCTTGTTATGCCTCCTCCCCGCATAGTTCTACCCTTCTGGATTTTATGTAGAAAATGCTCAGTAGTTCCAAGAACATCTGATCTAGTTAAATCAACATTTAAAAGACTATTAAGCTGTATTGGTGAAAGAAGAAAGAAGCGTGCACCTTAGCACTTTGATTTTTTTAACTCTGAGAGCATCATTTCATTTGGGAGGAGAATCCACGGGTTTCCTTTCACCTGTCCCTTTACCACGCAGAATCTGTGCTAACCAGAAGGGCCTTGACAAATTATTATTATTTTATTTTTGATCATTTTTTTATTAATGTTCAAATACAGTTGTCTCCATTTTCCCACCACCACTTTCCCCTGTCCCACCCACCCCAGCTCCCATCTCCAATCTTTGGCCTTGTCCGTGGGTCCTTTATACATGTTCTTTGATGACCCTTCCCCTTCTCTCCCCCATTATTTCCCTCCCCCTGCCCCTCTGGTTACTGTCAACAAAACGAACAAGCAAGCAAAATATAACCAGACATTGAAATTAAGGACAAATTATAATTCTTCTTTTCTTCTTTTTCACATCATCGTTATCATGCAAGTTTGACACCAGCTCTTTTCTTGGAAAGAAAGTAATGGCTGATGACATTGGGAAAAAGTTATTTGACCTCTCCCCCTGCATCTGTTTTATCATGTATAAGTTTTCGTAAATAGTAGCATATGACTCATCACATGACTGGGAGGATTAAATGAGTTAAGGCATGTAAGCATTCAATACAGGCTAACTCTTTTATTTCATTCTCTCCTTAGAGTTGAGCTCCCCTTTTGTGTGTTATTACGCCCCACTCCTTTCTCTGGAACATAAACATTTATCATCTGTCATTCTCCCTCCTCAGCTGGGACATACTGGGAAACCCTAATAGCAGGCTTTACTGTCAGGGTCATCTCACTTTTATGAGAAAGTAAGGAACTGTAGTTTTAGGATGAATAAAGCCATTGAAGAAATAATTGGCAGTAGGGCTAAAACTGGAAGAGTAGTTCACAAAGCAACTTGTTAGAATTTCATTTTATGGCCTTGCCGAATCTTTTAAGTAGACTTTAAAGAGTCCTCTCATGTAAGCCTGAAATGAAAAATGAACCTGGTTGCTGAAGTTGACATTGGACAGTGCTGGCATATAAATCTCCCAGTGTGGTGAATGGACAATTCCAACACATGTGTGGAGGGCTTCTATCACTATGGCTTGCCACCTGGGAAAACATGAGGGGAAATGTTCTGGAGTGAGTTACTCCCTGACTCCAAATAAAAGGATCCTCATTTCTAATGTGGTTTAAAATTTGCTTGAATCTCTACAACAGAGTCAATACCTGGAAGCAGATATTGTAGCCACATTTTCAGTTCAATTGGCAGCCACATCCAAATGGCTGCATGTTATTTACAACATTCCAATATTCTATGACCACAATCAATCACTTTGAAACTAGGATTCACCACTATCTCATATGAATTAGATCTGTTGGGGGCTCTGAAATCTTTTTATCCTCTCAATTTTTTTTTTACTTTTTATTTACTGATTTTAGAGAGAGAGTGAGGAAGGAAGGGAAGGGGGAGAGAGAACCATCAATTTGTTCCACTTATGTATGCATTCATTTGTTGATTCTTATATGTGCCCTGGCCTGGGATCAACCCTACAACCTTGGCATAACAGGATGATGCTCTAACCAACTGATATACTCAGCTGGGGGTCTTTATCCTCTCAATTTTTAAATTCTACCTTTCCCAAATGTGGACTTTTAAAAGAGCAAAACGTAACTTAAAATCCATTAAAAGTGTATATAAGGTCTGTCCAGAAAATATGCAGCCAGGTAATATGACAAATAGAGATATTTATTGAAGAAGATACAAGATACAAGAAACATTGTACATAGGACAATGATGCCTCAGTCTCCATCAGAGTAGGCACCTCGGCACCTCACACAGTTCTGCCAGTTGTCATCAGCTGCCCCATTGTATTTTCCTGAATCTCATCAATGGTCTGAAATCTCTTCCCTTTCAAAGGTGATTTTAGTTTTGGGAAAAGCCAGAGGTTTCAGGGTGCCAAATCTGGGCTGTCCACGGGCTGAGTCACCTGGGTGATATGATGTTTTTCAAAAAAATTCTGCACAGGATGTGATGCATGAGTGGGCACGTTGTCATAATAAAGCTGCCAATCATCAGTTGCCCACAGCTACAACCTCCTGAATCATCCAAATAGTTTCCATGGAGGAGCGTTCAAGTTTAATGCAAAAAGTTAATGCAGATTCATTGCTCTACTCATTCTGTCATTTTGAATGAGATGGCCACACAGTAGACATGCTCACTCAACAGTGTCTGCTACCCCTACCTGACCAACACAGTGAAGTTGTCATTGTTAGCACATGCACATTCCAGTCCACTCTCCTTGGCTGCCAGGTTATATCAGTTTTGTGCAAACCATTCTTGTTATATTAACAATGGTTGGAATTTTTCTGGATAGATCTCCTATAGTAAAAAAAAAATGCAAAATAAAATATGTCCAATAGATAAGAAAATAAAATAGATAATAGATAAGAAATAGACAATAGATAAGAAAATAAAAGAAAAACATTATAATAGAACTTAGCGTATAAGGTGCTGCTAGTTTAGTCCCTAAGATGAGCATCAAGGAGTGCTTGCTCAACTCATCATTCTTATGGGAGTGGACTAGCAGGTTCTACAGGAACGTACCGTCTCCCCTTCCCGTGATCTTGTCAAATGCACAAATTAGCCCTTATGGTGCACTCTCCTGCCCCTGTGCTTCTACTTTCACTACCCTATGGCCCTGCCAGACCTTTCTTTACTCTCGTTCTGGAATATACCACACCAGCTGTCAACTGCCTCTTTGTCCATAGGGCCCATCTGCTGGAAGAACTGTTCTCCCTTCCCCACCACTGCCCATTCTTCACCTAGCAGCCAGTGTGGGTCTGGCTCAGCCTTCCCTTTCTCCTTGAAGCTGCTCCCGGGACTCCGTGGGCCTCGGTCCTTAGCACCTTCTTTACTGACCAGCTGATATCTCTCTAGGGCCTGTCCACCCCAGTGAACCAGAACACTAGCTCATCATCGTGAAGCCTCTATTGTTTCCAAGTAATAGGAAAAAGAACTCACATAAAACAGCTTAAGGACAAAAGTGGAGTAGGTATCAGAGATGAGGAATAAAGATTCAGAGTTATTCCATCGAAGGACAGACACCAAAGGCATTGAGTAAGCTGGGCCCCCATGCAGGGCTATGCAGGCACTGAAAAGTGATCAGGAGCTCGGGCAGCTTCTCACGTGCACGTCTCTGGCTCCCTCGCTATTTCCTCCACACGTCCCCTGTGTTCTGTGTCTCCACAGACCAGCTTTCTCTTCCCCCACATGCACGTGCTCTCGTCCCCCAGAACCCCTGTTGTAAGACAGTTGCCACATCCCAGTTCAGCTGTCCAGCAGAGACTGACCAATATTTCTCAGGCCTAATAGTAAATTCCAGTGAGAACCTGATCCTCCATGGCTCAGGTGTCCTCTCCTGGTCCAATCACCTGAGAGCAGAGACACCTGGTACAGCAGCCACCCAGAGCACCTGGGCTTTGCCACCAGACAGCCTTGGTTCAAACCCTGATTTCACCACTGGAAACCTGTGTCAATCGGGGCAAGTTAATTGAACTTTTCACATTGAAGTTTTCTATCTATAAAATGAGAAGCCAACCCATGGTGTTATTGGGAGGATATAAACAAAGTGTTTAGCATGGTCCCAGGCATATGTTGGAACATCTTAGTGCCCACCCCCGTGGAAATGGTGAGGGCATGAAGATTGTAGAGATCTAAGGGGTTCTGTTAATAAGGTCCTAGGGGTTAGGGCTATTGTTCACTTATTTTTGTATTCCCAGCAGAATGCCTGGCACACAGAAGATATTTAATTCTAAGGAGGGGCTGGTTGATTGAGCAAAAGGGTGATGACCCAGAAGTGTGAAGATTCAGGGGTCATTGCTGGGTTCCTTCAAGCTTCTCCCTGTCTGGGCCATTCCCCTCCATGAGCCTCTTCAGGCCTAAGAGAACCACTGTGTTTGCATCAGTTTTTGGCTTGAGGCAGAATGCTGCTGATAGGAGAGAAATTGCAGAACTCTAAAAAAGATAAGGTGTGATTTATACTCCTGGAAAGTTGGGGGAAATGTTCAAAAGTTTTTAAGTATTTGAACAGAAGTTAGAAAAACGGAGAAGCTGCCCAGTACACATAAGGGAGGGATAATAAAATACATTAGTATGGAACCCCCAAAATGTCACTAGGTGGTATAATGTTCAGATGAGCCCTGTGGCAAAATGAATCCAGAAAATGCCTCTCTCTGGGACACATTATAGGCCAGAAGCATGTTGACAAAAAAATATAGAGGTCACTAAGGCTTTGCAGTTACTTCTCAAGCTTCCTAGTAACATCAATTACATACACCCCTTCTGGAACTTGGGAGTCTGCTTGTCTTGCAAAAAAAAAAAAAAAAGTACCTCCTTTCCCTTCCAGCTAGAGGCAGGTGCAGAACTGGAGTTGCAAAAACAGGACAGTTTCTGGAAAGAAGAAGCCAGTCTGGTGAGGTGGTCACAGAAACAGCATGAACCCTTGCCCATGGCGGCCAGCCCCAAACAAGGCAGGGAACACATTTACCTTGTTCCTGGATGATTCCTGCATGTTCAGCAAGATTCCTCACATGTAGTAGGCTTCAAAAATGTTGGGTAAACAAGTGAAAGAAAAAGCAAGGAAAGGAATCGTTACTAAGTCAGGTCTGCTCTAAGAGCCCTCAGTGAGCTAGTTGCATGAGTGTTAAATTAAAAAGCGCAGTGCCAGCCAGGACTACAGTGTGGTGGGCATTGGCTTTTAGGGAGCACAGTTATCCTTCAGTCCTGTATTTTGTCCCTGGGATTTTAGGAAGGAGGCTTTGCTCTCCCAGGCAGTGATTTACAATGTGTTGGGTCAGGCAATTCTATTAGTAAAAATGTTAGTGTGCCACAGAATACAGTGTATTTATTTACAAATCATACATTTGTCCTACTGCACTAACATATTGTATGCATTATAAAATACCTTTAAAGAGCATTAAAAAGAGATACGTAAATGGTATTTCAAATGCTTTACTAGTCATGATGGCTTCATTTTTTTTTAACTGGGTGGTATCACAAGGTACCATAGCTGCTTCTGAGAAATTCAACATTAGTAATGGTAGATTGTAAATTCATATTTTCAAGTAATCTTTGAAACATGGTGATCCAAACCATGGATCATCACCATGTTTAGGGGTTTTGGGGTTTTTTTTGGAGGGGAAGGTTGGTGGATTTTTGGGGGGCGGGTAATCCCTGTCAGATCCGATTAATCATTGTTTTAACTTCATGACTGCCAAAGAACCCTGTGAGTTGGGTATCATCCTGCATTTTCTTGGCGTACACATGTGCATGGATTATTAGTATTATCTCATCCCACTGCCTCTTTTCAGCAATACTTTAGAGAATGTGTCTGTTTTGTGGGTCTGTGTCATTATAACCTAGTGACATGATCCACAAATTCCATCAACTGATGTGTGTGCACAGGAACACACACAAATATTGCAAGTGTGGGCCCCACCCAACCCCCACCTGCAGCATTCCTGTCTTCCCACAGCGAACCCCCACATTCTTTGTGACCCCAAACTGCCCCTCCTGCAGCAGCATCAGACCTCAGGGTCAGTCCATATACTGAATATTAGCAAAGCTTAATTTCTTTTTTATTTTCTTAGGTAAAATAGGTATATGAATGGCATCTTCCCACACTCCAGCGGGTGGATGTGGAGACAACTTCACCTGTGCAGTGTGAGGGGTGAGGTCACTCTGTAGCCTTTGCTTCCCCCCTCATGCCCCGTTTCTTTGCTCCCCCAGACATCTGCAGAGAAGAAGCGATCTGGCCACAGTGACAGCAATGGCTTCGCCGGCCACATCAATCTCCCGGACCTGGTGCAGCAGAGTCATTCCCCGGCAGGGACCCCGACCGAGGGCCTGGGACGCGTCTCCACCCATTCCCAGGAAATGGACTCTGGGACTGAAGTAGGTGCTGGGCAGCAGCCATGACAGCTCTGCTCTCTTTCAGGGGGTTCTGAAACCCTTCTCTCTTCAAGAATGAGTCTTCGCTGAGCTCCCAGAAATGTGTTTGGTTGGTTTCTACTATACAGCTACTTATGCATATCCTCAGCTAGAGGAAACCACAGAAGCAGAGCAGTGAAAAGGTCTCAGATATCATCTGGACCAACACCTGATTTTACAGATGAGGGTCACAGAGACTAGGAGCCCTGCCCAAGGCACCCAGCTGGTTTGTGACAGAGCTAAGACCAGTATCAGGACCTCCTACCTGCCCAGCCAGTGGTAGGAACCTCAGCCTATAGCAATTCCAGGGCCAATAGTTGAGGTTCGTATTTACAAAAATTTAGTCAAACTAAGTTTGACTTAAATGAAATGAGGTTGGAATGACTTATGAAAAATAAAAATCAATAAATAGATATGTTCATAAACTCCAAATAGATACTTTGGAAACTCTAAATTGCATGAGAAAGAGAGAAATGGGACATTATCTTTCCTGGATGGAGAAAGTCCTGGGAAAAAGCCTCAACAGACGTGGTGTGTTAGGTAGTACATGTAGATGCCATTGACCACACTGACCGACAAGGGGAGTTCACAGCCCTCGGTCATATTTCACGAGGAGTCCTGTGAATCACAGTGAGGCCCTCCTTACATGGGTTTATAAAGCATGTGCACTGTCGTTTTTAATGTTGTGCACTAATTTCTTGTGATCCATGCTTTGGATTGTAAAGTTGTAGAGTGAATAAGCTTTGTTCACCTGAAGGAAAAGAACACAGAGGCATATTCACAGACGCCTTCTAAAGACCAGTGGACTGCATGGATGTGAAATACTCTACCTGGGAGGGAGAGTCCTACCTTACAGAGGATACACAGTGGTCTTGATTTTATAAGGGGGAAGGGAAACCTTACCTGTGTGGTTTTGTTATGTGTGTAGGGATCTTGGGATGTTGGTTATATTCTTAAGTAAAAACCTAAAAATACAACTAAAAAGTAGTTGAAAACATTTATACCCCCCAAAAAAAGGTGCTTCTTATGCTGAGTGCAGGTCTGTTTGTGATATTGAAAGAATTTGAAATAGTAGAAGGAATGGAGAGGACAGACCAAATGGAGAGATGGTTACTGAAGCTCCTTTTACAAAACTCAAGCATGGAATATTGTCATGTGAAGCCTGATATTTGAGTTTACTGTTCCATAGTCTAGTTCTGACTTCATGTCTTCATGGTGCTTCCCAAGCCCTTCAGATTTATCTTTTAAGTAAGTCCTCAAGGTGCATTGCCTGCAAACCTGGTATTTTCATAAAGTCCCCACGTAAGGCATGTGAATGTGAGTATCCTTTGAAGGGCACTATCATGCCAAGGAAAAAATCTTTGATTCCTGCATGAGATTGTCCCTGAAGTAAAGATCGTAAGGCTTCTGAGCCAACACCGATCCACCTGCATCACAAGGCCAGCGTGGAAGGGCCTAAGTCCCCAGGAGAGAGCCTTTGGATGACTGTGTTCAAGCCAAGTGCTGCTGGGAGGACATGCTTACTTAGTTTATTGCCAACTGCGCCAGCTTTTCTTAAGAACAGTTGGTCAATATGAGATTGTTTTCACTTCAAGGGAGAGGTGAGCTCTGTCACCAGTCATCTTACCAGATATTAGGGGGCCACATACGGTCCAAATGTAATTTATTCATTGTAACTCTAGCAGTCTGATAATGACACCCTGCAAAGGCACAATGGCTAGTGAGTAACAAATACCAGGAGAAGCCGGGGAGAGAGGCACGCACTTTGATCAGGGGCTTAGAGTGTGAACATCTAGACAGACTCCAGAGTCTATAATTATTTTAAAGCCAAACAAAGTACTGTTAGCATTATTTGTTGCTGTAGCATTTATTAATGTGCTCTTATTCTTCCTGCTTTTTGGTTAGTATGGCATGGGGAGCAGCACTAAAGCATCCTTCACCCCTTTTGTGGACCCCAGAGTATACCAGACATCTCCCACTGATGAAGATGAAGAGGATGAAGAATCATCAGCCACAGGTAAGCGAGATGGCCCTGGTATTTTAGAAACAGCTTGGCTTTCTTTCTAGTATCACTTGATAAAAAGTCAATCATTAACTAGTTCTGTAGTTAAGCCATTTACTCTTAGGCCCTGTCTTAAAGGGAAGATTTTTATTTTTAATTATTACTTTTGTAGAATGCTTAAATTTTTTCTTTCCTTTTTTTATTAATTTAATTTCATTTCTGGTAGGAATCCAAATGTTTCCAGGGACCCTAGGAAAAGCTGTTCATCAGAGATCTCCAAATATAGCACATATTTCTCAAAAGCAATTTCTGGGTATAATGCTGTGCACGCAGTAGACACTTAATAAGTGCGTGTTGAGTTGTGTTGAGTTCTAGGTGTGTGCTTCCAACTGCAGAAGTCTGGCTGGTTTCGAGGAGAGTCTTGCTTTCTGGACTCCTGCAACTCACTAATCGTCAGACTCAACTTAGGCCAATTTGTCAGTTGATTACACGGAATTTCAAAAAGTAACTCTTTCCTGCATATATAACAGGAGATGAGGGTGGTGTATTTAATTTTGTGAAATGATTATCATGTTCCTAAACTACTCAAGTGGTGCCCATAAGCCTGTTTTACTAATGGGTAAAATACTGCTTCTATGAATGACTTACACTTTATTCTACTAAAAAAAATAGAAAGTTTCAGAGTTTCTTTGCCTTTGCTATAATGCATACTAAACAAGAAGAAATCATTGTGTTTTGAAGCTGCTTCTCCATGATTCCATTGGCTACTTTTTAAGGTGCCGCTGACTTCTCTAATTCTTTTTCTCGAAGCTCTGTTTACCAGCGAACTTCTTAGGCAAGAGCAAGCCAAACTCAATGAAGCAAGAAAGATTTCAGTGGTAAACGTAAACCCAACCAACATTCGGCCTCATAGTGACACACCGGAAATCAGAAAATACAAGAAACGATTCAATTCAGAAATACTTTGTGCAGCTCTGTGGGGTAAGTTGGTGCTCTCTGCTACTCAGTAATGAATTGACCCTCAGACATTTAAAGTCTGTGGATCTTACCATCAGAAGAGCTCTGCTGGAGTCATGGGGGTCAGAGACCTGGCTCAGGACTATCTTGGCCTCAGGAGCAATCAAGAGCAGTTTTAGAGGATTAGGTGATCAAGAACTGATAGCCTAATTCCCAGGATCACAGAATGAGATTCAGAACCATGTACATAAGTGATGGACTCAAGCCAGCAACAGACCTAGCTACCACCCATGTGCCCGGCACTGAGTAATGTGCCCCACTTTCTGCGATCCCTACAAATCTTACGAGGGGATTGATGGCGTTACCCCTATCTCACAGCTGGAAAATTAGCCCAGCATATTTTAGTGAATTGCCAAAGGCTACTGGTAGTAGCAGGATAAAACTTGTAAAGAACAATAGATGATGAACCTTCCTTTTAGTTCAAGACATCAACCTGTAGTTCTTGTGAAAATGATCTGCAGGTTTTAGCTGACCTCAAACTCAGTGTAGGTGCGATGAGATTCTATCAAAACCCTGGTTGGTGTTACTATAAATATCGTGGACAGATCAGGGGAAGACATGGCCCATCTCTGTACCCATGTAAAGTGCCAAGCCTGGTTTGGGCACCACCATTTTATAAAGACAAAGGCATTTCAGATGTTAGTGGTAAGGAGTGTGAAGCCTAAAAACCATTTCATGGGAGGTATGATGGAGAGAAGTAAGGCTCTGTCCTCTGGAGAAGAGATGGCAGACAACAAGCTGGGCATGTTTAGTACTGAATATACAGATGAAAGAGCAGATATTGATGTTCCTCATAAGACAGACATGGAACAAGCGAGAGAAATTGGAAAGTTACCTTTCATGAATGTAGCACATTGCACAGTGGACATCTCAGTGTATTTGTGTGTGCTGTGTGTTGGGGGGGCAGTGATTTGCCTAGGGGTGAATTCTTAGTACTGTAGCTATCCAGACAAGACCACATACCTACCAGAGCTTTCTAATAGAGATTACCGTATGGAAGTTTGGCTAGACTAGATTGTAAGAAGTTCCTTACGGTCAAAATTTCTGTGATTCTCAGGCTATTAACACCTTCACTTGAATTATTTTATTGTATCCTAACAGGGAGCAGAACTTTAGAACATAGATTAAACTGTGGTGTGAGGAGGAGGAAGGGTTTTTACTTCCAGAGGGGTATGGATATGGGCACTGTTGTATATTGGAAGTGGATAAGCTAGAAATCACTGCATGCATAAGGTAGGGGTGAGCCTTGGGGAAATCTTGAAGTGGGATTTAGAGAGCCAAGAAAGGGAATTAGAGGGAAGGAACAAAGGCAAACTGTGGTAGTTTCACAGCTGTGCCTAAGGCTCCTCTGGAGAAGGACTCTTTAAACTAGGTAGTAAATGGCTAGATATAATAAATGCTGCTACCACTTCATAAATTAAAACTAATATCATTACCAAAGAGACGGTAATTTAATTACTATGTCAGAGCTTCCACTTATGCACACCCAGCTATAGTACCCACTTGCCCATTAGTTTATATTCACAAGGCACCATTTCTTAGGTTTTACAGGGACCCCAGATGCAGGTTAAAGCCCATATAAAGTCAGTCTTGAGGTGCTTCTTAAATTTGCAGGTGTAAACCTCCTGGTGGGAACTGAAAATGGCCTGATGCTTTTGGACCGAAGCGGGCAAGGCAAAGTCTATAATCTGATCAATCGGAGGCGATTTCAGCAGATGGATGTGCTTGAGGGACTGAATGTCCTTGTGACAATATCAGGTATGTTACTAGGTTGACCAAGGCCTCCAGGTCTGCACAGATAGGAAAGGTGATCACCTCATTTCTGAAGAAACGGTAAGTTCTGCCCTTCCCCAGCTAACAAGGGACACAATAAATTATAGCAGTATAGCCAGAGTCAGATCACCTGCATTTTGTAACTGTGGCAATCCTGACCTCTAAAGGTAAGTCTGTTTCGCTTGAAATCTGAATTAGGCAGGGATATACCACAAAGGTTTATCCCTCTGGGCCTTTACTCACCATCAGGACTCAGCAAGGGTGTTTTCAAGGTGTCTGCTCTCCCATTATTGCCATCTACTCTCAGAGGGGGAAGATTAAAATGTAGGCTTCTGGCAGTGGGAAATTTTGTAAACAGAAATTTCTCTGCTCCCTTTTCTCATAAAAACTGCTCTAGTTTAGAGTCCACTGATATTTTAGCAAGTGCAGCTAGCCCACTGGGTGACTGCGTCTGCAAAGAGATTTGACTGTGGGAATCATTACTGCTACACTCTGAAGCTTTCTGGTTCCCAAAAAGAGCTTTGAAAAAGATGGAGACAAAAGTGAGGAGATATGGAAAGTCTAGCCTGCACCCCAGACCAGGGGTCAGAATCCCTTGAGCTCAGGCATCCATTGCGTTCATAGCTCCTGAGGTGTTTCCAGTGTGAGCCAAGTTTGAAAACCATGGCTCTACATGCAGCCATTGTTTAGCAGAGACCATGCAGCACTGCTGGATTGAACCTTAAACAAAGTTTAATTCTTCAGCTGTACTTCTATTTTGAAAGAAACACCTTCACTTGATGCCACAGCTCCCTCTTTCTTTTACCCTTCCATCGAATGCTCAGAGATTCCTTTTCATATTCTCCCCACATAATAGTTAACAAAGAAATTCTTCTTATATTATCATTTGAGCTTAATTCAGTGTAGTCCTTTGTTCTGGTTAATTGCTTTCTTGATTGCCACACTACCAAGTCAAATTTGAAAGTATTCCTCTGCTAGTCACCTACCAAAAGTGGAAACAATACTGGGAAATTCACATCCAGGCTCCATTATGTATTGAGTGACACATTCCCATTTTTAGAAGTATAAGCATTTACTCTTCTCATGAGGCATGGGTGGGGAAAGAAGAAGATGAAAATAGGAGCCAAAGATTCTTGAACTCCCTTTGGGTCTGTGTTGGCATAGAAAGAGGGAAGCACTGGCTCTCCAGCTCATCCTAGCTACTGTGATCAATACGTATTCCAGGTTCTTGATTACAAAAGGAAATAGTAACTGCACAGTGATTCCCTTAATTGAAGTCATGAATGCACTCTCCTGTGAAATGCAGTGTATGATTGCTTTAATGAATTTTCTTCTGGTGAATATTACATCTGTAAAATATAAAACATCTTTTGACACCTAAGAGAAATCAAAGGAAAATAAGTACCCAAGAAGTAAAACCCACAGGCCTAAATTTCTGAACACTTAGGAAGAGCCACCAAAGGAATATTTTCTCATCTGGAACACAGATGATCTCGTGGAGTATCTTAAAGTTTGCTCAGTGTATACTCTTCAATATTTTTCAGATTTTTTTATCATACTAAAAAGTCTTTATTCCAGGATCACATTACCAAAGGGAACTTTTAAGTTTTTTCCCAAGTACTCAGCTATTGTTTTCTTCCCTGTTTTTTGTTTGGTATTTCTTTCCATGATCTCAGCACCATAAATGCATCCAGTGTTATTTTCTAGGCTCGGATTACCTTCATTGAACTTGTTTCTCTTGTTCCTTTACAAACTCCTTTTTTTTTTTTTGTTAATCGAGTAAAATAAAACTACTACCAGCTATCATCTTTAAAGTAATAGAGGAGGTAAACAAGAGGCTCTCAATTAACATGTGCTGTTAGGTTAGAAGGTGAGGGGAAGGCAGTCACATATAAGTATAATAAAAGATCCAGTTGTCAACACTCCTTCATGTATGGAGATCTAGAATATTTTGGAACCCTGATCCACCATTCTGCTACAGAATTAGGTCTTACCTAGCATAATAGCCTCCACTTCCATCAATGCTGTCACAAAAGGTAGGAATTCCTTCTTTTTTCCTGCTGCATGGTATTCCATTGTGTAAATGTACCACAATTTTTTAATCCACTCATCTAATATGCTAAGTGAAATAAGCCAGTTGGTAAAAGATGAATACCATATGATCTCACCTATAAAGGGAATCCAATAAACAAAATAAACTAATGAACAAAAGAGAACCAGAGGCATAGAATCATGCAACAGACTGACAGTGGTAAGAGAGAAGGGGGAAGGTGGGAACTGTTTGATAGAAGGTGAAGAGATTAGTCAAAGAACATATATGAAGGACCCATAGAAATGGAAAACAGTGTGTGAATTTACTATGGAAGAGGGGATGGACTGGGCAGAAGAGGGTGAAGAAGGAAGAAGTTGGGGCAACTGTAATAGCATAAACAATAAAACGCACACAAAAATTAGGTCTCATTGAGGGCAGCAGTACACTACTCTTTGTATTAAGAAGAGAGAGTAAGAACAGCATGCTCAAACAAAATACAAGCCGAAGGCAAAGACAAATTATAAAATAGTTACTTGGACTTCTAGTCAAGATGGAGACATAAGTAAATGCACTTTGCCTCTGCACACAACTATAGCAAAAATTACAACTAGACTACAAAACAAATATCACCCAGATTCATCAGAAAACTGAGGAATGGAAGTCCGACAACCAAGAATTTAAAGAAGCCACATTCATCCAGATGGGTAGAAGGGTGGAGACACAAAGAGGCACAGAGAGGCGGTGGAATGGGCAGTCTCACATTCATGTGTGGTAGATGAAAATCTGGAGGGATACCTTAGGGTCAAGTCATCCCTGCTCCAGACCAGACCACCCAGCCCAGGGTTCCAGCACCAGGAAGATAAGTCACCATAACTTCTGGCTGTAAAAGGCAGTGGGGGTTGAGGCGGAAGAAACTGCAGGATTCTCAAGAGACTCCTCTTAAGGGCCCACAACAGGTATAGGACTCATGCAGACACACCTACTCTGGGATTCAGCACCAGGACAACAGCTGGAAGGGCACAAGTGGCATAAAGGGAGAAGGGAAGAAAGTGAGGTGACTGACAACAGGGCGAGTGCTGGGAGACAGCTTCCTCCTGGGCAATCTCCAGAGGCCATGGCCTTGTCCCTGCTCTGAACCCTCCCACACCCAGAGCTGCATGCAGTGAAACAGGTTGCCCTGCCCTGGTGATTACCTAAGGCTCCACCTGACAAAAATTACAGGTGCCTTTTCTACAATAGGCCATGCTACTAAGACAGGAAATCAAAGCAGCTCTACCTAATACACAGAAACAAATAAAGGGAGACTGCCAAATTGAGGAGACAAAGAAATATGGCTCAAATGAAAGAACAAAACAAAACTCCAGGAAAAGAACTAAATGAAATAGAGATAAGCAGCCTATCAGATACAGAGTTCAAAACTGGTTATCAGGATGCTCAAAGAAATCTTTGAGTACTACAACAGCATGAAAAAGAACCAGGTACAAGGGAAGGTTGCATTAAGTGAGATAAAGAAAAATCTATAGAGAAGCAACAGTGGAGGTGATAAAGCCCAGAATAAAATCAAGGATTTGGAATATAAGGAAGAAAAAAGCATTCAAGCAGAACAGCAAGAAGAAAAAAGAATTCAAAAAAAACAAGGATAGAATAAGAAGCTTCTGAGACATCTCCAAATGTACCAACATCTGAATCTTAGGTATGCCAGAAGGAGAAGAGGAAGAGCAAGAAATTGAACACCTATTTGGAAAAATAATGAAAGAAAACTTCCCTAATTTGGTGAAGGAGATAGACATACAAGTCCAGGAAGCACAGAGAATCCCAAACAAGTTGGACCCAAAGATGACCATAGCAAAACACATCATAATTAAAATGCCAAAGGTTAAAGATAAAGAGAGAATCTTAAGCGTAGCAAGAGAAAAGCAGAGAATTACCTACAAAGTAGTTCCCATAAAACTGTCAGCTGATTTTTCAAAAGACACTTTGCAGGCTAGAAGGGACTGGCAAGATGTATTCAAAGTGATGAAAAGCAAGGACCTAAATCATTGAGAAGGGAAGGGCAGATAAAGTACTTCCTAGATAAAGCAAAGTTAAAGGAGCTCATCATCACGAAGCCCTTATTATATGAAATGTTAAAGGGAACTATATAAGAAAAAGAAGAACAAAACTATGAAAGTTAAAAAGATAACAAATTCACAACTATCAACAACTGAATCTAAAAAACAAACTAAGCAAACAAGCAGAACAGGAACAGAATCATAGATATTAGAGATCATTTGGGGGTTATTAGCTGGGAGGGGAAATGGGGAGAATGTGGGGAAAGGTGTGGAGATTAATAAGCACAAGCTGGAGGCACAGAATAGACAGCAGAATGTTAAGAACAGTATAGGAAATCGAGTGGCTAAAGAACTTATATGCATGACCCAGAGACGTGAACTATGGGAGGGGATTGCTGGAGGCAGTGGGGGTACCAGGCAAAGGGGGGCAAAGGTGAAAATATTGGGACACCTGTAATAGCATAACCAATACAATATATTAAAAAATAAAACAGTTATTTGTCCAAAACAATTAGAGCTGTTTTAATCAGAAGGTTTGGCAGAGACACACTTTGACAATGCTGGAGATACTGGTTAATGGGCCTTCATACACACACAAACACACACATAAATGAAAACAAATGGATAAAATAAAATGGGGATGAGGTAGGTTGAGAGAAAAAGCTGTTATAGGGTCTTGAAATGAAAGCTCTATTATTTCAACAGGAAAGAAGAATAAGCTACGAGTTTACTATCTTTCATGGTTAAGAAATAGAATACTACACAATGACCCAGAAGTGGAAAAGAAACAAGGCTGGATCACCGTTGGGGACCTAGAAGGCTGCATACATTACAAAGTTGGTAAGTCTCAAAACATGGAACTGTTTGTCATACTCAACCTTAATTACGCAGTTAAGTTTCATTCAGTTTTTTCTATCATACATTGATGATGCACCAAGATGTTGCTGAAACCATAAGCATACTTGCATTATTTCAAAAAAAAAAAAAAAGATGAATGAAATTGAAAGAGCACATTCAGAATTAAGTCCTAGGCTCCAGTTTAAACATATATATCCCACCCATTAAAATGACAATGAAAGAATAAAAATACCATAAACCTACAAGGACGAAGGGACTGGAAGAGAAACCAGCAAATGAGATGTCAACAAAATTGAATAAGAGTAGTTGGATGACTAAAAACAAACCTAACCAACCAGGAAGTGCTGTATTTTAAGTTTTCAGTGAGTAAATTCATCAAAATCAATCCAGTCACTTAAGAGAACCCAGAAAGGCCCAGGATCTGAGGCCCAGGTGTATCTGAGGTAGAAGCGTAGAGTCGAACCAAAATAGAAGGATTGTTGGAGACTTAATGAGTAGCAAGTTCCTCCAGAAGCCAGCGACCCAATTAAAACGGAAGACAAAAGGTGGTGATGGCAAATTTGATGATGGGGAATACTGGATTGTGAGGAGTCACTCACACACACACACACACACACACACACACACACACACACACACTCCATCCTCTGTTTAGCTCCTAAAATGTTGGCAACCATGCTTAGACTCCCAAGCAAGAGATTCAGAGATTTGTCTGTGGAGAAACTAAATGAGATGTTCAGGTACTAATATTTGAAATGCCACGAACAAAACTTGGTGTCTAACTTCTTAAAGCACAGCCCAGCAGTCAGTAAGCCTCAGTATCAGACATGGGGAAATCCACTTACAGGTAGGAAACTTAGAAAGGACTTTAGAGGGACCAAGGACAATGAGGAGTGGAAGAAAGTTTTTAAAGAAAGAAACAACTTCAGAGAGGTTATAAAAACTGTTCCCGTAAAAAGAACAATAAGGGCTATCAAAAATGTGGAGCAAGGTTGGGGGGAGTCATTCAAAAAGAAAAAAAAAAATCTTGGAAATTAAAATATATTGGCAAGAGTAAAAATATAACAGAAATTTTGGAAGATAAAGATGAGAAAATCTCCTAGAAAGTAGAACAAAAAAATTGGGGGGATAAGTGGAAAGTTAAAAAAATAAAAGAATCAGTCCAAGTGGTTCAAAATCTAAGTAACAGGAGTTTTAGAAAAGAAGAGATGGAAAGGGACGAAAGTATCAAAGAAAGAATATAAGAAAATTTTTATAACTAAAGTCTTGAAATCCCAAATTAAAAGAATTGAGTACCCAGAACAGTGAATGAAAAAAAAAAAAAAGACTCAAAACAAGACATATCAACATGATATTTCAGCCCTTAAAGCTTCCAGACTATAAGTAAATAAATAAATTAACAAACAAAGAGTTTACCTCTAACAGACCCAGAATCAGGTGGCCTGGGACTTACAGCAGTACTAGAAAATTAGAAGACAATGGAGCAAGGCTTTGAGTTTCTGAGGGAAGAGTTATTTTCACCCAGTATTGTATAATCCACCTGTACTGCCAGAGTTCTCCAGAGAAACAGAACCAATAGGGTATGTGTGCAGGTGTATGTATCAGTCCAAATGGAGTAGAACAACGGAGGGTTCCAGAAGAGGTGCATTCAAGAAAAATAAAATGTTACTAACAGGTTGCCTGTCACATTTGATTGTAGTGAAGGATTTACAGCATTTGCAGAATGATTACATGTGCTTAGAGACACATACATAGAAAACAAGGACAGGAAAACAAGAAAGGAAATATAATTATGGTATACTATGTACGTCATCTGTGAGCAATAATAATTTGAACACAGATCATTGAATTAACCAAAAATTTAAAATATAACTGTATGGAAGGTGTGGGAGAAAAAGAAATGTGTGTTTAAGAGAGATCTAGAGAGAGGAAATGGTCATAAGAAACTGAATCCTTTCCATACTACAAAGTCAGTAGATAATATCTACAACTGAAAAAAATCAACAAACACGTAAGAGGAATGTTACTGAGAAATATGGAAATAAATTGCTAAAGAAGTAGTTGAAGGTATATCAAAGACAGAATGTGTAATCAGAAGGGACATGTTACAGGGAAAGAGAGCTCAAAGAGCAAGAATTTGGTGTTATTCTGCAGTGTCCAATTTCTTTAGAACACAGAATATTGTTTGTTCAGATAATGCACAAAAAATGTCAGAAATTTAAAATGCCATAAGTACTGTCTTAGTCTGTTCAGGCTGCTATAACAGATTACTGCACACTGAGTGGCCTACAAACAAAAGGAATTTATTTCTCACAATTCTCAAGGCTGGGAAGTCCAACCAAGATCAAGTTACTGGCAGATGCACTGCCTGCTGAGGGCTCGCTTCCCAGTTCGCAGACCAGTCTTATAGCAGGAACCTCACGTACCAGAAAGGGAGGGGGCTTTTTCTAGGGTCTCTTTTATAAGGGCACTAATTCCTTATAAAATTTTTAATAATTGGAATTCAAATTTAAATAATAAATAAACAGAAGCCTTTATGTCTCTACCCATTTGCTAGTTTTTCTACCAGCTCTCAGCTACTTACTTACATGTGGATGGGTATAAAAGCCAGGCAAGGAAACATTAAGGGATATTAGGTAGATTGCCGGGGTCCAGCCTCAGCAGGTCTCAGGGTCCCTGAAGGATGAACAGCTCGGTGAAAGAGACAGAGTCAGACACTGGGTGCAGTGCCGGAGGACAGCCAGACCTCTTGGATCGGACTGACTCGCTGGTTGAAATTTTTCTTTATTTTTATAGGGAATGGTTACAGAATGTCAGGGGGAACAGGTGCAGGGTGTGATCATCAAGGCGGAGAAAATCAATACAGAAGTAACCAGAAAAATTAGAGTAGATTTCAAATATTAATTATGCTAAACAAAAGGTTATTTTGACTAAGAGGGTCATCAATCAGATAGCCAGTGAAGCTGTTGGGGCACAAACTTTCAGATGTTTATTAGTTACTAGGTATCCATTAAAGTTCTATAGATTGGTCTAAATTAAAAGGGTGCAAGGGGTGATTTATAGGTTATACAAAAGTCAGCTATTGTTCTTTAAGGTTAAATTGTCTAAGTTAATGAATTGGTTTCCTACCTGCATCTTGGGGGGTGATTCTTTGTATTTTCTATGTACTAAGATCATTGTTTATAATTAAAACTCCTTGCTTCTTTACCCACCTGGTCCCATTAATAAACATTCCTATCCAGGGTATGGGAGGGGTAGTGGCTCTAATAAATCTTGAGCCTTTAAGTGGTGACTCCTAGCAACACCTTCCTCCAGCGTTCTGGCAGCTGGTCTGCCCATAGTTTAATTTTGTCCCTAACTTTCCAGGTGGGGGAAGTAGGCAGCATTAGGGTTGCTAAGGACTTCTGTTCTATAGTCAGCAAATCATTCCAAGCAAAATCATAGGAACCGCAATCTTTTAATAATAAAGTACCAGTATCTAAAAATCCCACCACCAGCTATTAGCAAAAGCATGCATGCAGGGAGAGACAGACAGGAGATCCAGCCATAGTCGCCTCTGCTGTGCAGATGCATCTCATCCGTCCAACTGTGTACCGTGTCAAGTGTTGGCTCTTGGTCAGCTCCCGACAGTAAATTCTTATTACAATAAATAGTTCACACCTAAACCTAATGGTTAAAGAAAGTCCTAAGCCAGTTACATCTTTAG
Organism: Anoura caudifer; assembly: GCA_004027475.1. Taxonomy (NCBI): domain Eukaryota; kingdom Metazoa; phylum Chordata; class Mammalia; order Chiroptera; family Phyllostomidae; genus Anoura; species Anoura caudifer. The sequence goes on along the minus strand of PVKU01000069.1, from coordinate 281,597 downwards.
ACGAAGAAAAGAGCCTTCAGTATAAAGCAAAAAGCCCCAAGTATTATGCAAACCAAGTACACTAAAGGTAGTTAATTAAATCTGTATCTGCAACATAAGAAACTCCCACACCAACTGCATCACCCTCGGTTATGGTTTTCTATGTGCAGAGTGGGGCAAAATAGGTTTGCAGTTGTGAGTACACGAAACACAGTTTATTCTTGTACTTTTATTTACTATTTATTTATTTTTCCAAATGATCAGCTGTGAACCTACTTTTGCCCCACCCCATATACTTGCATATTACGGCTTATGCATTCATTAACACAAAAACTTGAATAAATTGATATGCTTTTTTAACTTACAATTTTTCGATTACAGTTAAATATGAAAGGATCAAATTCTTGGTGATTGCCTTAAAGAATGCTGTGGAGATATACGCTTGGGCTCCGAAACCATATCATAAGTTCATGGCATTTAAGGTAAGCAGGCATGTGATCACCTAAAAAGTACTTGTCTCAGTCTTTTTGAATTTTGTGTTTTCTACCAGTTACCAAAGTGGTCTGTCTTGTGCATAGAGTAATATTAATATTTCTATATATAATAATGCTCTTTTAAAAGTATAGAAACACTTAGATTTATTATTCTAAACATAAAGACTAAAGATTAATAAATGCTATAAAATTAGTCAAATTAAAATTTTGGTATATGTTCCTCCATTTCAGGTCTATGAATCACTGTCTCCAAGTGGAATTTAGGGTGCAATGTTTCCTGGGTGAATCATCAATTGTGATATTAGGCAATGAGGCTTGTTATACAGCCATCTAACTAGGGCACTCCCTGACGTTTCATTTGAAAAAGGCAGACCCACATCAGCACTGAATTGCAAGGTTGAATGGAGTCTCTGAATCTTGTAATCTTCATAAGCCTTGGGGATGAAGTTCCTGAAACTCGCTTCATGCTCCCTATTCCCAGTGCTGTTGGATTTCTCTGAAATGAAAACTGAATTTCATCACATCTGAAAATGAACTAGTTTCTCTTCATTTTTCAATTTTGATAGCTTTTTAATTATTTTTGACCTTGTTTGAGTCTCTGTACCCACCATGGTTAGACTGATCACTGAGAAGGTTCAGCAGGAGCAGAACAGGGATGTGTAAGTCCCCTTGCCCCTGATCATGGAACTGACCCCAAATGCCAGAAGGCCCAGCACTCGTGGGCACTCCAGTGTGTCCAGAGCTACACAGTCTGTCCATAGCCAATGTAAATGTAACTTCTGTTCACTCTCTCTTTTTCTGCCTATGTCTCTCTCTTCATATCTCATGGGTTCTCACTTTTTCCCTACCTTTTGACCATTCTTCTTGTTGACCCTTTATATATGCTTTCTTCCCACATATGCCATGTGAGGGCAGAGGCTGCCTTGAGAACATTATGAGCCCATCCTCATGTCTGAATCACCCACTTTTTTCTTGTTCCTTTAGCACTAGGGGCTTACTTGTGATGTGCTCTAAAAGATAGATTCATCTGTGGGGGGGGGGGTGCTCCACCCACAAGCCCCCTCCATCCCCGCCCCAAAGCCAGCACGGATTAGAATAAGTCTACCAAGACATGATCTGCTTAGGGAGGAAAGGTGGCCGATCTCTCAAAGGAGAAGGGCCAAGAGCCTTTTCCTCAATGAGCTTTTATTGAGTTCATTTTGCACAGGAATACAGGCTCATTAATCATTATCAGGCAGTAAGGATCAAACAATAGATAACATACAAAGAACTCTGAGGACCTATTTTGAGTCAGGGTTAGATAGCTAAAGAACAATAAAACTTTGAGGAACAAACTCACTTCTTGCTTGGACCCTTATTTAATCGAGAACATTCTAAACAAAGCAGGTTTCACAGGATTTTACATATTCTTTCTTAGGTCTGATTGCCCTAGGGAACCCGCCCTTTCCAGCACAGGGTGGCACCCACCACCAGCATTATTTCAGGCTTAAGGCATTGTCTCAGGCTTAAGTCAGGCAGGGTAAGCAAGGCAGCCAAGAGATTAGAAGACTTCTTTCAGATAGAATGAGGACTCAGGCTATGTCATAGCTGAGGGGCAGAGGTGAGGGTCCATCACCCCTTTTCCTGTAGCCCCCCAAGTCCTTCCTTGGGCCTCCATGTGATTGTGCCTATCTTAAGTTGTTCCCCCCTTGGGGAATCTTACCTGTCATGCCGGCTAACCAATCAAGCATTGGGGGCCAGTTATGGATGAAGTAAAAGGAGCAGAAGTGGCACTCCTGCCAGGGAGATAAGCTTTGTCTCCTTGGTGGCTTATGGTCCAAAGGTCTCTCACTCAGCCTTAGCCATGGTGGGGTTTACAGCTTCTGAAACCAGGCAGGGCGGTTCCCAACATTCATCAATGGAAATGGGCTCCCCTTCCCAACCCCACTTGTATAGAGATATTTTTGGAATGCATTAGGTTAGTAATAGCACTTAAGGGATCACTCCTAAAAGCTAAAGTGGTACTGCTGCTCTGCCAAAATCTCTCTCCATGAAAGCTTTTCAATCAGGATCCCATTCCAGTTCTAAAATCACTGCCATCAGTTTACTAGCCAAAGTGCGTGAGAAAGTGTGAAATGCTTTTGTTCAGCAGATCACAGCCAGCCTGGAAAGAGGGAAGAGCAAAGCCAGGACTTGAACAAAAAAGATTGGAGCTCATTATACAATGAGCAGGGGCCGAGCCCTCCCATAGGACAAGGATATGATGCCAGGGCCTCCCATACTGTAAGAATGGTGAAAGCAATGGATGCAGAGCAGGCAGTCTGTCAGGGGCAGTGGCATTACAGTGAGGCACTTGTGGTTTCCCAAACTCTCTCCCAGACTTCAAGACCCAATGAAGGTAAAGGGTGGCAAAGGAAAATAGAAGAGCATGTGAATTCATGTTGCAGCTTTGGCTCTGATTCAAACACATACGACCTAGATGAACTTACCTGGAGCTCCTCTTTTTGTCCTTTCTAATTAAACCCAACTAGCCAGCTAAGCATAGTTCTCTGAAGATTCAGCCAGGTTGTTGCATGCATCAGTAGTTTGTTCCTTAGCATTGCTGAGTACGGCTATACCACAACTTGTTTAGCCATTGACCTGCGAAAGCATGAAGAGTGGGTTTTTTTCTGGTTTGGAGGATTTATTCATATAAAGCTGCTGTAAACATTCATGTAAAAAAATGAGTCTTGAGTCTTGTGATGTTCTACCCCCACCCTCCCGTTCATCCTGAACAGACCAAGCACAGAGCGGGCCTGGTGGCCCACCGGAGGTGGCCTCTGAAAAGGTAGCAGCCATTGCATGGGCCTGGCTGTCACATGTGAGGGAAAAGGCCAAAAATAAACAGGAAAGATCAGCAGTACCCAGGCACCAAGTTTGTAATACATGATGATAGTATCAAAAATTGACAACAATAAACCACTTCTCTGCCCTAGGGGGACCGGGAGTGGAAAAGGGGGCACAAATGGGTGCTAGACCCCTTTTCCTAGAGCCAGAATATGAATAGGCCTAAAATTGAAAGACAAATTTCCTGGTTTTTCTATTTAAGAAAGATATTAAATTCCACCAGGCAATGACTAAAGGAAAAATTGTTAAGATGACCTCTCTGAATAATGTGTACACTCATAGGGTGATTTTTAAAGTCTTTTGCAGATCTTCAGCACAAGCCACTGCTTGTTGATCTCACGGTAGAAGAAGGACAAAGATTAAAGGTTATTTTTGGTTCGCACACTGGTTTCCATGTAATTGATGTTGATTCAGGAAACTCTTATGATATCTACATACCATCTCACGTAAGTTCCTGGAAGCCAACTGTCAAGGCTCTCTACCCAACAACCTACATGTAAAAAGAGATTTGCTTCTGTACATTTTTAATAGAAGTCTTGCTTTTTCTAATCAGTAAAGTGGATGGAATTTTGACCTTCACTAAATAGACAATGCTTTTAATGAATAAAACATGTAAATTTAACTCACTTTTATGACTGCTTAACACTGAGTAACACATAATAGCAATTATATGCCATTTACTGGACACATTGTCTCATTGAACTTTAGATTAAAGTACAAGGGGGGACCCCCAAAAAACAGGAATTATCTTCTGGAGGGTGGGACCATTGTAGTACAGACTTCCCCCATTAGGAGAGTGTTCTAGGAACCTATCTGTATTGGTGTGCCAGCTGGTGTTACTGTGAGAGGCTGCTTTTGGCTTCAGTGAATTCATTTTGAAAACTCTTTCAACGCATTTTCCCATTGCATGATGGGTGATTTATAAGCACACCTGCCCACACAATGCTGAGTGTTCAGCAATTTTTGACCAAAAAGAGTATGACCCCATGCCCCACCCTCCCTATTCACTCAATCTCACCCAAGTAACTTTTTTCGTTTCCCTGAATGAAAAAAGTCCTCAATGGGAAACGTTTTGCCGATGTGGAAGAGGTGAAACAAAAAATGGCAAAAGCACTAAAAAGCAACAAAATCAACAAGTTCAGAAACTGTTTTGAGCAGTGGGAAAAAAGTTTCAATATGTGTATTGCATCAAGTGGAGAGTACTTTGAACATGACTGAAGTTTAAACATATAAGGGTAAATAGACAATGGTTTTGTAGGGTTCCCTCCTCGTACATATGGTATTTTTCCATCAAGGGCATAAATTCTGTTTTTTTAAGCAGGAGCACAATAGAGCTCGTATTTTTGATTTTTGAAGCAAGATTGGTTCATTTTACCTAGGACAAGGCCAATGGTCCTTTTTCTGCTATTTTTGTTCTTTTCAACTCGAGGGCAGTGTCATGTAGTCGAATCAGATGTACCCTAGATCTAGCCAGTATTCACTTTGAAGTAATAGACACATTAGTCTGTCCAGCCCTCAGCTTTCACAACTGTAAAATGGGGATAAAAGAACCTACCCCATGTGGTTGTCATCCGAATTAAATGAGGTAATACATCTAAAGTAGTTGGCACAGGGCCCTGCAAATTATAGTATTACTATTACTATACTGCACATTGCCTAAAGCATGACTTTTAATTTTATTTAAAATTCTTTTTATTTTCTAATTATAGTTGACATTCAATATTAAATTAATTTCAGCTGTACAGAACAGTGGTTAGACATTTAAATAGCTCACAAAGCGTTCCCCCCAGTGAGTTAGTATCCACCTGGCACCATACAAACTTATTGCAAAATTATTATTGACTATATTCTCCATGCTGTATTTACAACCCCATGACTGTTTTATAACTGCCAATCTGTACTTCTTAATCCCTTCACCTTCTTCACTCAGATGCTGCACAGGGTTTCACTTAGTAGGATTGGTGAATTGCAAATTGTCTTCTTATGTAATCCCAAGACTCACATCCCATAGAAACCATTTGTTAGGAAAGTTCAAGGCCTCATCTGCCACTGATTTGTGTTTTAACAGTTTGAAGACCTTACTCCAAAGAAACACAATTGAAAAAAGTTGTTTTAGTACATCACACACACAGACACACATCACTCGTGGTTGCCTTACAGCTTTCGCCTCCTGCGTGCGTGCACGCACACAACTTACCATGCATGGAGTGCTGGAGCCTCCCCGAGACCACCCTCGGCCCCACCACGCCCGCCCTCCCCGCGGCTCTTGGCCCGCCATGGCGTTCCCAACCGGGACGCCCGTCTTCCCCGTGGCTCTTGGACCACCATAGCATTCCCAACCAGGGGTCACGGCAGCACCGCATCTCTTTTCCTAGAACCAGTCAATCTACACTTATTTCAAAAGTAAGACTTTTTTGGAGTGACTGGTAACTTTACATTTTTTTCTTAGCAAGCCCTTAATTTGGATTTTCCTGTTATTTAGGCACCCAGATAAACAATCTGTGTTACCTGCTCAGAGCCCATTTGGTAGGAGTCTGTTTTGGTCCCATCTTCTGGCCCCCTTTGGGCTCTTCTCCATCCAATTCAGCTTCTCGTCATCTGTTCTGGAAATAGGTGGGAAACATGTGATTTTCAGTGTCTACAAGACAAGTGTTCAAACCCCAGTGCTACCACCACATACTAGTGCAGCTTTGGTCAGGTTACACAATCCCTCTGAAATGTAGTTGCCTCGTGTAGGCAAAGATATCTCCCATGAGGAGCTGCTCTAAGGGCTAGAAATTGTGCAATTAAAGGGCCCCGTACTTGGCACATACTAGGTGCTCCTGAGCGGTTCTTATTTTCAGGAACAAGTAAATGGGATTCTTGACCTAGTGCCTAAGTTTGTATTTACTGGAGTATGTGACAAGTTGATGGTTGAATTAAGCAAAGCAGAACGTCAGCCTCTAGAATGAAAACAGAAAAAAGGGAAACCTTTTTTTTGCAATTCTTAGCTATTACTAGTGAAGATGTTGCTTATTTTTAAAAAGAATAATGCCTGGCCTTTCTTTGTCTTCTAGATTCAGGGCAATATCACTCCTCATGCCATTGTCATCTTGCCTAAAACAGATGGGATGGAAATGCTCGTTTGCTATGAGGATGAGGGGGTGTACGTGAACACCTATGGCCGGATAACTAAGGATGTGGTGCTCCAATGGGGAGAAATGCCCACGTCTGTGGGTAGGTTAACCATTCCTTATCTCCTTCAGCAGTTACACCCCCCAAATGAAACGAAAGTCAAGAAATGTGAAACAACCATTTGATTCCACAAAAAAAAAAAAAAAAAAAAAGTCTGTGAATAACAGTTGTAAGACTTGCTTTGTCTGTTTATCTCAAGTTGTTTGTCGTTTTTGTGGTTAAGATGTGAACAGATGCTGTGAGTTATTGCCCATCTAATGTTTTTAATGCAGTTTTGGAAATTCCTTTTGACAGCCTACATTCATTCCAATCAGATAATGGGCTGGGGCGAGAAAGCTATTGAGATCCGGTCAGTGGAAACAGGACATTTGGATGGAGTATTTATGCATAAGCGAGCTCAAAGGTTAAAGTTTCTATGTGAAAGAAATGATAAGGTAAATCCGTTTCAACATTTGCATTAGTGTTTGCATTTTAAGAGACCACCAGGTACCTGTGAAACCTTCATTTTCCTTTCTTCCGATTTGAATCACATCTGTGTTAACAATCAATATTATCTTGAAATGGCATTATTTGGTTTGATTTATGTGAACCCTCAAAATGTATTACTTATATATCAAAAAGGCATAAACATATCTAAAAGTTTCTTGTAAACTCTTAGTAACTTTTGTGGCCTGCAGACCTCAAGGTGATTCAGCAGACACCCCAAATTCTCCTCAGCACTTAGAAGAGTTGGTCCATCATTGATCACCTCACAGTGGGTCAACTTTATATCCCACTTTCAGACCTAAACTATCACATTATATTCACCTTTAAATGTAAAACATTTGACATGTAGAAATATAAACTTAAAAAATGTCACCCATTCCTTAAGGAATGCACAGTCACAAACTCAACTAGTGCCATGTCCTGTGTCATCCCGCCATGTTTCTTCTTCGGTGTGGTAGGGGGCCTGTTCCCAGTGGAAGTGGCGGTGTCCTCTGGCATGCTCAGCCCTCGTAAGGAAGTGGGTGTTCTGCAGCACTGCTGCTTCCCCCGAGCCCTCCCTGTAGACTAATCCAAGCGTGTTAGTAGCTAAGCTGTACTACATTTGTGAATTCATCCTCTGTGACCTTGGCCAGCTTAGAAATGCAATCCCCGAAATGGCTGACATAAACCCCAGTAGGAAGGAATGTGACGGGTTGAACAGACGTACATCTCTTGGCCCATCCAGACGGATCTTAGTCCAGCCCTGGAGGTGTGGATCTAAACTTCTAGATCTGACCCTGGCCAACCACTCTGACCCGGCATGACCTGGCATGTCGCCATAGCGACAGGTGGCAAGGAGGGTTCCAGGACCTGCCCAGAGTGTGCCAGACCATCCCTTATTAAAACTCCAGCCCCTTACCTAGTGTCTGGAAATTATAAGATTAAGAGTGATCTGGGCATGGGCTCCCACATTCCTAGTTTAATGAAGACCCATCCCAACAAGTCACACCTGCCAAGCCTTGCCCACACCCCCATGAGTGGGCTGGGGCCACACCCACACCTGGGCCCTGAGGTTTGAAGTCCAGAGTGCACACAACCTGGTGAGAGCAGCAGCTCTTTCCCTACTTGTGTTTCCATGGGTCCTCTGTGCTCACCCACTCTGAATCATTGACCCTAACCATAGCTTTACTAACCTATGTAGCATTAACTGAATGACAAGCATTTCCACGGCGTTCTTCTGGAGAGCTTGTGGAAATGAAGTAGCAGAGACTTTATACTAGTGACAAAATTAAATGCCTTGGACCAAAGTTTGGTGTTGGCTGAATAAAGGGCTAGGCCACCGCCCAGAAGATTATTTTCCCAGGGCTGTGGTCCATTGACATTCAGCTCAGGCAAGCAGTAACCCAAATTTTGCTCACTTCTCTCATTGCTTGATAAAATGATTTAACAGACCCAGACCTAATGGACTGTGGTTCTGCTTACTGATGCCATTATCTCCTTTGGCCGAGGATATGCCTGCATCAGCAGAGAGGCCAAGCGTTAATTCTTGAAACGCTGAAGTGAATAGGCATTCGAAACCTTATTCTATCTGACCACAACCGTTTAACTCTTTTCTAATTAAAAAAATTGAGACATAAAGTCCGTTTGCCCCAAATTCCCCCCCCCCCCTTGACTTTGGGAATTTGAAAGGATTCTCTTTAGTCCCACAGGCTTCCCTCTTGTCTTCATAGGGGAGGGGAGGGGGGCCTCTGCGGCTCTCCAAAAACGCACAAAGACCCTGTCATGTCCCAGGACAGAAAGCCAGCACGTTATCCCCGCACAAAACTCCCTTGTAAAACGTGAGCACCCAAAGGGGAAGTTATAAATCAAGATTGACCCCAAAGGTCAATCCCACAATAAGTGATAATAACAATCATAAAGGCAGGAGTGTTTACAGAGGATGCGCTGTATTAAAAGACACTTTATAAACACCAGCCACTGAGTCTTAAGAGCTGACGCATGGCCAGGATAGGACATGTGAGAGAAAATGGATGGACGGTTGAAGAAGAGAGGGCAAGAAACCATGCAGTTGAACTAACTTCTTTTTAATTTCAAACAGGTATTTTTTGCATCCGTGCGATCTGGAGGAAGTAGCCAAGTGTTTTTCATGACCCTCAACAGAAATTCCATGATGAACTGGTAACGGAAGAGCACTTGGCACTTATCTTCATGGCGTTATTTCTAATTTAAAAGAACATAACTCATGTGGACTTATGCCAGTCTAGAGGCAGAACCAGAAGGCTTGGTTGAACATACCACTTCCCCCTTTTCCTCTCCCTCCACCCGTCCCAAAACAGTCCATCTTTCAATGTTGCAGCCTGGTTGAGAAGGAGAGAAAAAGGTGGCAGGAATTTCCAGGAGATCCCCAAGAATGCTGCGTTGCCTGTGGACAAAGATGGACCGTGTGCCCTTCGGAGTTAGGGATAGAAACAAATATTGTGTGCTCTTATGATTAAGCTGTGTTATGGTGGATTCTGAGCTTTGTTTTGTTTTTTACCTTTTTTCTTTACTCCCTTACTTTGTAAGAATGGGGAGAGAATGCATACTGAGAAAATTAGTCCGTTTTTAATTGTCTGCCTGCTAGCTTTAAGTATACAATATGTTGTAAAATTTCCAATTTCAAATGGCGAGAGACAGCACAATAAATGTACCTTATCTCCTTACATTGAAGGCCATAACTGCATAGTGGGGTAATTTTAGAACTCTTTTGCCTTCACCAACCCAGAAGGTTGCTTTTTGGTAGCAACTGGCTAATGAATTTTTAAGACAAGAAAAATACTGTACTGTTTTCCCCTCTTTTGGGAAATAGATTTTAAATGGCTAAACTGCTAGCCTTAGACTAATAAAATCAACTGCCATTTTTGAGTCTGATAGGCCCTATTTTTATACGGCCCTGCACAGAATGGAGTGTGTCGAATGGGATGGTTGCGTCATTGAGTTGAGTTGGCTCCAGTGACTGAGGGTCCTGTAAGGCAGTTTTCCCTCAGCTATTACGCAACGGGTCAGGGCAAAAGATGGGATGGCAGATGAGGTCACACGGAGAGAGCTTCTGGGAAACAAGCTAAAAAAACACATGCACACACACATACATTCTTTTATAAATGTACAAGGCCTCCCAGCTAAGAGGTCACTCAGTTTGGGCTTCACTAGGAATGAGACTTTGTTGAGTTCTAACTGGGGAGTGAATGACATCCAGGCTGTGGTCATTCCCAGCTTTCTCCTGACAATGCCACTTTCTCAAGATGAAAACTGTGACTGAGAAAAATGATGACAAATGTTTCTGAGCTGCCTGTATTCTCTTGGGTTGGTGAGAGAAGGGACTAGACTACTATGCCTGCCCGAGACAGTAGGCCTCACTGGTTCAGATTTTACAGAACTTGAAAGCAAGGCTTTGGCCAAAATTCTGAGATCCCAATCATTTAACCTTCCTCCAAATTACCCGACATATGGTAAAACAACGTTTGTGCAGAGATACGTGTGTTTTTAGTTCCGGTTGACTCGTGTCCTTATAAACTCTTACTCAGATGATTTGAACTTTTACGTGACTGTCTGGGATTTTTTTTCCAAAGCTACGAGCATGGCCACCTGTGGTATCGAGGTGTTGCAAACCGGTATCTGTGTTGCGCTTCCTGTTTTAACCTACCTCGTTTCGTTTGTTTCGTTTCACTGTTCATCACAGCGGTGTTATCTCCAGGAGACATATAGAGAGCTCAGCTGGCAATCTCAGGTGTAGCCAATATTTTTTAAACAAAACGGTAGTTGACTAAATTGTTCTTGAAAATTCTTTTAAAAATCCAACAACAGAAATTAATGTGGCTTGTTTCTGGAGAAAACAGCTACTGTAAACAGATAAAAAAAAAAAAAAAAACTGGGATCCTACTGATTTTGCCTAAATGCATAAGCAGCTGATGTACTATTAATGAGAACGAAATACACATTAGGGAAATGGAGTCATTTCAATCTGGTGGTTTGGGCAAGGAGGGAAGGGAAGGGGAATTATTCTGGTTTCTGAAGTAGATGAGTATGCCCCTCCTGTAAAGGTGGTTGTCATTTGCATTATTTTAAGCAGGTAACACACAGGAAAGGAACTGAGGATTATCTTCAGGCAATCACCAAGATGTCCTCATCATGGTCCCTTTAGCTCTCAAAAGCAATGAAATCCTCCCGTTCTCATTTTTACTGCTGTGATTCTGCTGCTGAACAATACTACCCTCACAAATTCCATGCAACAAATTCAGCAATAACTTTTTGGATTGAATTTAGCAACTACTATCATTGGATGCTGATGTGGACAAAAATATATTGATTTGGGTCTCCTCCCCAAATGTGATTGCCACCAGCTCTTTATATCGCTGCTGTGGTATTTTAAACCAGAAGCTTCTTTAAATTATGTTGCCAACTGATCTTTGTTTTTATGTTATGTTCTGTTTTTATTTCTAAGTGATAAGTTTGAAACACACAGCTTTAAATGATTTTTTTATTGTGGGATTTGGGGTACAGTTAAGAAATAAAAGGGAATCATTGTGTTTAAACATAAGGTAGTTTGTGAATGTATTTTTTAAAATCTAGATTCATTGAAACAAAAACTCATAAGAGAACAATATTAATGCAGTCTTGTTTACAGTATGTACAGTGACATAACATAGAACATGAGCTTTTTCTGGTGCCAACAACAATAAAACACAGACGTTAAACATCAAGCCATGCCTTTTATATTTTTGTACAAGTATTTTACACTGAGTACAAGGCAAAATCAAATTTATAAGTGCCCCCCATGCAAATCTGTGTACATCTTTAAAAGATATCTAAAGAATTCCTTTAAGCTTTTATCTTCAAAAATACATTTCCTCCATCAGGATAGGCCCTACCGCTGACACATTGGTGCTTAGGTCATGCAAAATATTTCAGGCTGTTTTTGTGGCTTGTGACAAACGCCAACTTTTTGGTTTGTTTTAATTTTTTTTTTTTTTTTGGTGGACAGGGAGAAGGTTTTGCTTTTATCATCTTAATAGCATCTTAATAACACTTTCTTTAGCTTTGAGACTAGTTAGTTTTAGTTATTAAAACTAAATAGTTATTATTTAGTTTTTAAAATTATTAGTTATTATTTTATTCTTCCTGGAGGGGACTTTTGTCTCTAGAATTAGCTTATTTTCTGTTTATTTTTCTACAGAGAGAAACTGAGCCCTCCTTCCAAAGTAAGTCTCACTAGATCCTTGCTGCTCTACAGTGACAATCACACTTTAAAACCCACTGACTCAGCCCAACCATCATCTTGGACCAGGGCCTGACAGGTTACCATCTTCCCTGGGCGCCAGTCAGGGACACCACAGCATGGGTTCCCGCATCCAGTGGGCGGTAGGAATGGACGACCCGTAAGGTCCCTTCAAATGGCCATGTCCTCCCCATGCCAGCTACACTCAGACCATTGTCACAGCACACAATCCATATCAATGAAAAGAGCTCACACTAAGTTCCACATTATTTTTCTTGAAGTCTTTTAGATGGCACTTCAAGAAGACCTAGTGCTGTTTCAACAGTGTAGAGTAAGATGCAGATGAAATCCCACTTGGACAGGGCCCCCATCTTTCTAACACATTGGCGTTGCTTTCTAATATATATTCCTGGCATACTTTTCATCAAGTACACATTTTTTTTTAAAACACTGTAATTCCTGGTTGTCAAGCTCTACTAACAGTATTCTGTCTGTTCTTGTGACTCCTTGGTAATTGGTGTCTCTGGTCCCTCTTGTGCATTAGATTAGAAAGAGATTCAAGCCGGAGCCATTTTGGCTTTGTTCATTGCCAGACAAGGAAGTGGCTTAAGTCTGACCTCGCTTTCACGAAGTTAAAAAAAAAAAAAGTTTTCCCTACTACTGTGTGCACCAGTTCCCGTCACTGTATTCTTGAAATGTAGCTCTGTGTAACAGTGTGTGCTGTCTTTGGAAGTCTGCTTAAACAGGTGTCACTTGCATTTGTGTTGATTGCTTTAAGATACATAATGTGCTACATTATTTTTAAGAAAGAAAAGCAAAACTTTTTAACCTAAGGGAGGAAAACAGGAGCATATCACAGCACACTGATGATCATTCTGAATCCCCCTACCCACCACCCTCTCAATATTCCCAAATCCCTTCTGATACTGTGTTCTGGCCTTCTCAACAGTTTCCGTGACATTAGTTACCTTTTAGTTCATGCCTCAGAAATTTAAGTCTAACCAAAGCAAACAATGCATGACAAACAAACCCCAAACTGTCCTCCCCTGAGACTACATAGTTGCAACATAAAATCCAAAAGTCTAAATTTGATTTTGGTTACCTGCCAATATTTGTCATTAAGGGCCACTACATTTTGGCCTTGATCAGTACAGTAGTATCAGGAACCCTGAAGTGTGCTGTCCTTTCATGGGTCTCAAAATGAGTATAAGTTGATCTCTTTTCAGAAGCCCCAGCAAAGAAAACCTCTTGAGAACTTGCAAGTTCAAAACTGATCATTTGTACATTTCTACCAAACATACCTAGTGTTGTTTTATTTCTGTTCTGTGTCATTGTTCTGGGAATTTTTTCCACAACCAGAATATTCAAAAATTTGCATAGCATTAAACAGTATGAGGCTATAACTCTATGCTTTGAACTTTATTGTTCTAGGCCTGACATTCCAGGAAGTGCCAGAAAGCACCAAAACTAAATTCCCATAAAGAAATTAAAAAAAAAAAATCCTTGGATAAGTTTTCAGATTTTTTTGTAAGAAATATTTTCTTTTTTAAAATGTATTTATTGACTTTTAGAAAGAGAGTAAGAAATAGAGAGAAACATCAATTTGTCTCAGTCATTTATGCATTTATTGGTTGGTTCCTGTATGTAGGATCAAACCTGCAACCTTGGCATATTAGGAAGATGCTTGAACCAACTGAGCTACCTGGCCAGGGCCTCAGATATGTTAACTTCAGGACAAAATCTTGGACTCTGTCTATGATGCCAAACGTTTAGATGATGATTAGGAAATACAGTTAAAAATAGAAATACTCTAGAGTGTCCACATTTTTTATTTTGTATAGACATCATCAAACTAACTTGCACATTAGGGTTTGCTTTAGATGGTTTGTTTTTCTTAGCACCAAGTTACATTGCACTATTGAGGCTGAGCAAATGCTGGTAAAAAAAGGTGAGTTTTCATTCCCAGCAGTGGATCATTCATCATTCGTACATAGCAAATACCCAGCCCCCATTGCCCCTTCCTCTTACGTCTTTCTCCTGGGGTTGGTGTTAAGGAATAGTCATACTGAATTATGGTCATTTAAAAACTTCAGACATTACCTGAAATCAGAATTTCAAGTGTAAGTGACAGTAAGAAATAAATCTGCATCAGGAAAAAAGGATGACAGCTTGGATGCATTTTAGAATTGGATGTTGTGAAACTATTTTCCTGCATTTCAGCTGTCTTACTTACAATGTGAAGATGCCAAATTTATATGGGAAAGGGAAACTTACTTTGCTGTGACTACAAGTGTTTACATTGTTTAAATCTTCAGTTTTCTAAAGTGTTTTCAATTGTCAGAAATGCACTGAAACTGCATAAGTCTCACCTGTGTCAGGATATAAAAGGAGAAAATATTCTTGGCATATTTTCTAGTCGGAAACTTTTCATTACTGTCAAATATCTTTTTTTCCCCTGTGTACAAAAAGCCTTCAGTTATCCGCGGTTGTTTTAAGCAGTAGTTAGAAATGATTTGGTAGGTCCTAAGCCAAGATTTCCCCATATGGTCACTGTCATGCCCTGGAATATGTTATTTTATCACTGTCAAAATGTGAATAATAAAACAATGGTAGTAGGATGCCTGCTTTTCCTCATTGCCGCTCACGTTATCCATACCTCCTTCTAAACACCCAGTGCTTTGATGCCCTAGCCTGATATCAGGCTATGAAGTCTCTAGTTAACCTTTCATCACTCCCCCTCATTGCTGAAGGACTCCAGCTCTTGGCTCACTGTCAACGACTCCAGCACCACCCTTTCTTAATTCTTGGTGATTTCAATACCCACTGGGACAATCCTATACATACCCTGGCTTCTGTTTCCTGGTCTTACCCAGTGAAACTTACTATCAATTACTACCCTGCCTCCTTAACTCCAATCAGTCAATTCTTCCTATTTGCTCTCGTTAGATTTCTATCCACCCTCATCAAGTAAAGGCCGTTGCCCCAATATCTTTCTCTTCCCTGCATTTTTCCCGTTTCACTGGAGGATTTCACTATGCAGTGCTATTTCTGATTATAAACACTTATCTTAACCTCCTTCCCCTCTATAACTACTATCTTTTTATCTGCTTCCCTTTGCTGAAAAACTCCTCAGAAGGAATTACTTATACTTGCTGTCTGCAATTCCTCTCCTCCCCTGGTCTCTTGAGCCAACTCAGGTCAGGCTCCCATCCTCACCATAGCAGCTCTGGCTAAGGACACCAGTGGTCTCCATGCTGTCAAATGCAAAGGCCGAGTCTCTGACTTCCTGCTGTTAGACGGATCTTTGACAAAGTTAATCCCTTTTTCTTTATTGAAATACTTTCTCGGCTTTGGGACATCCCTCTCCTTCTCTCAGACCACTTCTCACTTTCCTTTGCCAAGTTCCTGGAGAGCCCAGCACTGGACATCCCCCTCTAAGTCTTTCCCAGTCTCGGGGCTTTAGAAACGATGTGTATATTGATAATACCGACATTATTATCTCTAGCCCTAACCTCTTCCCTTATGCCAGATTGATGTGTCTAACTTCCTACTTGACATCTTCATTTGGATGTGTAATTGGCCTTTCAAACTTCACATGTCCAAAGCTAAACTAATTTGCACCCCACCCACCAATCTATTCCCATGACAGTCTTCCCTGTGTCAATAAATGGCAACTCCATTTTTCCAGATCAGAAAGCCTTGTAATTACCCTTCATTTTTCTTTCACATACCACATACAATCCACTAAAATTTTTTTTTTTAAATCCTGTTTTCCCTAGCTTCAGAACATATCCGCAATCCAATCTCAGTCCCCCCCACATCTTTCCTGAATGACACTTTTTAAACATACCAGGCTACACCACTTTTCTACTCAAGTCCTCGATGCCTCCCCATCTCAAAATGTCAATGTCCACACAATGGGCTACGAGGCCCTAATAAATCTGACCTAACTTTGGCCCCGTCCTTACCTGCCACTGCCACTTTTCTGACCTCACTTACTGTTTCCCTGGATCACCCAGCTCCAGCCACACTGCCCTCCGTGCTGTACCCAGAATGCCATCAGCAGGCTTCTGTCTCAGAGTCTTTGCTCTGGCTCTTCCCTTTGTCTAGAAATCTCTTCCCCCAAGTATCTGCATGTCTTGCTCCTCCCTTCCTTTAGAGATCTACAACATATTCCTTTACTATCAGAGACCTATATAAAATAATCCCCAACACCCTGCCCCCACTCATCCTCTGCTTTATTGCCTTCCATAGTACTTTCCAATATCTGCTTTGACCACTAGCCTACCTCCTGCGCTTATAAGAATGCCTGGCAAATCATGGGCACTCAGTAAGGATTTATTGGCCGAATGAATGGATATAAAAGTTTGGGAGTTTTAAAAAATGAACTATATGGTTATTTCCATTTCAATATCCAAA
The DNA here is from genome assembly GCA_004027475.1 of Anoura caudifer. Classification (NCBI taxonomy): domain Eukaryota; kingdom Metazoa; phylum Chordata; class Mammalia; order Chiroptera; family Phyllostomidae; genus Anoura; species Anoura caudifer. The sequence goes on along the minus strand of PVKU01000069.1, from coordinate 264,947 downwards.
CAGAAAGCTGTGTCCAAACCCTATATCATAGAAGCATAGGTTTGCTTTCTTGTAAAACACAGAAAAGGCTATGGATTTCGTTTCCTGGATGGCACGGATGGACAGCTGGCTATGACCCTGCCTCTACTTTCCTGCTCCGTGAATCAGGCCAAGTTGTAAAGTTGGAGGAAAGGCTGTCATATAGATTGAGGGTCCCCACCCCCCACCCCCCAGAGCAAAACCTGCCTCAGCTCCGCCTCCTGTTGACCCCCACCCAGCGCCCCACCACCACAGTGGGTGAGACCCGGAAGCTCACCTAAGCTCCTCCTGTCCCCACTCCGCACCCTCAGCTTCACCGATACAGATTCTTGAGAAAAACAGCATTTCAAAACTCATATTTATACAGGTAATCATCTATTTTAAGTTACCAGCATTGCAATAAGTATAGTTATTAGAATTATGAAAGGATTTTGAATTTTGTTTTCTGGCCTAAACACTTAGAAATGCCTTTTTTTTTTTTCTAAAACAAGAAATTAACAGTATCATCCTGCCAAATGCAGCTTCAAGAACACCTAATCATATTGGGTCTCATCATTTTACCAAGTGACCATGGTTCTGAGGCTTCCCGGCAGCCTCTAACTTCTGTATATATTCAGCTCCACTGAGTGTCGTTGCATGAAGTTTCGTTGTAGGAGATTGACACGTGCTTCCTGAAAAATGTGTTGTTTCAGTCCTTGTAAAGGGCACACCATGTAGTTTCAATATGTTCAATCATGTATTTTCCTTCTCACTTAATAAAAAGCATTTTAAAAAAATAAAGGAAGGAGATAATGAAATGATGTATATAATATGAAGCAATATAATAGTGAAAGAATTTTTTGTTTCACTACTATTTTCTGTGTGTTTCCACAAATCTTTTGAGATGAAGGCTAATGTGTAACTCATGCTAAGTAACCTGATCAAGGTCTTAATCATTTCCGGCCATTTTGGGACTCCATGGTGTTTAGCTGCAGATTCCTGAAGTCCTTTACGAAAAGACACAGGGCACGGGTTCCAGTGACAGATGGAAATGTGAAAGAGACTCTAAGCAATGTGCAAGGTGTCACGGTCATTGTGAACAATCTAGATATCACCAGCTGCAGTTGTTAAGACACAATAAATGATTTCAAAATGAGTTCTCAATAATATCAGTTAAAATATTTTAGTGTTGATTTTCTCTAAAATTGAATATCACCCATTTAAGTACATGCTTTTGTATTCTATAAGCAACTAAGTCTATATGCCGTGACAATAACAATTTAATAGAGGGTTACCTTCCCCCCAAAATAGTCATCTTTGGTTTTAAAAGTTCAAAGTTAATTTAGCAGATGGTGTCATGCAGACATGGATCTGACCAAATTTTCCAGCCCGACATCCAATGCTCCATAATCTCAGATTATCTGGTATTACTAAACTCATTAGAAAATTGAGGGATTTAGAGCAAGCAGGCATCGCTGGAGCAGAAAGAAACAGCACAGGCTTCAGGTCAACCTGGAGCTTCCGCCCACGCCCCTCCCCCCCCCCACCATCTTACAGCCCCTCCTCACTAGGACAGCCCTGCCTAATGGAGGCCCACCCACCAGGGCCGGCCAAAGTCATCTCCAGGTCCGGCACACTGATCACTGATCAACACAGTGAGCTTTCCATAAAGCTCACTTAGATACGGTCTTATTTGGAGATGGCATGCTCTCACTGTGTAGTGGTAAGATACATATTGGAGAGCCAATCTGGTAATATATAGCCTATTAAATGTTTCCGTTTTGGAGGTTTTGTTTCATGCATTGTTCAATGTTGGCAAAATTTAAAGTTGGCCGTTTTTTTATCAGTCCTCATAGGGGGGAGACTGGTTTTGTTTTTAAATTTTTCCTGCTTAGTAAAATCTCCTGAAATGTAGTAATAAACACTCTAGAGTATTTCTAAAAGTCCAGATCTATTTTCAGTATAAAAATGTACTGCTTAATTAAATTAAGAGTTTAATTCATCTTAAAAATTGATGGGATAAACATAGAAAGGAAAAAAAAAGAACAAGTATCAGGAACCACTGGGAACAACACAAATGTTCCACCTGGTGCCCATGAGTCAGACGTGTGGCTGGATTTATCAGGGTAAGTAGTAGTTAACTCGGGTGGGATCCAAGCAACTTCTACGGGCCACAGCGCCATCACAGAGCGGACCTGCCTTGGGATGGAAGACATCACACAGCCCAGAAGGCATCAGCTAACTGCAGCCCAGCCGCTCAACCAGCCTGTGGTTCCCACTCTTCAAATAGGATGACCTCTCTTCATAACCACCTAAGACACCGAAAAGCAGCAAAAAGTTCGGAAACACTTTTAAATGAGGCTGCATTTTGTAAGCCATTATTTATGAAAAAATGTTTATACCTGAGAGTTATTTATTTAGTCTACAAACAACGCTTGGTTGGCACGTGGGTTACCGGACCTCCCGTAGCTCCACACCCCCAGCCCTGTGGAGGTCCCCAGTCTGTAATTTGGAAAAAGTAACTGTAAACATTTCCCCTAGAACCCTGGTTTGTGTCTTGTATGTTACAGCAATGTTTCATGTGGGTGTGTTAATGGTGTTGTTTCAGTTCAATTTTAATAAGGCTGCCCGCATCACCTTCAGGCATCAGAGAACTCAAAAACATATAATCACAGTAACTTTTTTTGCCTGTTTATATGCCATCTTACTTTTTAAAATATTTAGGGCAGCTGTGATCTGACATTTGACAAGCCACTAAAGCAAACCCAGGACATACAGCCTGCATGAAGAAAAAAGCAAAGTAACCATTTATTTATCAGCTGCCTAATACGTAGCAGGCTCCACACTGGATGCTGAGGCAGAAACAGCTGATGAAGAAATGATTCCTGCCCTGAAGGACGCTGTCTCCTTTTGCTTCAGGGGAGATGGGAAAGGCAGGGGAAGAATACAAACATGCACAAGACAAGTGAAGGGGCTGCTGCCTGGAGGAAGGGTTATGGAGGGCTTTCAGGAGGAGGTGGACTTTATTAGACTATGGGACAGGAAAAACAGAGGGAGACATTCCAGCAAGAAGCAAAAGCACAGAGGAACTGAAGCACATGCAGGCACACAATACTTCAGCAGGACTGGAGAAAGTGCCGGTGAGGCAGGGAAAGCAATCTCCTGACTATGTGAATGCATAGCACACATTCTTTACCCTATGTCCATCCTCTGACAGTGGGCCCAGGCGTTTCAAATCTTGATTCAGCCAGCTGGCTGGTCCCCTGGGCATTGCTGGCTGAGTGAATGACACCATCAGTTAGGAATGCCAGTGATTCCTAGGTGTTGGTGAGTAGATCACTTCCCGCATGTAATTCTGGGCATTCTTTTAGTTGCTGTGTGTAGGACCAAGACCCCAAATTTCATCACTAAACCCCAGCTTTGAAGCATGAAGCTCTCTTATGGCTCTACTACCCCAAACTCTCCTGATCGTAAGAATCCCCCACACGCTTGTCACTAAGGCCGACTTCCAGAACATCCTGCCCTGCTGTGGGCAGGAATCTGTATTTCTTTATGTGTGTGGTCCTGAACAACCCCCAGTTGCACACTTAGAGAAACACGACACTTCTGGAGTTTTTCCTGCTGCCCCTTTGAACAATTCTACGTATTTCTAGCATGTCTGGACACCCACAGTATATCCAAACAACCACCCATTTTTCGTGCTTGTGCAGGCATGTTGGTACTATCTATTGAGAAGAGAGGGTTGCCTAGTGACTGCTGGGACCAGCCACCTGGGATGGGCTACTGGAGCCACTGACCTCACTCCTCATCTGCGGTGAGACACCCAGGCTAGTCGTCCATCGCTGGGGCACTCTTGTCCTAATGGCCCAGAGCTTTGCTGCCCACAAGGGCCTGGGCCTCCTACTTGGAGCTTTGACCCTGTGGCATGTGACCTCTGCTTAGAAATGCTTACCAGCTCTCTTAAAGAAATCGTTTTCTTAAAGTTAATTTAACAACACCTTTTATTTTTAGAATATACCCTTTTAAAAGTACATTTTATTGCTATTATTTTCACTTTGCTATTCTTCTATTTCTTTGAACTGTGTTTTTTTCTATTTCAAATTTTCAAAACTCCATTTTAATTTTCCCATCTTTTTATTGTCTCATATTTAGAGTGCGATAAGATTTTTATTACTGTTTATTTTAATACTTAATTTTTATACTAAACTTCTGATTTTTCTCTTAGCTATTTACTTTTTGTCCTTTCTTTTGTTTTTGCTTTTCCCTTTTATTTGGCAGCTGCTTGATTTCTACTTCTTTGTGACTTTAAATTCTACTAACTTTGCTTTTCTCCTTTGAGTGTCTTTATGCTTAAATTTCTGCACTCGCTTATATATGTCATTTGCTTTCCACCCTTTTCCTCTTTTCACTTTCAACCCTTGTTTATCTGTCTGCTTTAAACTGCACCTATATTTTTTCCTCTTCATTTCTTGGCCTCTCGGTTTGTTTTACTGGCTTATCTATTTCTAATTGTTTTATATTATACATTCTAATTATTTTTCCACAGATTTCAAGTTTTTTCTCCTTAATTTTAGTTTTAACTTGAGCACATTCCATCTAACCCTTCACTTCATAGATGGGAACCCTGAGATGCAGAGTTAGAGACAACTCTCTTCGGGTCTCCGGCTGGCGGTGGTGGGCCCTGAACCAGAAGCTGGCTCTCGTGGTTTCTGGACTCAAGCTTTTTCTGTCAACCTCTCCAATTGCAATTGTAAGAGGGTACAGCTAGGGGGCCCCCCCAAAGAAGGATTTACAATGGGGTCCAGAACTCAGGGTATCCAGGAGATATTAAAAATATGGATGTCCTCACCCCCACAAGTCTGAGCTGGGGGATGGGACGCATGGACCAGGGCCATTGAGAGTTGTTTTGCATAGCAACAGTTTTGCAGATAACCTCTAGAACGGTCGTTTAACATGTCTATAACTTTTGACCAGTTTCATAGATGTGTTGAATAGCTGTGGCCATGCTTTGAGCCAGGGGTATGGGAGTGACTTCCACCCATGATGTAACTGAGGAGCAACTTCCTCTGGTTACAGCACCTGTGTAAGACCTTGGAAAAGATTGGCTCCACACCATGGGGCCATGCCTGCCCAGACTTACTATGGCAGCCCAGAAAAGCTGGGGGAAAAAAAAAAATACAAGAATGCTGGCAGGTGCAGCCAATTGTGGGACAAGTTGGAAATGGGGCTGCAGGAGAAGACTGGTGCTGGGATTTAAGCCCAGGTGCAGCAGCCATGATGAGAAGAACCACTGAGCTTAAGAAGCCAGAAAGCAACATGTAGCAGTTATGCAGAGATCTCTCTTAGCAGTTTAGAAGAATGCAGAAGAGATGCTACAGGAAAGAAAGGGGTGAAAGGACTCTTGCTGGTTTGCGATTAAGAACTGGAGATCCCGGCAACACAGCTGATAGTGCTGGGAACCGAGGGAGGCCTAGCAGCCGAGCACGGATTACTGGGAAGAACCAGGGGCTACCTGAGCCACAGACTTCTATTTCTTTTCCTGAGATAAGGTACCCTGAACCAGGCAAAGGGGGGAAGGAAGGACCATGTATGTTTGTGGGTATTTTAAGGGACTTTGGGATTTTAATGAAGACATTAAGTCTTTACTTTTAAGTCTGTGTAACTTTTGAATAATTCCTTTCCTTTTCACCAATCTCAGACATTGAGAGCTATGGTTCCCTGGTGGCGAGCCAGGCAAACCTAGTACAGAGGAACCCCAGGGGAAGGAGGGGTCCATTCGGTAACATTGTGCTACCCCTTTCCTGGTGGCCAATCAAGGAAAATCATGGGAGAACACATTCACAGTAGCTTTAAAGTAATACAACTACCTGTACATGTGCAATAAAAGCCCACCAAAACCAGCTAGGAAGAATCTGCTCTATAAGAATAGAATCCCTCCAGCACATGAGGTCAATCCCTGCTTGGAGTTGACCTGCTCCCATGTTCTATGCTATAAACTCTGGGTGTTTGGTTCAATTCTTTGCCCCCATCACCAAGAACCTGGTTACCTGTTCCCACCTGTGATGCAATGGCTGTGCAAAGAGCACCTGCTTTAAAGTAAAGAACACTGGGGAGCCTAAAGAACACCAAAGAGTGTTTAGTTCCTGACACATCGGAGTTACGACTGTGATTCAATGTCAGTGATCTCCCTAGAAGAAGGTTGTTCCTTGACCTTTATCTTTAAAATAACGTGTGAAAATAGTGAAGGGAGGAAGCTGAGAAATGGAACCTTATTCCTAAAATAAATGGAAGAACAGACTTGGAAATCAGAATACAACGTGTGAGTTGGGTGACTCTAGGCAAACAAGGACCCTAAGCATCTGCCTTCTTTCTTCTGAAAAGGGGATTAGACTGTTCCTGCCCCACTCATAGTTGTGATCGGATGGAAAAGGTCTTTGTAAACTTTGTGCATAGTTGTCCTTATAATACCCAAAACATTCAAGAGAAAGTTTAGAGGAATAACTACATAAAAAGAATACCATTGTTATTTTTTAAATGTGTATATCTATCTAAAGAGAGAAACTTCTGTGCTACTGTCAATACCTAAAATCATATTTTCCCATTTCCCCCTTTTTGAAAAAAACCAAATTATTTTTTATTGACTTTCTGTAGTTTGATGTACATTTCTATCTGGTGCTCTTGATGTACATTTCCATCCCTGTGCTATATGCATGCATCGGCCACCGTCGTTCCTTCAGCTTTGATGGTTAAAAAAAATAAATGAGTATAACACAACTTTAGTGAAAGATATTGTAGTTCAGTAGAATGTCAGCCTTTAAACTCAAATTTAGCCTTGCCAATCCAGCAGCGGCTTCTGTGGAAGCCCATAGTTCCTTCCCTGATCTATTTCCTGGTCCCACACTCCTACTAACATTCCAGCTACAGTCTTCATGGAAGTTCACAATGACAATCAGACAAAGCACTACCTTAAGCATCTGGTATTGGAGATGCTTTTGTATTTTATTACCAAATAAACTTTGCAGACAGCAATCTTTCAATGCCTTGGCATCTGAGCTAGGCATCTGCAAGGCAGAGCTGGCTCTGCAGCAGCAAATTAATGGATTAAAATGCTAAGTGAGTTCTCACTGGCAAAAAAATCTGTAGGGACAATGGATGAGTCAAACTGGGTGCTATGAAATGAGAACAAAAAGATCAGGGATGATGTCATGTTGGGGCAGCCTCTTGGCCTGGACTCTCATCACCAGAAATGAACTTGGATTAGAATTTGTCACTCACGACACACCAATGGGACCACTCAGACCATCTCTTTGCCCTTCAGTGTGAAGACATCAGCAAGAAACCCATCCCTATCCTTGCTGTGGTTTTACATGTCTTGAAAAGACAAAATTGCATATCTGCAAGGAACTTAGAGCTTCATCCCTCAGAGACCGCAGTCCCAAGTCCTTGAGTGACTCAAGGTGGCCTAGAGGGCTGCAGCAGCAGTGGCACGAGGCTCATCTCCAGGCATCTAGGACGGCACTCTGTCTTCTCCACCAAGGCACTCTCCTGACCCTCTTCATCCTGCTCCCATGAGTGGCAAAGCAAAGGCCACGGCTTTGTGGTGTGACAACAGAGCCCACCCACAGGGCTTGGCTGGAATCTTGTGCTTGGATCAAGGTAAAAAAGTGTGTTCTTGCTTTAGCAAACAAAGCAATTTCCCCTTTCCATCCAGCCTAGACTACCTGAGGAGAATTTGAAAAGAGAAAAAAAGGAGTGAGGGGAAGTGAGAGGAAATGCAGGGGTGCCCCCCCACTGCTACCCCTCCACCCCCCACCCCCCCACCCCTCAGGCTCTACCTCCCAGCAGATAACCCTGGCAAATGCAAAGGAGGGCTCTGTCTACAGCTATCTTGAACAGCCTCAGAGACCCATAGGGTTGCTCCCAGGACTACGGAAATTGTGTTATTTACTGCACTGAGGCACTGACCTTCGATTTTTGAAATGCTCACTTGAATCATTGAAGAAAAAGAAAAACTGCTTCCTCTCCCCACCAACAACCACAAAGTGCTTCATCAGACCCACTTGCATGGCTCCGAGAGATGGTACTTCAAGTTGTAAGGGAGAGGAATTCTATTCGGCTTGTCTCTTCCCAGTCTCGTGACTGACTCTCAATGTCCCTGAAGAGATGTCAGAAGCCCACCTTTGGTGTTGGTAAGCATGGGGAATTTTTGAGGAGAATGGGGCTAATAAATCGAAGCTGGTTGTGACTCTTAGAGATCTACAGGACGAAGGCACCAACATGCCCACCACTGAGTTGCACCATCTGCTCGTGACAGTACATTCCTGGAACTCTGCATCTGGTAAACAGCTGTCACAAGAGCCATTTCTCCCTGACACTGTCTGCTCCTTTTATTGGTGACCTATTAGTCAACAACACCAAGCAACGTTGTTTGTTAAGCCTCAATGATGACCTTACGCTCTTTGCTCCCACTTTTTATATCAGCCTCATAAGCCTCCCCTAGCACACACAAATTAGCAGCAAAAGGTATCGAAGGCAATGTTAGAAATGGCACAAACACTGTCAGAAAATGATTAACTCACAGACATTAAAGAGACAAAAACTCAACAGAAAGATACCCTGCAGACTATTGTGGCCGTTTAGGCACACTTGATTGAAAAATGGTTAGGAACAGAGAATTTTAATAGGCTTAATTTAAACTGAGATGACTCAAGAATTGCAAACAAAAAATTTCTGCATGCAGCAGCACCATTCAATTTAGACTGAATTGCCTAATGATTAATTAATTTGGGACAGTGCTCAATGAAAAATTGCCATAGATGTGCATCTGTCAGACGAATTTGCCACAGATTGTCAAAGCTCCGTGACAGGAATGGCAGAGACCCAGGGGTCTGCCCACTCGGTAGGTGGCCCCTTGCTCTTTTAATGAGAACTGCCCTCATTGCCAAATATCACAAGCTCCAGGCTAAAATGGGCAGAGCTCACCTAGTTTAGTAAACCCAGGGGGTCACAGAACTAACTCCATATTAACTTTTGAAAGGGCTGTTAAATTGAAAACAAAGGATTATGGAAACTGAGAGCAGAAAAATGATAATAGCTGGCATCTACCGAGCAGCTACTGGGCTTTGTTCCGAGCACCTTATTCCTGTTATCTTAGTCAATCTGCACAACAATCCCATGCGTTAGAAGCAATCTCTACCTTACCGGTGAAAAGACTTATAGATTATCGATTTGATTTCCAAGTGAAGTCCAGAGGGGTTAAACAAAGCTTGTGCACGGTCAAATAACCAAACGCTGACAAAGGGGGGAACAAACATCATCCCTTCACACCAGTCCAGTGCTCCAAACCCTGGTGAGTGGTGGCATACACTCTTTTTACAAGGTGCCTTGGGTTCAGGAGAGGCATAAAACTATTCCAGGAAGGGGAAACTCTTGTTCTTTTCCAAAGCCATGGCCAGCAGACTAAGAGGGTCAGCTAGGTGCCATTGGCCTGGTGGAAGTGGTAACATAGCTGGTCTTCTCATGCTCCGGTAAACAAGTAGAGGCCTGGGGTGCTAGGAAAGGGTATTGGACACTGTAGCCTGGACCAAGGAATTGGGCATCACTTGTCTACATGCTTATATTCCATATCAAGGAGGACAAACTAAGGGGAAGCTTCTTGAGGAGTAATTAAATTAAAACTTCATCCTTACCTGACAGAGAGGACAAATTTGGGGAGGAGCCAAAGTGACAGAAACTAGGAAAACAAATTAGAGTAGAAGGTTCAGAGTGGATGGTGGATTGGAAAGACATCTACCAAACTAAAAACAAAGACCCCTCTGAAGAGGTATCTTGGTCAAAGGTGGTGGTAGAGGGTCATTTTATCTGTATTCTATTAAATTTCCCAATGACAATGGTCTTGTATATTTATGTTTAATTTGCTATTAAAATGAAGTAAATATTTTTGAAAGGAGAAGAGATAAATGAAAGGCAGGGACAGCACCTGGACTTGTACAAGTTGGGGGAGCTTTTCATCTGGTACTCTGAAAGCGGGTTATTTCAAGGTTATTAAGATCACTGCAGTAGTCCAAGAAGCCTTGACAGTTACAGCCCCAGTGACCAAGGCTACTTCCTCTGTCCTGAACCTGGTGTTCCTAGGTCTGCCTTGAAGATGGGGTCAAGAGGTCCCACAGGCCTCTATGTACATTTGGGTTAGTCACCTCAGATAGTCTGAGTCTCTCCAGGTGACCACCAAGCTAGCCAAAAGAATCCACTAATTCTTTCTTATCCACCTATATAGAGCCATTGAATTACAGACAAGTTCAATAGAACGGAAAAAGAGAAATAGAGGAAATAGGCCAATTTATTTACTGCCAGACAGAATTAACACCAACAACCTGCCCCATGTTCTTCCTTCTTAGTCTCAGCATAGGACACTCTTCCTCAGGTCCTAACAGACACTCCTAGCCATGGATGTGGCTGGATATAGAGGCCATGGCCGCACTTCAACCACAGCTGGACCTTTCTGGATGCCTGCCAAGGCTCATTTCCAGGGGAAGTCCAAGAGGCCAGTTCTAGTTCCATAGCGTCATCCAAAAGGAACAACATGCCAACCTCAGCCGACCTTCCTGGAGACCTGGACTTTACTCTTTTTAGTTCCGTCCTTTTTTCCTCTTCCACACTTTGCTCCACCCAATGCACATTTACACTACTGTCTGAGTATTGTCTACTCTTTACCAAACCCTCTCCCGAGAGTCTATTACATCAAAGCTCAGGCTTTAGTGCTCATTGGCTTATTTAAACCTAAGACCCTTACATTCAAGTGATCAGATTGTCATGTGGCCAAGAAAAGAAAATGTTTCAGGGGAGAAGGGAGTGTCCCAATGGACAGAGAATTACCCATTAGCCTTGAGGAGGTAGAGGTTGCAACTGGTACCTAGTAAAATGTTCTGTAAACACTGCATTTTATGAATGTTAAATCAATAAATATCCTAATGCTAGCCTAAGGCACCTCTTTTCCCGTTGCAACAAAGCATGTGGCAACCCTTTTTGAATTGCCTTCATTTATTGAACAAATATTTATTGAGCATCTACTGTGTACCAGACACTCATAGTCACTAGGAATAACAAGATGGGCAAAGTCTCCGCATTCATGGACCTTAGGTTTGGTGGGAAAAGTGGGACAAAATAATAAATAGGCAAGTAAATAATATAATCATAGCAAGTAATAAAATTTAATAATTTTAATGCTTAGCAAATAAGTAAACATTTTATTTAAATTTTAATTAATTTATTAATAATTCACATCTAATATTTTAATAATAAAACAGTAGTGAATAATTAAATGTCAAATGTAAGTGCTATAAAGAAAATAAGGCAGAGTGTCAGGCCTGAGAAGGAGTTGCAAGGGTTAGGTGGTGTCTACCTTAATTAAGAAGCCTGCTTGGAGTGTCTCTGAGTCATCCGAATGTAGAAGAGCCAGCCATTATGAATCTGGGGTGGAGCGTTCTAGGCAGAGACCCATTCAATACCAACGTGCTGAGCTGGCACACATTAACCAAGTCTGAGTCCAGTGTGGCTGAGCCCAGAGGAGGAGGAGACCAGTAGTAGGAGACAAGTTCTCAGAGTTGGGGAATACTACCTCACACTGGCCTCTCAGGCCATGGTGACAAATGTGGGTTTCCTTCCAAGAGTGATTGGGAAGCCTTTGGAGACTTTTAAGCAAGAGGTACAATGGTCTGGTTTAATTTTTAAATCAATGTTGGCTGCTCTGTCAAAGAGACTCTAGGACAAGTATGGGGGCAGGGAAGCCAGGTAGCTGTGATCACACACAGGAAACGCTGGTGGCTTGAACCAGAGAGGTACCTGTGGAGAAGGTGAGAAGAGGCAGGCTACGGTGTGGACAAGTTGGATTCGAAAATCTTAAAATACGCTGGCCTTCTTCAGGGACTGGGACTTTCCAACACGTGCACTCCTGTATAACGTGGTGCCTTTGCACTTCCCCAATCAGAGAGGAACACTGCATGCTGAGATAGCTGGTTTCCTTGATTCCCATTTATAGAAATAAACTAAACTCTCATTTTGCTGAAAGGGAAGGATAATCATGAAAAAATGAGGGGGTGCTCCTTTCTTCCCTTGCAAACTCCCACCTAGAGCTGTTGGTATCTACTGTAAAGATTAAATTAAACACAAAAGTAATCAGAATGTGACCTCAAGGGAAAGAACAATCACACAGAACTGGTTTCATCCCACCCAGCTGGGATCTCTGGGCAATTCTGGGCACTGGCGCACCTCATTGAGTGGCCCCCATCCCAACAGCAAAGCGCAAAAACCTTGACTTTAATCCACAAGCAGGGAAACACAAAAATGCCCGGGTGCAGTGGGACCAAAGCTCCTGGGGTGGGCGATAAAAGCAAACTCTCCTGAGACCGGAATAGAATTATCAGTTCCCCAAGCCCTAAATCCATCAAAGCAACCACTGAGACTGAGTCCCTCCCCTCCCACCCCGGAGATAAGATTTCAGCCCATCCCTAAAGGGCGCAGAGGTTACTCATTTCCGAGCAGAGCAGACCGAGAGAGTCCTTGGGTATCACAGAGGAAGCTAAAGTTCCTGCATCTGTCCAGGGTTACTGAGTGGCAGGATGCACGTGCAGCTACATCTCCAAGCATGCAGCCAGCTCTCTCATGGCCATCTCTCTCTCTCTCTCCCTCCCTCCCTCCCTCTCTCTCTCTCTCTCTCTCTCTCTTTCTCTAAAAGAAGATTCAAAGAACAGAGGTAGCTATCATTTTAGTCGCACAAAGACTCCTATAGTGTCATGTCACTGGCAAAGCATTTCATCAGCAGCCCAAACGGGGATGGAAAGCATCAGCATGGCCACCTGGGCTTCTGCAGCTCTGGTTTCAAGGCTGCCCTCCCAAAGCTTGGCTCCGCAGCGCAGAGCGCCTCAGGTTATGATTGCACAAGTTCATCTATGTAAAGTGCTGAAGCAGCAGCTGGCACAAACGAGAGCTCAATAAAGATTAACTATCATTGTTAACAATGTTTTGCTACAGAGAATTACTGTATTGCATGTTTGCGTTTATGTTACTTTCCCCCCATACATTAGGAGCTCCGAAGCGTCTTATTTATCTCAAGCATGTCTGAGCCTGGAACTGTGCTGGGTTCAATAAAAGGTTATGGCTTGAATTGAAATATTTACTCAAGGGTGATAGAAATGAAAAGAGGGTGGCCAAATAAAAAGCAGATGAAATCGGAATTTCCTTCACCTCTTCATGTTATCTTCTGTTTCTCCATAACAACCCCTCAATTTTGCTGCTCTCAATGACATTTCCTCTAATGGGAACTGTTCCAGATGAGCCTCAGTGGAACCCGTGACACTAAACATAGTTTAAGCTCAGTCAATTTTGATATGGCCAGGACCCCCCAGAAGGAACTGGATATCACAGAGGGTACACAGAAGGGCACAAGCTCAAGCAATATGAACAGATTTATTTGAGAACTCTACGCTATTGCCTCCAAGCGCCTCCTGACATACAGGAAACCAGTAATTATAATAGTAAACACAATGACGCCACCATTTCCGGAACACCTAGTATATGTAGTATGCTAAACACTTTCACATGTGACATTTAATCCACCCAGCGAAACAAAGTATGTGTTCTGTTATTCTCAAACTAAAGCACAGAATAGTCACAAGCCACTGGCTTAAAGTCACACCACCAGTAGTAAAATGATGAGATTCCAACCCAAGTTCATAGCTCTCCAGAAGCTCACTTGTGTAACCACTCAAGCCTACAAGGGCCTCTGGCCACACAGCCCAGATCTGAAGCACAAATGCCGCAGCACTGGGAATCTGCCTCCCGTGCCCCTGTCTTTGTCTGTTGTCTCCAAAACACAGCGTGGCAGCCCAGCACGTCTCATCTGCTTTTTACCTGCCCCCCGAGACTGCTACACCTAAAATGTGACTGCCTCTGATTTGTAACTTATGCCTAAAGGACCTACTCCTGTTTTCTTTCCTGGAGGAACAAAGGTGTTAATGCCACAAGTCTCTGGGGCAAAGCATGTATTGATCAGTCTCATCAATATTCAGCATCCACTTAGACTTCGACTTTTAGTCCACTCCTTACTTGCCTTGCTCCTCCTCCTCTAAACTATAACTACTCTTGGAAAGCTGGAAAGAGACAGACAGGCAGGAGCCAGCCAGCTGCATGTGCTACACTCACTACAGGACCTGGATCAAGAGGAGGACTCCGACACCATAAAATGACAGATCAGGTAAAGCAGTATTATGTTCATTTCACATTGTCTTTGAGAAAATGAATAGGTGAAGTTTTCAAGACAGTGAGCATATGGAGGATTTGGGGGATGTTAGGTGTAGCTGACCATGGATCCAAGCTACTTCTCTTGCCAATTGATAGTTCATATTGGAGCTAAAAAGTCATATTTCTTTTTCAGTAACTAGGATTTTAAGAGTATTTGCTCTGTGTTCTGACTAATCTGTGTAACTTCTTCTCAAATGAGTCTGTATAACCATATTACTAAGGAATGTGTTTTTAAAAAGACAGATTAACCTGAATCTAACTAATCATGAAAACTGGCATGAAATCTTCAGAAATGTCAATGTATGAAAAACCAGAGCTAGAAGGACTTCCAGATTAAAGGAAACTAAGAACTGACAACCAAATGCAACAAGTGCTTGTAGGTCATGGAAAGAAGAAGAAAACAGCTCTAAAGAGGCAATGTGGGCACAGTTTGGAAATTTTGAAAATGGGCTGCATACTAGATAATATTTGTATACCTAGTACTTTATTCAATATGATAATGGCATTATAATTGTGTAGGCAAATGTCTTTATTCTGAGTGCTGGAGAGTTTGGGAATGAAGCAACACAAATATCTTCAACTTATTTTGAAATGATGCAGACACAGCAACAACAACACGCACACAAACGCACGTGAGAGCTGACCGAAGGTGGTATCACCCATCGGTCAGCACAGGTGAAGGCGAGCGGAGTGTCCGCTGCACCACTCTTCCAACTTCTCTGTAGATACGCACAGAACTTTTCAAAACAAAAACTTGAAAATAAAAGGGGCATAGTACTGTTGCTCCCTTATAACTGTCCCCCCACTCAATGCACCCACCCCTATACACAATCATGTGACAGGAAATCTGTGCCCCTCTTAAAGTGGAGGGTCTCTAAACTCTGACCTGGTGTAAATTACTCTGCTGAGCATTTTTTTTTTTTATGTCAGTAAGTGACAAGGCTGGGTGCACACCCTGGCTTCGAGGTATAGTGTTGCTGCTTCTCTGCCCTGATACCAGGATTAAGTTATCTAGGTGAGCTTGGGTATTTTTACATTGTGATAAAATAAGAACAAATTGGGATATAACATAAAGTTAAAGAAGTTAGAACTTTGCAAATAATGTAAAGATAAATATTAGGTAAATAACTACACAGATGGTATATAAATTTGGCAAAAATCATGAAGGTAGTGTTTAAGTAACTGAAGTTTGGAAGATGCTGCAAAACAGAAGACAATGTGCTTACCACGCTGCTGGCACATAGCAGACGCTCAAGCTTCATTTAGAGCTACCATTGAATTCCCTTTGGCAGGGGGGTTAGAAGTTATGTTGTAGGAATGTATTTGAGAACTGAGGACTTGCCCAATAATGGAAACCAGAAGGAATGAGAACTGATGGAAAGCACAATGTTTCAGCTTTGTAAATCTACCCAGACTTGGAAAGAAGTGGGGTAAGCATGAGAGGAAGAGTCGGAGGACTGGGCCCTCACTCTGGATGTGCTCAGTAATCACTGTGTAACTCAAACAAAGGATTTGGATTCAGCTTCTTCACTTGAAAAATGAAGAGATTTGACTAGAATCCATTGGTCTCTATGTCTCTTTCAGCTTGAAAATTCTATAGCTTGAGAAGCCCCTGGCTTTTTCCAAGGGTTGGTGCAAGACCACCTTTGGGTTGGCATTTGGAGGCATGTGGTTCAGAGGAAAGAGCATAAGCTTCTCCTTCTTATAGCTGCTGAAATTCTGCTGTTTTGTTTAGCAGTGAAAATTTAACAGTATCAGCCCGGAGCTCCAATTCCAGCAGAATACCTGTTACTTACTTACTGCCTGTGTGTGTTGGACATCCCACTTAATCTCTGAGTCCTGGCTGCCTCACCCGTAAAATGGCAATAGTTTCATGTACTTTACAGTACTCTTGTGAAAATTATTGGTGATGCATGAAAAGTTGACAGGTGGTTGTTTGGCAAAGATGATGAAGGAGATGACAGTGATGTGATTAAAGAGGCTGTTGTTTTATAGCCCTTTCACTATTTCTAGGAAGACCACATTATGTATCTTATTTTGTCGGTATAATAATACTAAGTATTAGGGAATATTATACTCATTTACGGGGCAAATCGTTATTCTACAAGTTACTCGCTATGAGACCTTAAACTAATCTAGTTATCTCCAAAGTAAGGATATTAACGGTGCTGTCATGAGTAGTGTGGTAGGCAGAATAATGGTCCTCCAAAAATGTCTGCAACCTCATCCCCCAAACCCATGAATATGTTCCCTTATACAGCAAAAGGTAACATAGTCACAGGTTTCTATGACTTTAATTCACAGGTTATATGACTTATAAGCGTCATTGAGGTTATGGACCTTGAAATAGGGAGATTCTCCTGGATTATCCAGATGGGACAAATTGAATCCCATGAATTCTTAAAAGGAGAGAACTTTCCTGGCTGCAGTCAGGGTCAGAGAGATGCAACGTGAGGACTTGACTGATGCAGACACCGCCCACAGTGTCCGTGTCATTATGGATGAAATGAGACATACAAACGGACTACCGAGTCCAGTGGAGGAAAAGGGACAGCATGGCTTCTCTCTCAAGGGGAGCAAAAGCTGCGGCCTCCACCATGGCAGGCCTTTATTGGGTGTCTGGTCACATTACCTGATGGTCCTCATTTACAATGCACAGGTTCACTATGGGTGGTTACCTTTTACAGAAAACAAAGGAGCCAATGCCACTAATCACATCACAGAAGAAGGATATTTGCAAATAAAAAGGGAACAGTGGTTGTTGGACCGGTTACATTGGTCCTTGGTCCTTGCAAAGTTTAGCATGGATTTTAGGAAGTTACAATAAGCACTTGCTGTCTCAAATCAGGGTGAGGGAGTTCTAGCAAAAGCAGACTCAAAGCAGCTTAGACACATTGTAAACCTGATTTCCCATGAGAGAACCTATCTGTGGGCGTGTGTCCTGTGCATCTCCCAGTGGGAGCTGGGCCCACACCACTCAGAAGGGTCTCCCACATCACACCCCTTGGTTTTAGTTAGGACTGCTATAGATCCCACAATGCTTGTTGCTTGCTGGTCTCCCACACAAACCTGGGAAAATAATTTGCAAATACATCAAAGTACATAGAGCATTATTATAATCAGTAAGCAACCAGTGGTTCCAAAGACCCACATTCTCAGATCAAGCCCAATCAATCATTGTCAGGCAGTAATGGTCAAATGGATAACATTCAAAGAAATCTGAGGGACTATTTTGAGTCAGAATCAAATAGCTAAAGGTCCATAAAATTCTGGGGAAACAAACTTATTTCAGGCTTGGACTGTTATCATTTAAATTGAGGGTATCAGCAAAGTAGGTTTCATAGGATTTTATGCTTTCTTTCTTAGGCCTGATTGCCCCAGGAAACCTGCCCTTTCAGGCACAGGGCCGCACCTATCTCCAGCATTGTTTCAGGGTTAGGTGGAGCAGCGGAAGTGGCAGCCAAGAGATTAAGAAACTTCTCAAGACAGAATGAGGACTCAGGCTATGTCAGGATAGCTGAGGGGCGAGGGTCCATCACCCCCTTTTTCTATAGCCCCCCAGGTCCTTCCCTGAGGGCCTCCCACATGATCATGCCTGTCTTAGGTGGCCCCTCCCTTGAGGGATCTTACCCGTCATTGGCTAACCAACCAAGCATTGGGGGCCAGGCAGGGTGAAGTAAAGTGGGCAGAGGTGGTGCTCCTGCCAGGAATATAAGCTTTGTCTCCTCAGTGGCTCAGGTCCTCTTGGCAGAACAGAACCAGATGAAGCAGGTCCCTTGGGCTCTTACTCAGCCTTAGTCATGGGGGGTTACAGCCTCTGAAAACAGGCAGGGTGGCTCCCCACTTTTTTGTTTGTAAATGCTATTGTAGCTGTTAAGCCTGTGAAACCTACTATTTGCTGTTCCTGAATGCAATCATAAGAAAACAACCTCTATATATATCATAAAGCACAAATAAGGATTAAGACAAAGAGGGGAATCCAAGAGCTGCTAGGAGCCAAACTTGTAAGTTCCACCCATTGAAACAGTTTTTAGGGTTCAACCATCGAACATTATGGGGCATAGAGGGGTTGCTGCTCTCTGTAGGAGGCTCTTGAGCCTCGGCCCCTGTCATTGGGGCAGGACCCATCCTCCTCTGTTGGCGGACCCAGGTCCATGAGTGACAGTGTAAATGTCCATTTTCCTTCTGGTTGTTCAGGGTCAGCTGGACCATCTGGTCTGTCAGTCGATCAGTTCTCAGCCCCAGGTAGCAGAGCTTGACGTCTATTCCATTCATGATAAGGCTTTACTCTTTTGGCTGGTAGCCAGACAGGTTTTGTAGGTATGGAAACAAACACATACACCCTCTTTCCCAAGTTAAGAGGTCTACAGGACCCTGCCAAGAGCCATTTCCGAGCAAATCTCTATATAAAACCTGAGGATAAGATGACTTTGGCTCCTTCTTCTGAAAATGTTTCTCATTTGGAGTACAAAGTGATTCATCACAATTTAGAAAATTATAGGTAAACAGGGCTAACATAATCAAATTTGGGGGGGAAGGACTCACGACTCCCCCTCTTTCTGTTTTTTAAGATTTTTAAAAATATGATGAGCCTGTTCTACAATTGTTTGACTGGTTGGATTGTAAGATATTCCTGCTTTACATTGGATATTCCAATGCTGAAGAAAAACCTGAGTAGAATGGGCAAGGTATCCAGAGCCATTTTCAGTTTTAATTTGCTGAGACTGTCCTAAATGAGTAAAGGCCTCAAGCCAACGGGCTTGTATATTTTTAGCAGATTCTCCTGTAGATGGGGGTGCCTTGCTAAGGGCTTGGCAATCAGGACATTCTTTAATAATTTGCTTACCTTGGAAAGACAGGCCCCCTGCTATTTCTGCAAGCTTCAGTATGTTCACAGTTTTCAAGGAAAGTGGGAAAGATTAGGAGGGTGCTCTGAAAAAATATGTTTTAGACAAAAATGGTTATGTGCCACAGGCCTTTTGTGACTCAATTGACTAACCATTCCCTTCGGGAGAATAGCCAATTCTTCCCCAAGGAAACAATCAGTGTTTACAGGTACTAAGTTAAAAAATCGTACTTTGTCTTCATGGAGAAGGGCTAGTTCCCTCCAGAAGACAATATACCTATATTTCATTTTTACAATAAAGGTCATAGCTCTGGCATAAACAAGGAGGATTCTTAATATTTTTTTAATACATCACACCTCCCATCCCATTTATAGCATGCTTTAGACATTCAAAACTTTCAGAAACAGTTTTTTCCCTACTGGCAAATACATTTACTTTTCTAAAATTGGAGTTTTGACCTGCTCTGTTTCCGACCTGCGCCAGTTCACCCCTCCTGCCTTAGCCTCCCGAATAGCTGGGACTACAGGCGCACGGCCCCTCGCCTGGCTGGTTGCAACTGCACTGGCGTGTCTGGGTGTGGGGAAGGTCTTCCCCAGCACGCACAGCACCTGGGAAAAAGGGAGGTGAGGGAAACCAATCTCCCCTCCACGCTGCTGCCCGTCCTCAGCAGAGAGACCCAGCCCCCACTCAACTCGCTGCGAGTGTGCACTCGTGGGCAGCTGCCAAGCTCACTGGGCGGGCCATGAGACTTGCAGCAGCTGCCAAAAATCCCTTATCTGGGAGACGTTCAACAGCCCCACAACTGCTGAACTAGCTTAAAACATTGCTCCTGTTCTTTAGAGAGCCCATTCCCCATGGTTGAGGATTCGCAGAAACCTTCAAAGAAATTTTTTAACAAGTAAAAGAAACTTTTTCTGAAATTCCTCCCACCGCAAGCAAAGCAATTACAAAACCAGCCTCAATTTTGCTTTCTCTCCATGTGCACCTTTAAATCCTTATGCAGGTGGGCGGGGGAGCAGGGAGGTAAACTGAAGGGGCTGCAAGAGGAGGCTTAAAAGAAAGAATTTGCTGAGATGCCTGTAAACTGTCCTGTAACTAGTTGATGTTTTTAAAGCTGTTTAAAGGGAAAATCTTTGCTCTTTCTCCCAAGCCTATACCTTGTTTGGGGTTGCCTCTCAACAAAAGCTTGGAAGAGGGAGCAACATTCTTGCTTACTAAAGAAGATAGAGTTGCAAAGCGGTCACAAGAGAGAGCAACCTAAGAAGAAAATCCTTTTCCTCTGAATCCAACACATCCTACGACATTCCTGAAAAGCACTCAGGGTCGTTGGCCCTTACCTGGCCTGATGCACACGTACTCCCAAGTTGGTGTGTTGTCCATAATGACAGTGGCTCTTGGCCTCTGGGTCCTTGTTCATGGGTACCAGTTGATGTGGACACTGGCTAGCAGTGTCCACGTCATTATGGATGAAACAAAACATACAAATGGACTACTGAGTCCAGTGGAAGACAAGGGACAGCATGGCTTCTCTCTCAAGGGGAGCAAAAGCTGCGGCCTCCACCATGGCAGGCCTTTATTGGGTGTCTGGTCACATTACCTGATGGTCCTCATTTACAATGCACAGGTTCACTATGGGTGGTTACCTTTTACAGACAACAAAGGAGCCAATGCCACTAATCACATCACAGAAGAAGGATATTTGCAAATAAAAAGGGAACAGTGGTTGGACTGGTTACATTGGTCCTTGGTCCTTGCAAGGTTTAGCATGGATTTTAGGAAGTTACAATAAGCACTTGCTGTCTCAAATCAGGGTGAGGAAGTTTTAGCAAAAGCAAAACTCAAAGCAGCTTAGACACATTGTAAACCCGATTTCCCATGAGAGAACCTCTGTGGGCATGGGTTCTGTGCATCTCCAAGTGGGAGCTGGGCCCACGCCACATGGAAGGGTCTCCCACACTTGACCTCCCCATTTCTGGCTATGAAGATGGAGGAAGTGTGCCACTAGGAAAGGAATGTGGTGGCCTCTAGAGCTGGGATTGGCCCTTGCTTTACAGTCAGCACAAAAACACAGCCCCTGGTTCTACATCCACGAGGAACTGAATTATACCATCAATGTGAATTTTCCCCCACAGCCTCTGGAAAAGAACACAGCCTTCCAACCTCTTAATTTTAGTCTGGTGAGACTTGTACCAGTCTTCTAACCTACGAGAACTGTATAAGAACAAATTTGTGGTAGTTGAGACACTGTCTTGAGGGTTGTTTGTAACAGCGGAAGGAGAAAACTAATGTGAGTAAATTAGATAACACACTTACAGCATTGAACAAGCATCCGGCAGGCATGTTCACTGTGATTAGGCCCTGATGCTGTGTTTGTGTTACACCTCATCAGATTGTCCCAACCCCAGTGTTGGGTATTATCAGGGAAGGGAGTTAAAGCTCCCTTGAGGTGTCCCCTGCTCTCCTCCCTGCTGATGATGGTTACTACCTGCAAATGGGATGAAATTCCTTCTCCTAGGAAGGGGCTGAAGGGGAAAAGGATTTAAAGAAAAACTACCAACCACATGAATGGAATCCCATCTTAACTTTGGCTGCCTGAACCGCTGAATTGTAGATGTCTAGTTATGTTTTAGAGGATAATACATACATCAAAACCCATAGTGTATGAGTGAAAGCATGTGTACATCTGTACACTTTATATATAATGTGTTTTTTAATTCATTTACAATCGTTGTATCAATAATTATGTATAAACATATGTATACATGCATATGATTTATATCTAATAAATAGATCATGTATATTATATGATATATCCTTCATACAGTCATGTTAGGGGTCAGCTTTGAAGTCCTTTCAGAGAAAGGGGTTGCTGGGAGGGAAAGTCTACTAGTTACCACGTGCAATTAATTCTGAATTAGCGGAAAGAGAAGGAGCAAACCTACCGAGTTCCACCCCATTGTCACCCCAGAATTCCAGGTCAATAGTAGGTCTGGGCTGAGGCCAGGGAGCCAAATATATCACACACTCTCCAAATAGAGTCTGGTTTTAGAGCCTCTGGACTAACCCCAAGGGCTCTCACGGTTCTGTAATAACCGTGATTCTGTAATAACGTGGTGGTTCTGTAATAACGCTGTTGATGACATTTCTGATCTCCAGACTGATTGGGAAATGAGGGGTATTGGTTAATTAGCTATTTTTATGCTGGGATAGGGGGATTTACAATCATCCCCCAATACAGATAAAAACTGAAGCTCCTATTGGGGAAATGGTTTGAGTCACATACCCACTAAGTATCCAAATGGAAACTGGAATTCATGCGGCCATAACTGTATCCTATGTTACTTATTTTAAAATTTTAAATTATGTAATTACCCATGAAATAATTTCCTTATTAAATGTCTAATAATATAAATAAAAGAAAAAATACTCCTTTACTCCTCTTCTCCAATCTCACTTTTCTCAAACATTTGTTTTTCAAGAAAATTTTCTATAGTTCTCTCCCCCCTGGTGGCTGCAGCCTTCTGCCACTTTTGGGCCCAGCAGCCTGAAGAAAAAAAGAGATAAAGTCTTTTTTCAAACTGGAAAACTCTTTAAAACATGAAAAAAATTTAAAGAAAAAGAGAAAAAAAGGCTAATCTTTTCTGGAAAACCCTGGGAAAGTCATTTTCGCAGGCTTCCAGCTCTTCTGCGCCAGCCCAACACCATTGCCTCCGCCGCCGCACTTGGGCGTCCATCAGTCCCGCCTGGTGGTCAGGGGGTGAGCGGCCCGCGTCCACACCCCTCAGCTCCCACGGCCAGTCTGTGCGGCGTAGAAGCCCCGAGCCCCGAGCACTGGCCTCCCTGCCAACCACGCATCCGCACTGCCCTTTGCAGCTGGCCAGCTGGCACCCACAAATGTTTTGTATCCCTCCTTCCTGGCTGCTGTATCAGTAAACCGCCAGGATCCTGAGGCCTATACATAGAGAGAAAAGCGTGTCCCGGGGTCTGCGTGGGCACCATTTGGTTATCGCTTTAAGAATTTTTATAATTTGGAGGGAAGTCTCCATTTTAATAAATCTGTTTTTTGAAATGTGGAGCTTCAGACCAGGATAGCCGAAAATGACAAACTCTCAGGGACAGCCATGTCGCTTTTGCCTGTTTTTTGCAGTCTTGCAGTCTCGAACAACACGTCCAGGAATTCTTTGTCCCCTCCTGCTTCTGAGCAGACTCCAGCTTCTCTGCATAATGCTGCCATGGGCAAGCTGCAGCATGGGCGCAGGCCTGGGCTCCATGAAGAGCCCATTTGTCCTGTGTGGTGCCCTCCTGGCTAAGTTCAGGGTGGCGAGGGCAGGGAGATGAAGGCTGTGGGCAGCCGTGACCCCATGGCCTCCCTCTACATGGGTGACCTGCACTCGAATAGCACCGTGGCCATGCCATATGAAGAGTTCAGCCTTGTGGGGCCTATGCTGTCCATCAGGGTCCGCAGCAAAAGGACTGGCAGCTGCTCCCTGGGTTCTGCCTAGGCCAACTTCCAGAAACTGGCTGACGCTGAGTGGCCTTGGATACCCGGAACTTGGATGTGACTAAGGGTAAGCCAATCTGCATCGTGTGGTCTCAGAAGGACCCCTCTTTGAGAAAATCTGGTGTGGGAAACATCGTCATCAAGAACCTAGACAAGTCTATAGATACCAAGGCACTTTATGATACTTTTTCTGCTTTTGGAAACATTCTATCCTGCAAGGTGGTGTGTGAGAAAATGGTTCTAAGGGTTATACCTTTGTTCACTTCTGTACTCAAGGGGCTGCAGATAAGGCCCAGAAGATGAATGAGACGCTCCTAATGACCAAAGTGTCCCTGAGCAGATTCAAGTCTTTAAGAGAGTGGGAAGCTGACCTGAAGTCAAAGCTAAGGAGTTCACCAGTGTGCATATCAAAGACTTTGGGGAAGAATGGATGATGAGAGTCTAAAAGTGCTGTTTAGTCAGTTTGGCAAGACCCTAAGTGTCATGGTGATGAGATCCCAGTGGGAAGTCCAGAGGCTTTGGCTTCGTGAGTTATGAAAAACACAAGGATGCCAATAAGGCATGGAAGAGATGAATGGAAAAGAAATCAGTGGGAAGGTCATTTTTGTAGCCATGCACAGAAGAAAAATAGAATGGTAGACTGAATTAAAACAGAAATTTGAACAGCTGAAACAAGAGAGAATTAGTCGATATCAAGGGCGAATCTTTACAGAAAGAACTTGGATGACACCACTGATGATGAGAAGGTAAGAGTTTTCTCCTTTCCAATCCATCACCAGTGCTAAGGTAGTGCTTCCCATCTCCCGAAGAGGCAGCCAAAGCAGTCACTGAGATGAATAGATGCACCGTGGGCTCCCAGCCACGGTATGTCATTCTGACCCAGAGGACAGAAGAGTGAAAGGCTTACCTGACCAACCAGTATATGTGGTGGTTGGCCGGAATGAGAACACTGCCTGCCAATGCCATCTTAAATCAGTTCCAGCCTGTAGCTGGTGGCTGCTTTGTGCCAGCAGTTCCACAGGCTCAGGGAAGATGTCCATATTACACACTTAACCAGTTGCATAGATGAGGCCTAATCCATGCTGGCAGCAAGGTGGAGACCTCACGGCTTCCAAGGAATGCCTCGTGCTATACGCCAGTCTGGGCCTCGTCCAACTCCTTACCATCTGTTTCCAACTGGTAATGCTCAGGCCTCTCATGGCCTCTCTTCTTCTGCTCAGAAAGTTGGTTCTGAGTGCCTGGACCACTTGGCTATGGACTTTGGTGGGGCTGTTGTTGCCCGACTAGAGCTGACTGACAGCTGCCAGTCTGGAGGTGTTAACACAGCAGTGCAGAACTTAGCATCTCGTGCTCCTGTGGCTGCTGCTGCCCCTTGGGCTCTTGCACCATACAAGTACACCTCTGGTGTCCACAGCCTTCACCCTACCATTCCGTTCTTGCAGGCCAGTGGTCCTGCAAAGGTCCAGCCTGCAGTCCATATACAGGGGCAAAAGCCCCTGACTACCTCCATGCTGGCCACAGCACCTTTCCAGGAACAGAAGCAGATGCTGGGAGAATGTTTGTTCCCACTTACACAAACCATGCATTTGAACCTGGCCAGAAAGTTTACGGGAATGCTGCCAGAGATGGACCACTGCGATCAACTGCACACACTGGAGTCCTCTGAGTCTCTCTCCTCCAAGTTGGATGAAGCCAGGGTGGTTCTATAGGCTCATTGTGCCAAGAAAGAAGCTGCCCAGAGGTGGGTGCTGTTGCTGCTACTACCTGTTAGGCAAGGAAATAACCAATCCAAAAGCCAAAGAACCCCTCATGGAATTCAGCTCAAGGTTTGAAGATTTCCTAGTTTTTTCTATAGACCTCAACACCAAAAACCACAAACTGCAAGTTTAATAGGTCATTTTGTATCAAAAGGTCAATTAGGAAGCACCTAGAATTTTTTCAATTAAAAGAATATATTGTCTGGTTCTGCTATTGTGGATTTTGATTTTTTCCTCCCAGAAATTAGTTTTATTTGATATACCTTCAGTTATTCAATAAAAGGACCTCCAAAAGGAGAAGAATATGTATTCTATGAATCGTATTCAACATGTATAAATCAAAGGTTACTCAGATTTAAGCCTTTAATGTTGAAAAACATTAATGAGAGTACACAACTTCCTTTGTCATTAACAATGTCAGTACATGATCACATTATTCCTTTTAACTGCTGCATAGCATTTTGTATGTATCTGATGTATACATATCATGATGTATTTGAATCTATTTGGCCATTTTCTCACTGAATAACATTAGGTTCTTTCCATAATTTTTACTATCACATACAAACACACACACAAAATGCTGCATCAAATATCCTTATATGTGACTCTGTATGCATGATATGATTTCTCTGAAATGGTTAGATATGTAATTATGTGTTGAAAAAGATAAATGCCTGGCCCCCTTTCTACATTTTTGTTTGTTTTTGTAGCTACAGGGAGTTGCAGGAAAAATAATATCCCTTAACCCACAACTCTAGGTTCAACTAGATGAAAATCCCGAACGTACTACCTGGGTATTGATGTGGATCATTACAAAGACTGGTTGAGCTCCTTGAATAAGTTTTGAGGTATTTTTGTACCATAGCCATGTCCAGGAGCTCCCTGTCTCTTTGTTATTGGTGTCTTACTTCCTTTCTCCCAATGATATAAATGTTTTTATCTTAGCAGTTTCCTTTGGTCAGTAATGATTCTAGTTCTCACTTCTGATTTTGAATCAAGTACATATATACAGGGTCCGGCAGAAATAAGGCCTGCTTGAGTGTGGCTTGTAGGGCGATAATACGGGTGTAATAACTTATAGTTTTAATTTGAACATTTCACCTGAAACGTCATATGGTGTGCTTGAGTGTGATGTTTTTATGTTACAGAATCACCTATTTATGATTTTATAATAAAAGATCTGTAATATGAAGGGGTGTTATTTGTGCCAGACCCTGCACACACAAACACACACACATACTTTTGATTCCACCCCTGGAAGAAGCGTGCCAACTCTTTTCAACTTCAGCAGTGCAGGAGAAGTAATGAATGGCTCTCCCATCCTGGTATAAATGACCTTGCCAGGGGCCTAGGGCTCACTGTGAGTATCAAGACATGAGAACCAGACTGTGGAGCCCGTCAGAAGCCCAAGCTGTGGCGTGGTGGGAGATGGGTAACTGAACTTGCCTGGTGTTTCCCAGCCCTGTGTTTCATTCCTTGCAGGTCACCGGGACCTTGGTTTTCACTGTCCTCACTGCTGTGCTGGGCTCCTTCCAGTTTGGATATGACCTTGGTGTGATCAATGCCCCTCAACAGGCAAGTGACATATGCACAATTCAAATCCCTTTCTGGAAATTTCTGTCAATATCAGAAAGATATCTGTTTCTCATGTGGAGAAATAAAGTGTGCCCGCGCGGGGAACATGGGGTAATCCCAGCCTTCTGTCGGGGATCGTGTGCATGGTTCCAGAGCCTGTGACTTGGCTTTGACTCCTCTTCACTTCATAACCTTCAGAAGAAAATAAAGCAATAATAATTCTTGATCTTTGCTTATTGCTAAACCTACAGGAAAAAAAAGAAAACCTTTAACCAGAATACCATGTGCCTTAGGATATTTTTTTTAGAGTTAATAGCTTATTGCAGCATTCATTCAGACCTCTTGGCTGTATACAAATGGAAATGCCAGGGAATGAGAGGAAACTATAGAAGGATATGTTTCATTCCATGCACAAACATCTATTGAATACCAACTCACTGTGCATAAAGAGCTTTAACATATGATCTCCCCAGTTTGACCCTTCCAATAGTCTTATCCTCATTTCTAGGCCAGATTAAAACTTTTAGGAGTGTTAATACTAAAAAAGATTCTAGTCCTTCTCTGCATTCCTGTCTTGTATCGGTGCTTCAAAGTAAAATAACACAAAACTTAAATAATGGTCAAGAAGTTCCACAATACATGGATTTTTTCCCATGATGACCATTTGGATGGGTATTTTTACAAATATCAAATAATTTCCTTTTTTTTTTTTTCATTTATTTTATGCCTCCCTACTCTGGTACCCGATGAATAGGCAGGAGAGGGATGTCATTTTTCTCAGCTCTCACAGCCTGAAACTGAGTGGGAGGAGCCAGGACTTGACTCCCTCTGTCCTAATTCACACTGTCAGGTCACTTAGTGCAGGACTGATGTCTTGTTCCTCTTCCTATTACCAAAGCCAAGCACAATGATTGGTGTAAAGAAGTTCAATCAAGTGTTTAGTGAAGGAGAGAGAGAGAATGAAAGCTGGTGGGGGTCAGGGGAGGCTGGCAAAGATGAAAATACAGACTTCTGTTGGGTGCCTTTTGCAAATCAATCATATTTTATCTGCTTCTTTTACAACATTAGACTCCAAGGAAAATGTAAGATCCCGCAGGGTGCAAGCGTGTGAAATGTGTGCTCCCCAGTCAGTTCATCACCTGAAATGAGTTGCTCCTTGGACCAACAGCTGTGCTCTGGTTAGGTGCCACCTACCTCTTGACTTTGGCAGACCTTGCCGAGGTTGGGAGATTTAGGAAATAACATTGAAGGAGGGTATCTTTTTTGTGGGTGATGGCAACATGTGCCAATTTAGCAGGTTTTCTGAAATTTAGCTCAATATCACCATAACTGGCAGGGCCTCTTTTTGTGGAAGACTGTTTCAAATCCTTACTAAAAGCATCCTTTCTGGTCTTAGAGGGAAACTTAATCTAAGGCTTCCTCTCCTTCTGTCACAGTCCTAGATCCAGACCTGAAGACAGTGATTCCCCACTGACGTTGGGCTTAGTGTGCTCTCTGTAACCCCTTCCTTTAAACATCATCACATAATGAATCACTCAGGCCCATGTGTTTTTATTAGCAGAATGACATTTGGGATTATTTTAAGGTATTTATAAATCACATTTTCTATGATTATGAAAAACTACACATGCCTGTTGTGGAAAGTATTAGAAAAAAAATCACCCATAATTATTCTATCACATGGAGCAGACTGCTGAGAACATTTTGGGTATTTCCTTACAGCTGCTTTTCTATGTACGAGTATATTATCCATATGGCGTGACCTTTGAATGAGGGAAATATCTTGGTCAGACTTCTTTTATCATAAGAGGATGTCGATTCTTTCCCTCATTCAGCTGACCTTCCCAAGTAGTCCTTCACCCATGACGGGAAGCCTAGGGCAGCTGCATTCCAGGTCCTTGTCAAAGGTCCTCCCTGATCATGGCTGCTGAATAGTGACCAAATCACCATTGAGAGAAACGACAGGCTCTCAGGAAGAAAGCCTGAAGGATGTGCCTTTTCTCCATTGTACGTTTATATGATCTTTGCCTCTATTGAAACACATTATAAAGTATGGCTCTGTGAAGTTTAGTTTTGAACATTGTTCATCCTAATACACACTGAACTTGATGAGAAGCCATAGGTCTCAACATCTTCTCCGGGGCCACTGAGTATTTTTAATCTTTGGAATTCATCAGTAAACATGACTGTTATTTTCCTCTCTACCCATCAGCTGCTAGGAAGTTTATTGCTAAATTATAATTCACTTCTAGCAAGGATACAGCACCTAGTGTTTGAATTTTGTAAAATGACTTTATTTTGGGTCTCATCTTTCCCAAATTTTTAAAATATCACTTTTATGTTTCCATTAAAATATTTACATAAGTCACTTTAAATCCTGTTGTGTAAGGGTAACACTGGTGTGGAAATATATCTTTTTAGCTTGCAGAATATTTTCAATTGGAATAGTAGACAACATTTACAACTTGAAAATTTTTACATAAAAATCTGTATTTCCAGCTTCTTTTTAAAAATGAAAGGTCATCAACACTAGTCTCAGGTTTAGAGCTTCCTCCTTCAGACGGGACAAATTCCCTCCAGTGCCATGGTCCTGCTCACCCGCTGTTACACCCTCAACAGTAAAGGCATTTCAGTCCTCTCGTCAAGGTTCTCCTCGTTTATTTGCTCCTGCTTGCTTCCTGTTGGCGCCAGAATCTGTGACCTCTGTTTTATAGGATATGGTCAACTATAAATAAATCTACGAGTGTTTGTATGTGTGTAAGGCACATAATTGAGATGACCCTGTTTAATCACCTAACAAGTACTTTAAAGAAAAAAAAAAAAAAACTAACAGGCAACATAGAACCAGGGACATAGAAACATGGAACAGGCTGACAGCTGTAAGAGGGGAGTAAGAGGGGAGGGGTGGGGGGGGACCAGCTGAGAGAAGATGAAGGGATTAGTCAAAGAATGTGTATGAATGACCCACAGATGTGAACAACCGTGTGTGGAAGGGCTGCGGGAGTGGGGGGCAGGCTGGGTGGAGGGGAGCAAAGGGAAAATAATTGATGCAACTGTAACAGCATAAACAATAAAAATTTTTAAGTTAAAATTTTGTAAAAAAAAACAAATAAAAATATATATAAAATGTTTGAAATGTTGGAGTTATTTTTAATTTTATTTCCTCAGGTAATAATAGCCCATTATAGACATATTTTGGGTATTCCACTGGACGACCAGAAAGCTGTCAACAATGATACTGTTGACAGTACAGAGGGACTGCCTACAAATCCACACTTCCAAACTTCAACACCAACCGCCTGGGCTGAAGAAGAGTCGACGTCTTCTGGCCTCGTCACCATGTACTGGTCCCTGTCTGTGTCCAGCTTTGCAGTTGGAGGAATGATTGCATCATTCTTTGGAGGATGGCTAGGGGACCAGCTTGGAAGGTAGGCAAATTTCACAAATAAGCATAAGCACAGAAACTTCAGTATTTGGGGTTTATTAGAATTGGCTTAGAAAGAAATCGTCTTTCTTTTTGTGGAATAGTTTCACAGTTATTTTTTCAATGTGCGACCCTATGAGTTAGGTTGGTTTTGAACCAAGTAATGGAAGAAGCTGTTGCACCAATCTGCTTAATTGTGGAGGCATTTACAGAAAAAGTAAGTGTGGTGGAATACTGCCTTGGTTCTTGGTTTCTAAGTCATAAAGTATACTAAGAAACTACCAAAAAAATTATTATTAACTCAGGAGCACAGTGGAAGAACCAAGAGTAAAATTTTTAAACAAGGAGTCCATTGTTTGCTTGGCCAAATCGCTCCAGTTCTCAGACACCCAGTTTTTCCTTTTCAGATTAGAATTTGGCATTTGGATCAGTCAGGTGCTAAGAACAAGTTAACATTCCCCAGCCCCCAAGTGCTGAGACACTTGGCATGGGGTTTGTAGCTGCTGCTACTGCTATTTCAGACCCCAACCAGAGATGAAGTCAGTGGTGTCTCCATTTCTCTATTCTGGTTTCCATGAGGTGTTTCGGACTAAAAACATCAGAGGAACTCCTTTATACCCAAATTTTACTCAGCCATGTGACATACTAAAGCTCTTGGGATCCCCTCAGCCCCCATAAAGAGGAAAAAAATAAAATGAGAAAATCAAGTGACTATTTCTTTAAATGTGTTTTCTACTCATTAAGTCCACCTTTTGTTTATTAGTTACCTTTGTCTGGTGATGAAAATAAATTTATATCCAAAGATGGAAAATTTAGAAAATTCAAAAACCTTTCAAAATGTGAATGACATAGGCTAAGATATAACTGTCTTAGTAATTCTGGATCATGCTTTCTTTAGTTTTCAAAATTACTACTTTAAATTATAATTTTATCCCTCTGGTTATAAAATTCTGATAACTTTTTTCTCTTATACAACAGTTTTAGAACTAGAGTTCTACAATAAGACTGTAAGAAATTTTCTTAAGTAATAGGTAGCAGCATGGGGACCCAGGTTTTATTCTTTTTCTTACTTGAAAGGGACTTTTCTCTACCATAAAAGAAAAATGATAAATTCCTCATATTTTTATCAACTTATTGGAGTTTAGCTGAACTTTAAACTGGAATCCATAAATTACAGAGTTGATAAACTGACTTATCATAAAAAATTGTTACTCATTTTATTTTGTACCAAATTGGTTTAAACAATAACCAGTAACTGGAAATTTTTCTAAATTATTTTTTAAATAAATAAAGTTAATCAAAATTAAATTAAAATTTTAAATATGGACAAACTAAGTCTTTTAGCAGGTACTGATGTTTTATACTTCTTCCCATCCCTGAGAGGAAATGTAAGCCTTTGCTGTCTCTCATTTAGAAACAAGGATCTGAGAGGTCCAGCAACTTAATTTGAAACATTTAGTGTCCTAGTGATTGAACTAGGATGTATGTCCTTTCAACTCTTAGAATTTAACACTAGCACTGGTCACACCCCAAAACAATGTCAAATGACCAATTATCAAATGACTAAAAGCGAGGCTTCCTCCAGCTCTCAGTGGAAAAATGATTCTCCATGAGAAACACCCATAAAATTAATAATTTTAACTTAAAAATTAACACAAAAGAGTTTAGTCTCTCCTATAAAACTTTTTCCAGGGGTGATTTGCTTGGAAATGGCATGATTTCCCTTAATTGCCAGGGTCATTACTTCACCAGTTAAAAGTAAATACATGAAAATGTGTTTTTCCATCACTGCTTTTACTTGTATAATAATCAGTAGATACCTGTGGGCATTATTTTTCAGTTTGGGTTCTCAGGGTTGAGTTTTCCAAGGCTATGGGTTTACAATTTAATTGCAAGAGTGTGATGGGGGGGCCATGGTCTGTGCAATCCACACTACCTTGGAATGCTTTCTTTCTTTTGTATGTAAGAACTCACTAAAATGAAGCATTACCCTCTGGTTTCACACAGATCAAGTCTCAGCTCTGTCACTTAATAGTTATGTGAAAATGAGCAAGTTACCTAAGTTCTCTAAGACATTTTCTTCCCATCTGCAAGGTGGGGGGTGAGGAACCCCTACCTTGTGGTATTGTTGTGAGTACTGAAAGAGAAGGAATGTAAAGGGTTTAGCACAATGCCTGGTGCAGAGGAAGCAGGCAGCAAACGCAGCCTTACTTTGATGATGATGATGATCGGGAGAACAACAATGGCAATGATGAAGCCCATGCTAACACGAGTATTTAGAGCAAAATTTAAAGAAATATACTTCCCTCTCCTTGATTCAACCATTTCAAGTATTTTTAGATTATTTTTCTTGGCCATTTCCCACATCTGAGCAGAAGTTAAAATCCTTTAAGTAATATAAAGTGCTCCAGTATCCAGTGGTGGTAAGGAAGAGGGACTTTAGAGCAATCTGGTATCAAAAATACTTCCAGGTTATCTCCTTTAAGACTTTTTTAAAACCTCCCCCAACTCTACCAAATAAAATAGACTATGAACTAGCTAGAAACAATTTTTAAATATAACTTATTGTATTCCCTGCCCTCTATCCTTGTGTAAAGAAAGAGCACTTCACAGAGAAAACCCATTTTCTAGTCTGCGGCTCTGAAGCTGATCAGCTCTAAGTCACTGGTCCCCTGCCTTTGAGCAGTTGGTAATTTTCACACATTACCACTCTAATGACTTCCCACACACTTAGTGCCTGCAAACAACACACACTTATTTTCTCACAGTTGTGGAGGTCAGAAGCCCAAATTCAGTTTCACTTGGCTGAAGTCAAGGTGTCAGCAGGGCTAGTTCCTTCTGTAAGTTCGGAGGGAGGAATCCATTTCATTGCCCTTGTCCAGCTTCCATGTTCCTGGGCTTGTGGTCCTTCCTATATTTTCAAAGCACATGAGTCCACTCTTTACCTTCATCACCATATCGGCTTCTCTTCTGCCTTCCTCTTATAAGGACATTTATGATTACATAGTTTGGCCCACCTGGATAATCCAGGATAATCTCTTCATCTCAAAATCCTGAATTCAATCACATCTGGAAAATCCCTTTTGTCATGTAAAGTGACATAATCCCAGGGTATGATGATTAGTTCGTGGACTATTGGGGGATGTTATTTTTCAGTCTATCACGTGGTTATTGGACAATCATTGTAGTATGAAAGTTCACAGTTTTACTTTCAAAAAATTGTTTGGTGTTGAAGATACTTGCTAAGGAAAACTCACTTTTTAAGTCTGAATCATTAAAAGAGAGCAGAACAAGATGCTTACATTCTTTGTAGCACACGTATTTCCATACCTGTCCACTCAGATTATTTCATTGACCTGATCATCATCTACTTTCAAGGAGGTTTCTTTGTACCTCACTTTTCCATTTAATAGGAATAAATATCTTAAAATGTCAAATTTCATCTGATTCATTTTGAAAATGTTTTTATTGCTATTGTCAGCTTTTTACACATTTTACATAACTTAACATTAATTCATGGATTCTGAAAATATGCTGACATACAATTTTAAAATAACAATAATTATAACTATGATAACGTTTATTGAAAAATTGTGATGGAGAATTGTAACCCACCCCACCATTCTTTTGGTGTTGCTTCTGTAAGTGCCGACTCTGACTAATATGTAGCTTGTAGATGAACAGCATGTTTGTACAAGAAGCCTAGGTACTAATTTCAAAAGATACAGACCCCAACCTTCAGGCAATCCCAATCCAGTTCTGGGAAACTTGCCGACCTTCAACCATGGAGCCAGGATGATGTGAGTCAGGATGACATGAATCCAGGATGACTAAACCAGGATGGTGCACACCAGACCATCACTTGCCTTATGGGAATGGACTGTGCTTGTCTGCACGTAGAGAACTTTCAACCCCCTTCTTTAATCTCTTTCCTTGTTGTGTTCCCCTTTTCCTCCTTTTAAAAACCTCTGCCTCCTTTGAGAGATGGAAATGGGCTTTGAGACATGAGTCCTCCATCTTCCAGGTGGCCGGCATCTGCAAATAAACCACTTCCCTTTACATCAGCACCTGCTTCTTGACTATTAGCTTTCGTAGAGGCAGGCAGCTCTGGACCTGCTTTCTGTTAGTTTTTGGCGATGCAGATAGGACTATGTGGACCCCAGTAAGGCCTGGAGGGGTCCCAGCTGCTTGTGGCAGGCTGACCCCATGGTAGGGATTGCAGAAGTCCCCCAGTTCTTTATCTCAGGAACTCTCTCTGTTCTCCCTCTCAAGGCCATCAGTTGCCTTTAAACACTTTGCTGATGAAATAAAACAAGTCTCTGGGGAGTTGACAGGTTCCAACTGGGGAGTTGATGGACTCCAGTCTTAATAGTTGTGTTTTTTATTTGGCATATTATTGTTCAGAGAAATTTGCATGGGAATCATACTGCTTTCTAATTATCTGTTAGTTTTGTTTCTCTGTTTCTGGGCAGGAGGAAGTCAGTTTCAGTTTGAGAGCACTCCTCTGTTTATCTTGGTTGCAATTATTCTTTGCTTGTTTTCTCATCTTTTGGGAAACTTGGTTTGATCTTTGCTGTTTTGTATACCCCAGAATCTTCTGCATCTGCTGTTTGGGCTGTGCCATTTGGGCCTTTAACGGTTATTTACTGTACCGGTTGGTGTGAGATAGTGTCTCTGCTGTTTGGGCTTTTGAGTATTAGTGGTACCAGTTGGTATCAGATAATGGCTCTGCTATTTGGGCTTCCTGCCATTTGGATCTCATCAGGGTCATCTGTAGTACCAGGTGGTATGAGATAAGACTCTAAAGCTAGTGTCTCGTCCCCTCCTTTTAGAGGATTTAATCTGAGAATACTAGTTTGCTTGAATTTTGTCTTTGCTTTAGGTTTTGTTTTTGTTTCTGTTTTGAAAGGAATGGGCTCAGTCTCACTTAGTCTCTAAATGTTTTGCTAAACCTCTGGTAAATGGAATGAAATCTCTAATGTTGTTACATCATAAGGATTCTATTGAGAAAGAATTTAAATTGATTGTTTAAAGAGAGAAAAAATTCTCACTCCCTTCTCAGACAGTAAAAAGCTCAGGAAGCAAAACAATGAGAAAATATGTCTTTTAAACACTCTGAACCTACCCAGGAGCTGCTTCGGTCTTGGGAACAGACCGTGCCACACCTGGTGTCTCCTCCTTCCCTCTTCTCCAGCCTTCCTGAGGTTTTCGAGGCCACTAGATAATGAGACAGCACGCTTTGGAGCACACTCAAGGAGTGCAGTACTCACCAAGAATAAAAAATGTAAATGTATTTGCCAGTGGGGAAAAAACTGTTTCTGAAAGTTATTAAATATGTTCATAAATTTGTCAATCTGAAGCATGCTTACTACTTTTAGTTTTCACTAAAAACTGAGATTTTAATTAAATTTGGAGAAAATACATGGTTTTGGTAATGAAAGGTATAAATTATGGCAATATATCTTAAAAATAGAATTGAATGTGGGTTATTCTAAAGTTGGTTATGTCTGGATGAGTTAAAAGGGCAAACGAAATGGGCTAGAAGCATTGAAGGAGGATTGTGTAAGTTGCAGAGGTTCTGTCTAAGTTGAAAAGGTTCTATGTAAGTCACAGAGGGTCTGTGCAAGTTGAAGAAGGATTGTGTAGCAGGGGTGTCCAACCCATGGCCCGTGAGGGCCGCATGTGACCCAGAATGCCTATGAATGTGGCCCAACATAAAATCGTAAATTTACTTAAAACCTTTTTTTTTTTGCTCATCAGTTTTTGTTAGGGTTTGTATATTTTATGTGTGGCCCAAGACAAATCTTCTTCCAGTGTGGCCCAGAGATGCCAAAAGGTTGGACACTCCTGGTAGAGGGAAAACAAAAAGAGAAGGAAGGAAGGAAGTAAACACAGTGAGAAAGGATAAAGGAACGGGACATACAGAAAGAAAGGACTTTGGAGTAGGAAACTCAAGAAGAGAAATGGAAACGGGAAAAAAGAAATAAGAAAAAAAGAAAAGGCACACAGAAAAATGGTAAAGCAAAGTAATCATTTGAATGACAAATGAAAAAGTCAAAGGCTCCCTTTGATTTTCCAAAACCAATTGTTATTTATCAACAGAAACCCCAGGCACAATTAAATAGGGGGGAACAAATTAATTGATTCTTTGGTCTGATATGCTTTCATCTGTAATTCTGATTGTTATCTTAAAATTTTTGTTACCAAAAAATGACAAAAGGAATGGCACATTCCTTTGTCAATTGCATTATAATCATGTCATTTAGAAATGTTGTCATTTAGAGATAGTCATTGTTTTACTCTTGTGCATTTGCAAAAATATTACACCTTCTGTCTTATCCTAAAATATGAGTTTCTGAGAATAAATTTTGAGATCCTACCCTTGAAATAAATGGGGATTTGTGGGACTCTGGGGAATTACTGAACTCCTGGAGATACTGGCAGATAATGGGATTACACAGGAGTTGATTGTGGGACTGAATGAACTAAAAATAATTACTGTTCTTGTGACTTTATTCAAAATATTGTTGATTTTTTGAAAACTTGTCTTTATAGAGAAATTTGGTAAACTGTAGCAATATTGAAGCATTTATATTTTTCTCCCTACTTGATCCCTCCAGAATTTGGAAACTCTTAATAAATGAGAATTATTATTTTCATGGCAATATGTTTATTTGCATGAATCCAATAGAAATCTGATTTCTTCCAGTTTCCAAATGTGGATTGATTAGCCAAGATTTTTATTGGAATGTCATGTCTGAAAGAGATATGCCTAGACTTGGGATGTCAGCAAAAACCTTTGAGGAATAAAGATTGACTTTAAAGCTGATAAAAGCCCCTTAGAGAGATGGCCTGGTACTTAACTTATTCACCTGGTTCATGGCAGTCTTCCCAGGTAAGGAGCAAAGGTTGCTTTCCTGGGGGATGACAAGAAAAGAACCTCAAGACATTTTGGAGACCTTGAGAGCTTGAGAAGTTTACCCAAATCTACAGGTATTACAGACAAAGTCTCATGGCAACTGTGTACCTTGGCTTCTTTGCCCTGAAAGGCTAATTAAAGTTCAATCTTGGAATTCCTTATGAGATTCATTCCAGCAAAGTGTATTTGAGAAAGTCTATATAATCAATTGTTATTCCTGTTGTGTTTATGACAAAACACAATCAGCCAAACTGAAACAGTACTTAATACAGTAAATGAATTGGTCTTGATTTGACTCTTGGATAAAAATGAGGGTGACTTTAGGAGAAAAATTATGTTTCAATAAAATATATAATGCACAACTATGGAAATTAGACTCTAATTCAATGAATTTTCTGTAAAATTTTATTTTTTACCTGTAAACAAGACTGGGTCCTAAATTTTTCTAATTTTCTTTTTTTTCTAATTTTTTTCTCTAATTTTCGTAAATGTTTTGTGTACAACCATCTAACTCCATAGAAATAGAAGAAAAATTGACAGTGGGGATTTGTAGCAGTGGAAACGGAAATGGGACTTGTAACCCACCCCACCATTCTTCTGATGTAATTAGCCAGCTCTGACTAATATGTAGCTTGTAGATGAACACATGCGTGCATAAGAGGCCTCGGAACTAACTTCAGAAGATACAGACCTTGACCTTCAGGCAATCCAGTGCTGGGTTTCTTGTTGACCGTCAACCATGGAGCCCGGAGATGTGTAGTCAGGAAGGCTAAACCAGGATGAAGCACACCAGACCATTGCTTGCCTTATTCGAATGGACTGTGCTCGTCTGCATGTAGAGAACTTTTCAACCCCCTCCCTTGATCTCTTTCTTTGTTTTGTTCCCTTTCCCTTCTTTTAAAAACCTCTGCCTCCACTGAGATGAGGAGATGGGCTTTGACAAGTGAGACCCCCATCTTCCAGATCCCAGCATCTGTATATAAACTACTTTCCTTTATATCAATCAGCACCTGCCTCGAGTATTAGCTTTCATAAAGGCAGGCAGTTGCACCTGCTTTTGATTACAAGGCTTAAAGTAAAAGCACGTCTTAATTTCATTCAAAATAATTCATAAATATGAAAATTTAACTTTAAAAGTTCCTTTCATGATCTACATCAAGTAAAAACTTGTTCTAAAAGAATAAAAAAAAGTAAGGTGTCATAGATTACAAGTACAAATTGAATTTAGCTATCACCAGGCAATTGTTGTTTAAAATAATCAACTCATAGAAAATTTAATTCATTAACTATTTGAAAAAGTGTCAGAGTTTAATCATAACTCAAACTAGTTATCACGACAATTGAATCATCTCCATCAAAACGTGAAGATCTGGTGCATGAAATCCATATTCTGTCATTATAGAGATCACTCACTGGTAATGCTTCAGTTTGTAGAAATCAAAGTGTCAATCATGGTTTAAGATTCCCCCAACTAGCATTTTCAGCAAAATTAAAGTAATCTCTTAGCTAAAAAAAAATTCTCACCATGCTCTGAATGCAAAAACTTTACCAACATTTGATGCTGAATTTATAATCCTTGCTTTTTATTTCAGAATCAAAGCCATGTTGGTAGCAAACGTTCTCTCACTAGTTGGAGCGCTCTTGATGGGATTTTCGAAATTGGGACCTTCTCACATTCTAATAATTTCAGGAAGAAGTATATCAGGACTGTACTGTGGTAAGTCTCATATACATACACACACAGTTGAGTGAAAGTTATTCCAAAAGCAGATGTGGTAACATGCAGGGAATACGTTGAGCTTCAGGTGGTATCACAAAAGGGATAGGCAGTAGCATGAAGTTTAGCTCCCGAGTCAGGGAGGTTTGGGATCCATAAGCGGGAGTTGTGTCTTCTTACCCAGGGCAACATTGCTAGTCCTATGACCCCAGATAAATTCTTAATTCTCAGTTTCTTCATCTAGTAAATGGTGAGAATAATACCTACCCTGTAGAGTGCTTGCGAGAACACATGTAAAATGTTCAGCATAGAATCTGACTATGGTAAATTGCCAAGGAATGCTAGCTACTGCTATTACTCCTGATGTGCAGTAGTCAGTGGAAGACTGATAGACCCAGAAATTCTGACTTGGCCCTAATGGCCTACCTGGCTGCTATGTCTCTGCCTCTTCTATCTCGAAAGACATTGCCACTGGGCCAGTCTCTCAGACCATACTGCCTAGCCTCCTCAGATTTCACACCTGGCTGGGTGAAGGGTTAGATTGGCAGTGACCCCAGAAAGAGTGAATCAGAAAGAAGCAGCTGGTAGAAGAGCTCAGAATGAAGGATGGATGCTCTTCCCATGAACTTGACAACTAAACTACTGGAATCTTTCAGTCTTAGAAACAACTTTTCTTTCTTTATGTGATAATACAGTTTTATTGTTTTTTTCCAATTACCATTTATCTCCCTTATACCCTCCTACCCCCAGAATCACCACACTGTTGTCTGTATCTGTGAGTCTGTTTTCCTTTTTACTTGATCCCTCCACTCCCTAACCTCCCTATAGCTTAACCATAGCTTTCAGCCTGTTCCCTATGAGTCTATCTCTATTTTGCTTGTTAGTTCAGTTTCTTCTTTAGATTCCACAGGTAAGTGAACATATTTGTCTTTCTCTGACTGGCTTATTTCACTTAACATAATGTTCTCCAGGTCCACCCATTCTGTTGCAAAGGGTAAAATTTTCTTCGTTTTTACGGCCGGGTAGTATTCCATTGTGTAAATGTCCCATAGTTGTTTTATCCACTCATCCACTGATGGATGCTTGGGCTGATTCCATATTTTGGCAATTGTAAATAATGCTGCAATTGAACATATGGGTGCTTATGTTCTTTCGAATTAGTGTTTTGGGTTTCTTCTGATATATTCCCAGAAGTGGGATCACTGGGTCAAAAGGCAGATCATTTTTAATTTTTTAAAAAGATTTTATTTCTTTTTAGAGAGAGAGGAAGGGAGGGAGAAAAAGAGGGAGAGAAACATCAATGTGTGAGAGAAATCTCAGTTGGTTGCCTTTTGCATGCTCCCAGGCATGTGCCCTGACCAGAAACTGAATCAGCAACCTTTCAGTTCACAGGCCTCTACTCAATCCTCTGAGCCACACCAGCCAGGGCTATTTTTAATTTTTTGAGGTATCCCCACACTGCTTTCCACAGTGGCTATACCAATCTGCATTCCTACCAACAGTGCAAAAGGGTTCCCTTTCACCACATCCTCACCAGCACTTGTTGTTTGTTGATTTATGGATGATAGCCATTGTGACCGGCATGAGTGCTATCTCATTGTGGTTTTAATTTGCATTTCTGTGATGATTAGTAACGTTGAGCATCTTTTCATATGTCTATTGGCCACCTGTGTGTCCTCTTTGGAGAAGTGTCCGTTCAGGTCCTTGGCCTATTTTTTAATTGGATTGTTTTTTGGTGTTGAGTTTTATAAGTTCTTTATAAATTTTGGATATTAGCCCTTTATCAGATGTATCAGCAAATATATTCTCCCATTCAATGTGTTCTCTTTTTATTTTGTTGATGGTTTCCTTTGCCAAGCAAAAACTTTTTA
This sequence comes from Anoura caudifer, assembly GCA_004027475.1. Taxonomy (NCBI): domain Eukaryota; kingdom Metazoa; phylum Chordata; class Mammalia; order Chiroptera; family Phyllostomidae; genus Anoura; species Anoura caudifer. The sequence continues at coordinate 224,038 of PVKU01000069.1, read as the reverse complement.
GTTTGATGTAGTCCCATTTGTTGTATTTTATTTTATTTTATTTTATTTTATTTTATTTTATTTTATTTTATTTTATTTTATTTTGGGGGGAGAAACAACTTTTCAAACTTTCAGAAGCAACTAATCAGCAGAGGCCTGAATGAAGGGAGGATCATACAATCTCTAAAACAGCCAAATCTTTACCTTCTCAGTACCAGTGATACCCTGATAGTTCTGGGCCGAGCTTTTAAGCCACTGTCCCAAACTGTAGCAATTATAAACCACTAATCTCACTGGGGGTGAGAGAAGAGGGGCAAGGTCACAAAATGGTGTATGAAGTATTTATAACATTTTTTTACTTGCAAAGAGGAAAGACTATAATTCCATGCATCTTCAATGATCACTTGAAAAATAAGGCTAAAATTATTTCATTAAATTTCTCTTTTAATTATTTTCAATGTTAAAACAAATAACTGAGAGTCAGGATAGCTTTAGTAAGCGAAAAGTCAACCCACATGTGGAAAGAGCTTTGAATTCACACTGAATCGGTTCTGGCACTGTCTCCGTCTGATCTTAGATGTGTTCACTGAATATGAGCCTCTGTTTCCTCTTCTGAAAAATGCAAATAATAACATTATCAAAGAGGTCCAAATCATGGCTCTTCTTTCTTTTTTTCTCTACTTTAAAAAATATAGTAAAAACAAAAAAAGAGCTGCCTTATGACCCAGTGATTCCACTTCTGGGTATTTAACCAAAGAAATCTAAAACACTAATTCATAAAGATATATGAACCCCTATTTTTATTGTAGCATTATTTACAATAGCTGAGATATGGAAGCAGCCCAAGTGCCCGTCAATAGACAACTGAATAAAACAGATGTGGTGCATATATACAATGGAATATTGTTACTTGGCCATAAAAAAAAAACCAATGAAATCTTGCCACTTGTAATGACATGGATGGACCTAGATGTTATTGCGCTGAGTGAAATAAGTCATTCAGACAAAGACAAATACCATATGATATCATTTATATGTGGAATCTAAAGAACAAAATAAGTGAACACACAAAACAGAAACAGATTTATAAATACTGAGAACAGACTGATGACTGCCGAAGGGGAGGGGCTTTGAGTGGAGTGGCTGAGTGCAAAAGATGAAGGAATTAAGAAGTACTATTTTGGTAGTTACAAAATAGTCACAGATATAAAATACAGCCTAAGGAATATAGTCACTAATGTTGTAACAACTATGTATGGAGCCAGGTGGGAACTAGAATTATCAAGGGGATCATTTTGTAAATTACGTAATTGTCTTACCACTATGCTGTACACCTGAAACTAATATAAAATAATATTGAATGTCAAAAATTAAATACATTATCTTTGCAAGTGCAGTTTAAATTCTTTAAGAAAATTTAGTTAATTAAGTTATACATAGGACTGATTAATAGAATAAAATTTGTAAATTGAAATGAAAAGTTCAAGAAAAACTTATATTCTAAATTTTTTAACATTAATAAATTAAAATTAAAGAAAAATTAAATACAGTAAAAATACAAAATGTTTTTTGTAAAGTTGAAAAGAATTGCTATAAAAACATTGTGAAACAACCTATCACTAGCATAGCCAAGTATACCTGTGCTCTCCAACCATCTTTTAAAATTATGTTCTGGTCCTATTCTGAGCATCAAAGTTACTAAAAATGATAGGAAATGCAATTTGACTTTAGGTTCATGAACGTGAGACCTGTGAGTTTACCTACACTCTTCTATTCTTGAGGTGTAATAGTATGTATTACACAAAGATTGTCGGCAGAATTTCAAATGCTGTATCAACCATGCAAATATTCATGTGAAATATTAAGAACAATGTAAAGCTTTAAAAACACATATTGAAATACTCCTGAAAGTATCTTTTACACAAGGGCCATCCATTTCCACTCGATAGGCAGCCAATGTGTGTTACAGAAAGCCTCTGACAAATCTTATTTTTAAATTCTTAAGAACATGACAAACGCTGCATCTGGCCTTGCTTTATTGATAGTCTCTGACCTTTCCCTGTGTTCAGCAAACGGCTGGGAACGCCACCGTGTCCAACATGACTGATTACGTCTGCAGAAAATTATAGAAGGCAAAAGGGCCTAGTGCTTCTCAGTTTTTGTATTCCTTTAAGCACCCAAAGTTTTCATTTAAATCAAATCTTTTCTCAAGACTATTGTTTGGAGAGAATAAAGAAGAATCTGGGTTGCTCTGGCTGGAGTAATTGGGGGAAGAGCTGCTTAGTTCCTTAACCCTTTCCACCTCTCTAAACCCCCGTTGCTCCAGCAGTGTGATCTTGAGGTACCTCCGCACCGTGGAGACTCCGCGAGGGCTCGTGGTGCTCACACTAACATTCGACTGCACTGTGATCTTAGGTCGGCCGTTTCTCAGCTCAATCGAGGAATGACATTGGTCACTGTTAGACACCTTCTAATTCCCTCATTCCATGAGTCCCGATTAAGAATATTATTTTTTTAATATTATCATGTTCTTCAGTCTCTTTACTTAAGACATCTGAAAGCATCATGATGTAAACTCAATACTAATATGGATTTTTTAAATTATTTTTAAAATTAAGACAATGTTATAAATAATTGCCAGATATTTGATTAACCATTTCTTCCTATTCATATGTCAAACTACAACTTTATTTGGAACCTTATCAACAAATATTCTTTCCATAAACTGTGTCTCGGTTTGGGAACAAGGGTTTTCTTCCTTTCAACAGACACAGGAAGGGACTTTCCATCAGAAGAGTAACTGTACTTAAGCCAAATTAGTGTTACTGAGGTAGTCCTGGCTGTATACTAACATTTATGTTCATGTTCTCTGCAGGGCTAATCTCAGGCCTGGTTCCAATGTACATTGGTGAAATCGCACCAACCACGCTCAGGGGTGCTATCGGCGCTATTCACCAGCTGGCCATTGTCACAGGCATTCTTTTTAGTCAGGTAAAGCCCCCACCCCCTACTTCATCCGTCCTCTACTTTACGCAACTTTTTTCTCCCTGACTGTCCATTCTCACTCTAGACCTACATAGGGGAAAAAAAAAAAAAAAAACCCTCCCGCTAGTGGTAATGGAGGTGGTGTGGAATCACAGGCTTTTAGCTCAAAGCTAAATTTTTTCTGCTCCAGCCCTCACTTCCCCCTTGGAGCTGCGGTTGTGTTGGCACCAGCAGTGACTTAGGAGCCAAATCTTGAACTTCTGTTGCGATTGTGTATTAAATTATACCATTTAGATTTAAAGAAATAAGAGTTTTCAAATTTTTGGCTGTCTGGGTTTCCTTTGCTTTGAGTGTCTTACTTGGAAATTTAGTATGTAAATGATGACCAGTTCTTGTTCAGCTGGCTCTATCTTTCCCTTCTCTCCTGTGGTCTCAGAGGGAGTCCTGGGACTCCCTGGATAGTCCAAACCTATGACTATCCAGAAGGAAAACTACTGCAATAGGGATCATAAATCTGGTTCTCATCAGAGTAATTGCTCCATCTATATAATTGCATTCTACTTAAGTTCTGAGTGATCTAAGAATAATGGTTTTTAATAAAGGTCAAAACTAATGCATGACTTAAGTTCTGAGTGATCTAAGAAGAATGGTTTTTAATAAAGGTCAAAACTAATGCATGACTTTGGGTGTTGTTTTAAATATTAAATATGTTGTCAAATGTTTGGTTGATTCCTATCCTAAATGTTCCATTAGAGTTCATGTAAACAAACCCAGGTGAAGTCTTTATAAAACAAATAGTTCCTAATTTAGTTAAGGTGAGACACTATAGTAATAGTTTTCATTTTGATGCATATTTGAATCAAAGTTCTCAGGGATTACTATTCAATAGTCAATATGCTTATTCAACAAACTGTTGCAGAAGGCAGACTTGAAGTGTTGGAAAGTTGATAGACTTCCTTCCTACCTTTTCAGATTATTGGCCTGGACTTCATCCTGGGCAATCAAGAGCTGTGGCACATTCTGCTTGGTCTGTCTGCCGTGCGAGCTGTCCTACAGTCTCTGATGCTCTTCTTCTGTCCAGAAAGCCCCAGATACCTTTACCTCAAGTTGGATGAGGAAAGCAGAGCAAAACAAAGTAAGTGTGTGGGTAGTTTTACTTTCTACCTATTGTTTTGGAACCATCACCTCATAAGAAACAGTGTGCATGAATGGCTACTCATGAAATGGGTATCAGCACTTTCCAAATGAAGTCAGTGATTACGTGTAAGGAGAACATGCAAGATCACTTTCATATGACAGGCACATGCCACTTTGCACCCATAAATATTCACTCAGCCCAGATTGGAGGCCCAAATGCAGAATACTGGGCTCAACCATAGTCTTCTAAAGGACCTTTCAGCCTTATGCTTCAAGGATATGAGGGTCATAGTTCACTTTGTCATAAGATGAAGCCAAATGTTCTGTTTTTGTGAAATTAAAAAAAAAGCAGGAATTAATTTAACAAAAAAGAATTCCCAAAGTGCATGTTATCAAGTAATAGAAAGTGCTACACAGGACTGTAGCTTTTTCATAATGCATATAAATGTATTTTTGCTTTGACTTAAGTTGTTACAAATGTAATCATTTTGGGGGCAGGCTTGAAAAGACTCAGAGGCGGTGCTGATGTCACCAAAGATATGGCTGAGATGAGGAAAGAAAGGGAAGAAGCCTCAAGTGAACAGAAAGTCTCCATAATTCAGCTCTTCACCAACTCCACCTACCGACAGCCTATTCTGGTGGCATTGATGCTGCACCTGGCTCAGCAGTTTTCTGGAATCAATGGGGTAAGTTTAAGAACATTCCCTAACTCTTAAGAGCAAAGCAAATTGGGATAGAGCAAAAAAAGGGTAGAAGTTAAAATAGCTAAAAGACATTTTAAAATGTTAACATCATGTCTTAGTATGAGCAAATAATGACTGAGTGTTAATTTTCTGTTTTGCCTCATCTGCTTTCTAAAATTGCTTACAATTTAAAAAAAAATGTCAACAGTCAGCCCTGGCTGATATGGCTCAGTGGATTGAGTGCTGGTCTGTGAACCAAAAGGTTACCAGTTCAATTCCCAGTCAGGCACATGCCTGGGTTGCGGGCCAGGTTCCCAGTTCAGGGCATGCAAGAAGCAACCGATCAATGTATCTCTCTTACATTGATGTTTCTTTCCCTCCATTCCCCTCTCTAAAATAAATAAATAAAATCTTTTTAAAAAACATCAAAAATCAATGGCATTGTATGTCTATTAAGATTCAGATAAGAAGGCAAAAGTCATAATAAAACAAAAGAGGGGAAAGGAGAATAATTATACCAAAGAAAACTAAATTACCAAGGGGCTTTTAAAGTTGAATATGAAATTTAGGATTTGTAATAGCTTTGGCTAAGAGTCCATGGCTCCCTCTATTTAAATGAAGTATACCAGATATCCAGGTGCCAAAAACGTTTCCTGCCACCCAAGAAGCTTTCATTCGATTTGCAGAGACAGCACACGCACACAAAATAAACGATAGAGTGAAGTGATATGATATGGTGAGTGAGGGTGGTGGAAAAGGCATGATTGAAAAACATACCGAACATTAAGCTTGAGAGCTTTGGGGTTTGGCTTGAAATCTTTGTATTATGCAGACTAAAATTATTTTTGGCAATTAGCTAGTAGAAGGAAATGATTAAGCATTCATTAAGAAACTAAGCAAAGGAAACCACTTTATCCCCTTTCACTGCTGTTGAAAATATGATTTGGGCTTCCTCTATACTCTATAGAGAACCAATCTGAGATCCACAGAAAACACTTTAGGAGTGACTGATAGGTGGCAAGGAAAGTAATTCCAATGAGGTGAAGCCAAAGGAGAGCTGAACCTCACTCCACAAGCTGACTATAGCTCTGCTGTGGTCTTTGTCCTCCTTTAAGGGTCCTTGATGTTCATTTTCACCTAATACTCTTTATATCTCTGAGGCTCAGAGACCAAATTGCTCTCCCCTATCTCAGCTCTGTCCATACATTCAATGGCACAATACTTAACTCTCTGAATGTCCCTACTTTAGCTTCCATCCCACAGTTTACTTAGAGGCAAACCAGGAAATACTGGCCTTGAGGCTGTGGGGCAGCCTGAAAATGGTGGGAGTATCGGTGTGCTAAATCCTGTCCTCACTGAGTACAGTTTGCACAGTCCTCCTGCATCAGTGTTGTCTGCAGAAAGAGGATATGTATGTGGGGAAGGAATGCCAGGGGATGGTAGTACAACAAGATGACCTGAAAGACTATTATAAAAGTAAAAGTGTAACTGAATAATAAAGGCTGTTGGGGAGGTTGTGCATCAGATTTCTCCATCTCTACCGAGATTAGTGGGAAATTTTGGATTAAATGCAATACAACTGGAACTCTCATACACACTGGGAAGAGTGTCAACTGCCACAACGTCTTTGGAAAATTGTCTGGCAGTATCTGTCAAAGCTGAGCATGTGCATACTCTGTTGTCCGCAGGCCTATTCCTAGGTGTAAATGTACACATAGTTCACTGAAAGGATCGCACTAGAATGGTTAGAGCAGCACTGTTCGTAGTCACCCTAAATGGCAACTACCTAAATACCCATCAATGGTAGGATGGGTAGCTAAATTGTGGCATATTAATACAATAAAATACTATATAGTAAAGATAATGAATAGCCTACAAATACAACTATAGATTATTCTCACAAAGGTAATGTTGCAACCAGATACAAAATAGTATACACTGTGTGGTTTCATTCGTATTAAATACAAGACTAGGCAAAATTTATCTATGATGGTAGAAGCTAAAAGTGTTCCCTTAAGAAAATAGGATGACATTTAGGGCCTTCAGGAAAGCAAGCAAGGATTTATTTCCTAATCTGGGTATTGGTTATACAGGTATATTCACTTTGTGAAAATTAATCAAGCTGTACTTTCCTGGCATGAGTGCTTTTTTGTATGTATTTTATACTTTAACAAAAGTTTCAAAGTTTTTAAAAATAAAGAAAATGCATGTACAGCATCTTTGCTAAATATAAAAAGAAGTTTAAGCGATCAGAAGGTCTAAACACTGAAGGAAAAGTGTGGTTTTCCTTCCCCAGAAGGAGAGGGTGGATAAAATCTTTATGAAGTTCTAGGGACCATGGTTACATAGAAGCAACTAAAATTAGACGACTTAAAATGTTTCCTGCTTTAAAGCCATCAGTGCTGGGCTTCTGGATTAAGGCTAAACTCTTGTTACTTTGCAGATCTTTTACTACTCAACCAGCATTTTTCAGACGGCGGGAATCGGCCAACCAGTTTATGCAACCATCGGCGTTGGTGCCATCAACACAGTTTTCACTGCTCTCTCTGTAAGTAAAACAACCCTAAAATAGTCTGCTTGTTCCTTAGTCCAGAAATGGAATTAAAAAGCAAAACAAAACAAAACCTTGTGATCTACAGGTGATCAATGACTTATTGTCTACATTCTCTGGGGATTGAAACCAAGTGGGTCATGGAAAGACTCTTATATGTCAAAAACCAACCACTGCATTGGACAGGCATAACTGAGCAGGTTGTCTGGTTCTCTCTGGTTATACCTGGCTCTCTCTGTTGGCGGGATGCCATTAGTTACTCATTTGTGAATTAAAAACTCACTTGGAGAAAGACAGAACTTATGCCTTGGGATCCCTCTCCTTTGCTCTGTACCAAAGCTGTTCTGTTTAACAGCTTGTGATTTCCTTCAGTATTGGGTCTTGTACCTAGATTCCTCTCCTTCCATGGTAGAAATTCATTTTTTATCCTGATATCTTGGAAAACATTTAAAAAAAAAACAAATGTGGTCCTCTCTATTAGGTAGCTAAGCCTCTAGTAAAATTAAACAAACTCAGCAAGTTCTTATGACGTTCAGCCATTGGGCACAGCTTCCAAGTAGCTCACAAGGCCACAGCTTCTGGCGATGCCCATGAGTTTGTGGCGTTATGAGAGGATGAAGTAGAAGTGGTGTATAAGTTCAAATATTACTGTTATTTTTGAAATTTTATACTTTAGAAAATGTCAATTTTTTTTTTATTTTTTCAACAAAGGGAAGAGGCCATATACTCTTTTTAAGACCAAATACCTTATGTAAGGAATGATTTGGTATCTTAACATTAATAATATTCAACATAGCAATCTAAAAATTAAAGTAAACAAAGCAACAACAACAACACAAAAACTTCCCAACTAATGGAATGGGGCTTATTTTTTATCTTAGAATGCGGGATGTTCAAACAACGTGTGCTTTTCAATTTCAATCACAATGCCATACTCAATATACTTCAGTCACTTGTTTTTCATCCTCTTCACATGGACTTTAAACTATTACCTTACAGTGGTCAATAAATTATAGTCTGGCCACCTAGATCAAAGGGGAGCTTTGTCCAGACCTCGGAACAGAAAACAAGGGAACAGCAGGGGGCCTGCGGGTACCTTTAGAGATCCTGCCGTTGGAGGGGAAAGGTCGCCCTGGATCAATGGAGGCCTGGTGCCCGGATGCAATCCAACAGGCTATTTGCATTCCTTTGTTGCCAGAGATAAAATGTTTTACACATATTTTTCTAACAGACATTATGATTAAAACATTTTATATGTAACAGGATTTGCTATGTACAGCATCCAACTGTTAAGACTGGGTAACCCAAACTCTAAGAGCGCCTAAAAGGAAACTACTGTGGAATTTCATTTTTGTCTCCCCCCTGCCGACCCCGTTGGAGTGGGAAGAGTTGCTTTGAAAACAGTGTCTTGATTATTTGGAATATACCTTTACAGAATTCATCTTTTCATTCTGTGAAAGGTTTTGAGTGAGTGACATAATTTAAAAAGTCATCTCTAATCAGCTAATTATAAATAATGCTCCAGGACTACAAAACATTTAAAAACTTTAATTTTATATATATATATATACACATTTTTATAAAGTTGTTTTAAAGTACAGAAAAGGTAGCCCCTCAATCACCCAGTTTCTCCCCCTCCAAATGAACCTATGTTACCGAATTCCATGTATCAAAATAAAGATATGCAAACAGGAACATGTACTGAAATGTATTGTTTCAACAACTTAAAAGGAACATAATAAGTCTTTTCCTTTTTTTAAAAATAAATATTTGGGAAAAGAGAGACTTTCCTGACTCCACCTTGAATTATGATCCATATTCCATGTTTTCTTCCATACTAACAGGCCCGTAGAAGACAGCCTGTAATCTTGAGAGAGAAAACAAAACAGGAAGAAATATGGAGGGAACCAGGAGGCAAGATGGGTCTAGGGGAGAAGCAGTGGCTACCAAACTGGAAGTAGGCTTCCAGGGTCTGAGGGATGCACACAGTCTGGGGCAAGGGTGAGAGTTAAGGTCAGCAGACACCTCCAGGCCTTGACCATGTCTCACCCAGGGTCACGTTCCCCCCCTGTGTGCTCCCCTGGCCTCAAACAGGAGTCTGACTCAATTTTCAAGGCATGCAGTTTTAGAGTTTGTTATCTATTAGTAATAATTATTCAGAAACAGGAAAAAAACAGACATAATGAAAGCCCTTGTTCCTGAAGAAATGCTTCTATTTTCTTTGTAACTTGACATGGTGTCATCAAGTCAGCTTTAAAAGCCATGATGAAAGAGTCAGATGTAGAGAGAAATTTTATGAACATGAATATTTTTCTCACTTCCTTCTCGACAGTTAAATGTGGGCTCTTTGCTTATCATCCCGAAGTGATTTGATGCTGATTACAAAATGCCTCTGAGATGAAAGGGGTTTTCACTGTAGGTGAAAAGAAATGTTTGTCAGATATTTTCAGAGCCAGAGCTCACTGCACTAAGGGTATTTGATTGCTATTGATCCACTGATAGATCTATGAACCTAGCCAATTTACTCACCAAAGTGAGAAATTAAGATAAGTAGGCTTTTTTGTGAGTGATTCACCAACGTTGGCAGTATCAAGCAAGACTCTATCTAACAAACTGTGGTTTTGGCTAATTGTAAATCTTAGCCATTAATGCAAAGGTCCCCAAAGGAATCAATGACCTATCTCTTGACTTAAATTAAGAAAGCACTTTAAACTTTTGCTTTAAAGTCTTCCCTTTCCAAGTGGATAGTTCATTCCCAGCACCAGGTACATTTAGGCACACCAGAAAAAATGAAGACTTGACTATTTTAGTAAAGTGATCAAATTCTATACATTGCCAGGTGGGTAGTTGTAATTCAACTTTATTCTCAGTGAGAAAGTTGGATCAGAATAGTGGACACCTCAACTGTTTCCAGTGTCCACAGTGCACACACGTTCAGGGAAGACATTGGTATCATCTTTATGTAGAAGTTTCACATTTTAAACATATAGGAAATCTGCTGGAAGAGATCTAAGGTGTGTGGCCTCTTAATATTGTACCCAAAGTGATAATCATAAAGTGGTAGTAGGACTGTGGTTCTTCCTTTGGAATGCCATGTTCAAACCAGTGTGACTAAGTGCAGTAGGTATTTGTGGATGTCACCTCTGGTCACTGAGACCAGCTTTGCTCCCTCGGGCAAGAGCCACCGCCCTTCTCAGTTCCACATCGGTAAGACGGGATAACAGAACTGCCTCTTTCCAGTTGTGTAAATTAAAATAACCTCTCTGTCAGTAAAAACTATTTAAGTATCAAACCTGTATGTTTTAAAACTTCCGCAGGTATTCCTCGTGGAGAAGGCGGGGCGACGCTCTCTGTTTCTAATTGGAATGAGCGGGATGTTTGTCTGCGCCATCTTCATGTCCGTGGGGCTTGTGCTGCTGGTGAGTTTGGTGCCTGCACTAAGGGCGGTGGTTGCCATGTGATAGCAATTCCGTGCTCTGGGGTAAAGTGCTGGTAATATCAAAGAACTTTTGAGAATTACTTATGAAATAAAACCAGAGGAAGAGCATTTAACACAAAGGAGAAATGTAAAGGAAAAGTCAGCAAGTAAATTGCGTGTGGTACCCAGCGAGGCAGACATGGCCGGAGCCGAGGCTCGGGGGTCAGCCCCAAACTGGTTCCAGTGCTGGCTCTGCTACTTGGCTGCGTGTGTGACCTTGGGCAAGTGTCTGGGCATCTCCAGCCCAGGATGCTCAACCACTACTTCACATGCACCCAATCTAGCAGCCTAGCTATTAGTCGGAGCAGAGGTCACTGGATCCTGACCCTGCCTCTTTCACAGGAAAAGAGTGACCAAGAGTCATATAAAAATCATAATCCAGGGGATTTCCCTATAACAGAGCTCAAAAGATTTAAGGATGACTTAGACTAGAGTAAACTTGTCTCCAACTGGAATAATGTGCTTATTTGCACATAATCACCAGGAAGAGAGCGATGTTCACTGCTAACCTCAGGAAGGGTCTACTAAGCTAAAGGAAGAAGCAGCCAATAATCCCAGTTCTACCTGTGTTTTTGTTTTGTATTGTTCTTTTTCTCAGGATAAATTATCTTGGATGAGTTATGTGGCCATGGTAGCCATCTTCCTCTTTGTCAGTTTCTTTGAAATCGGGCCAGGCCCCATCCCCTGGTTCATGGTAGCCGAATTCTTCAGTCAAGGACCACGCCCTACGGCTCTAGCCATAGCTGCATTCAGCAACTGGACCTGCAATTTCATTATAGCTCTGTGTTTCCCATACATTGCGGTAAGTGGCCTAATACTGTGCACATGTACTGAACAGAAGAGAGGGCCGAACCACTGCTAACTGGGACTCTGTGTTTGTTCTCTCTGCAGGACTTCTGTGGGCCTTATGTGTTTTTCCTCTTCGCTGGAGTGGTCTTTGCCTTTACTCTGTTTACATTTTTCAAAGTTCCAGAGACCAAAGGAAAGTCCTTTGAGGAAATCGCGGCAGAATTCCAAAAGAAGAGTGGTTCAGGCAAAACACCAAAAGCAGCCACAGAAATGAAATTCCTTGGAGCTACAGACATTGAGTAAAGATGACCTGCTTGTTGACATGAACAAAAAAAGGAAGAAAGCTATGTGATTTCAAGTGACACTTCTTTGAGAATTTTATATCTATATCTTAAAGTACTGTTTTATTTTTTTAAAGGAGCTTTTACGGGTTCTGATCAGAAATGTCATCAAATATTACCAAAGAAAGTACTTTTTTAAAAAGTTGAAGAATCTATTTTTGATAGTAAAAATCTGTAATTAAGTAAACCTTAAAGTCTAGCTCATTTCATCACACTAAAGGGCAAGGACATTCTAAAATGTTACCAGTTCTATTCTTTATAACAAGGTTCTACTGAAATTGAAGCTGTTTCTATGTATCATGTTACATAGAAACCTGAAGCTACAACTATTAATATTTACATATTTGAATCTAGGTTGGAATTTTCTTACCCACAGACCTCATACTAAAGGAGATACAGCTCGTGGCAGTTAAGGTTCACAGTAAAATTGATAACTTTCCCATTTCTCTCACTCAGTGTTTTCTTGTACATTGGAATTTGCATTTTGATTAAATTTTTATTTTTTCTGTATTTTCATGTGGAAGGCTTTAGTGAATATATTAAAACGTATTTGTAAAGAAAGCCTTTTGTTTTTGGCAGGCTTACCAAAATCTTTCCATATTTGGAAAAAACAAGCAAACATTTTGGTTGGTGACCAAAGAGGTTTTTTTAGATTAAACAGTAAAAAAAGTTTTATAGTCAATAGAAACATGTATTATAAGCCCCTGTTAAGCCCTGGCTGGTGTGGCTCAGTGGATTGAGGGCTGGACTATGAACCAAAGGGTTGCTGGTTTAATTCCCAGTCAGGGCACATGCCTGGGTTGAGGGCTAGAAAGCCAGTAGGGGGTGTACAAGAGGCAACCACACATTGATTTTTTCTCTCCCTCTCTCCTTCCCTTCCCCTCTCTCTAAAAATAAATAAATAAAATCTTTAAAAAAATAAACCCCTGTTAAACCAATTCCTTGTCAGTTCCATCCTATGAGATATGTTTTATTTTGCTTTTCAAGTAAGCACAGCTTGGTTTTCTGAGCTGTGTTATAAAATATGCTCAGTGTTAAGCAAGCCATTTTGTATAGCTCTTCAAACCCCAATAAGTTAAAACAGTCTAACTTAAGAAATCTCAAGTAAAAAAACTGCTGTTTGTTAAAAAAAAAAAAAATTTCTGAATTGTTATGGTTCTAAATAGGTTGAAAAGGTAGAGTTGGAGAATTCGTGAGGATGGGCTCCTGAAACTTCATGAATGTTCAACTTCAGACTTGATCAAAATCCCTGTTTAATTTTCCTAGGAAGACTGAGTTCCCTAACACAAAGCAATCATCCCCTTTGATGTTTCCGTCTTTGCCTCAGCTGTACAGGGAAGCTATCTAGCGGTCCTGTTGCAATTGCTAACATTTACTGTGTACTCCCTATGTATGAGGCACCGTTCTAAGTGCTTTTACATATGTAGGCAATTTGAAAATACACAGATGATTGAATAGACTTTTGCTTACAGTCAATTTTGCAACTGTGGAAATATAGTTCTGATGGATAGATACCAAAGGCTTAGGCCCTGCTAAGGCATCTTCAGGTTGTTTTTCTCACCAAATGGAGCACACTTGAATCGATCCTTTCTATGTTTGCTGTACTGTGCATAAGAACACTCAACACTTGCTTGTGTGTTGTTGCTGTTTACCTTTAAGTAATTTGGTAGTCCAAATACTGAAATTAGTTCTTTTCACTTGGACTGGTTTCTATTTCCTTTGGACCAATTTTGGATAAACTATGTTCACTTAGGACTTCAAGACAGAGTGAAATTAATAGTTCAGGAGAACTTTGTGCTAAACTGTGAACTCTTGGTGGGTTGGATGGGGGGCATGTAGGGGCTCTGAATGGTAAAGCAGGCAAATGGTTCTTGTGTGCCCCTTGTCTTCTGGGTGCTGGTGGCCTTTGACAAGCCCAGAGTTGCAATGATAAAGACATTTAACATTTTTATAATAAATGTGATTTAATCAAATCACTACTCCTCATCTCCTTAGCTAAGAGAATAAAGTAGTAAAGCTTTGATTAAGAGCCCAAAAGACCACTTTTAAGTTCTAATTACTTTGATAGACCCATGAATACCAGAAATTTACACCCTGAAATTTGTTTTTCCTCCATAATTTTTTTTTTGCAGATTTGACACAAATGAGGTGCAAACACAAAAGTGAAATTAGAAGCTGTAAACCCGTTATGTTAGGACAAAAGAACTAGACAAACAATAAAAACTCCTAGGTCTTCAATGGTATACAGCACAATAAATAATAGAATTGGCACTAATTAATTAGATTTAATCCCAGGGAAATTAGTGTCAGTTTGAACATATCTTTCATAGTACTCTATTGTTTTTGTGGAAGTGTTTTCATACTCTAATCTTACAAATACGATGTTTCTCTTTGCTTGTTCGAAGCATGACTATGCTTCTTGCTCTGGTTACCCATCCGCTACATCTAGCTGGTGCCCACTGTCATGGCATCAATGCAAGGGTCTTCTCTGCTGAGACACAGGAAGAGAACGCCTCCCCCTCAAGGAGCTCACAGTCTAATAAGGAGTTCAGGAAGACCAGGATATAAACGTTTCTGTCTGTGTCTTTTGCTTTCCATGAACTTCAAGCTAGTGGCTTCTCTTATAGAGTGGGTCCAATAACATTACCTACCTCCGAGAGTTGTTATGAGGATTAAATGTAAAGTGCTAATCAGAGTGTCTGGTATCCAATGTGTGACCTAGAATTAGTATTGACAAAGATACTGTTAGGATACAGGACTATCATATCTGTAAGGTAGTCCCAAATTCATAATTCAACATAATATTCTCTCACACTTCAATCAACCATCTCACAAAGACAAGGGAAAGTAAAAACCAGGGGAGATTTTCGCCATCTAATTCCTAAACCCATACTTGATATTTTTAAGTAGGTTGTAAGAGTTTTTATTGTATTTTTAAAATTTGCTTTTACCTAGGTTGTTATTTTTAAGAGGTCTATATGTAATATTATTTATTCAAATAATACTAAGTAAAAGATAAAATGCTGTATATTGCATTTAAATGTAATTTAAAAAGACTATCACCATTGGACAACAAAACCTTGAAAACCCTCAAAAATCACAAAGTGTGTAAACCAATGTACATGCATAAGCTACTTCTTATTGCTAGCTTATTGTTGGATAGGCAGCAAATAAAGCAATGTTAGGCGGTAGCTTGTGCTTATGGTGCCTAAGCAGAGTGCTGAGTAAAGTGTAAAAATATAATTTTTCATAACAATTCTACATCAGTGACCTGAGAAGAAAAGATTTATTGCAAACCATTTTGAGCCATCTGCTGATGTTTTTACTCTCTTCAAATTTGGTGCATATTAGAAAGAATCATGATGAAAAAAACTGGTTTTGGTTAAAAGTATATATATATATATATATATGCTATAGTCTTATGTTAATAAATATATTTCCAAATGCTTAGTGTGTTTATTTTATGTAGAAAATATATTTAAGAAACTTGATATCAGTTTACTGCATATACTCCTTTCCTTTTCACAATATTTTCCTATTCTCATTTTAAAGATAATGTCAGTTACTTTTTAAACCCAAACTTTATTTTCCTTAGGCAGTTGTTTTGATTATTAGGAGTAGGAAAAAACTAGCCTCAAGGGCAGATAGGCACAGTTGAAGAAGAATAAATGACTCTCTTTGATGAAAATAAAAATAATTTAACTTAGTAAACATTTCATCAACCTCCTATTATGAACAAGACACTTTGTTAAAGTTTTATGAAAGAGAGACTTCCGGTCAAGATGGAGGTATAGGTAGACACACTTCGTCTCCTCACAAAACTACAGAAAGAATTACAACCAAATCTGAAAATAAATAACACCCAGAACTCTCAGAAAATAGAGCTGTATGGAAGTACAACAACCGAGGATTTAAGGAAGCCACATTCATACAGACAGGTAGGAGGGGCGAAGACTCAGAGACAGGGCAGAGAGGCAAGGAGACATGGTGTGGTGCAGAGAGGTGGCAGCAGTGGAAGTGCAGCAGACCCAGGCAGTCCCACATTCACATGTGGTGGATAAAAATCGGAGGGTTACCTTGGGAGCAAGTGATCCCAGTCCCAGGACAGACCACACAGTCCAGGTTTCCAGTACTGGGAAGATAAATCCCATAACTTCTGGTTGTAAAAAGCAGTGGGGGTTGGAACAGCAGAAGAAACTGCTGGATTTTCAGGAAACTCCCATTAAAGGGCCCAAAAAGTCTTAAAACATACACAAACCCACCCATTCTGGGATTCAACACCAGGTCAATAGATGGAAGGGTGTGAGTTGCCTATGGTAAGTGGGTATAGTGACTAGAAACAGGGTGAGTGCTGGGAAAACCCCCAGAAGTAAGGCAGCAGCACAGTCTTCTTAACCCTCCCCCCACACAGAGCCACAAAGTGATTAAGTGGGTTACCCCACCCTGGTGATTACCTAAGGCTCTGCCCCACACAACTTACAGGTACCTTTTATAGGGAGTCAAAGCAGCTCTACCTAATACACAGAAACAAACACAGAGAGGCTGCCAAATTGAGGAGACAAAGAAATATGGCCCAAATGAGAGAATAAAACAAAACCCCAGAAAAAGAACTAAACAAAACAGAAATAGCCAACCTAACAGATGCAGAGTTCAAAACACTGATGATCAGTATGCTCAAAGAAATCCTTGAGTATGGCAACACCATAAAGGAAGAAATGAAGTTCACACTAAGTGAAATAAAGAAAAATATACAGGGAACGAACAGTGAAGGGAAGGAGGCTGGGATTCAAATCAATGATTTGGAACATAAGGAAGAAATAAATATTAAACCAGAGCAGAAAAAAGAAACAAGAATTAAAAAAAATAAGGATAGTATAAGATGGGTCATATCCAAATGTGTCAACATCCAAATCATAGGGATGCCAGGAAGACAAGAAGAAGAGCAAGAAATTGAAAACTTACTTGAAAAAATAATGAAAGAAAACTTCCCTAATTGCAAAGGAAATAGACATACAAGTCCCAGAAGTACAGAGAGCCCCAAATAAGTTGGCTTCAAAGAGGATCAAAACAAGGCATTTCATAATCAAAATGCCAAAGGTCAAAGATAAAGAGAGGATCTTAAAATCAGCAAGAGAAAAGCAGAGAGTTACCCACAAAGGAGTTCCCATAAGACTGTCAACTGATTTCTCAAAAGAAACATTGCAGGCAAAAGGGGACTAGCAAGAAGTATTCAAAGTGATGAAAAGCAAGTACCTACAACCTAGATTACTCTGTCCAATAAAGTTACCACTTAGAATGGAAGGACAGATAAAGTGCTTCCTAGACAAGGTAAAATGAAAGGAGTTCATCATCACTAATGCCTTATTACATGAAATGTTAAAGGAACTTATTTTTTAAAAAAAGATCAAAACTATGAACATTAAAAAGACATCAAATTTACCACTATCAAAAACCGAACCTAAAAACCAAACTAAGTAAACAACCAGAACAGGAATAGAATCATAGATATGGAGATCACATGGAGGGTTATTAGCTGGGAGGGAGAAGGGGGAGAATGGGGGGAAAAGTACAAAGATTAAAAAGCACAATTGGTAGGGACAAAATAAACAGGGTATTGTCAAGAATAGTGTAGGAAATGGAGAAGCCAAAGAACTTATATGCATGACCCATGAACATAAACAAAGGAGGGGATTGCTAGAGAGAAGGGAGGTACCAGGCAGAGGAGGCAAAGGTGGAAAAATTGGAACAACTGTAATAACATATTTAATAAAATATACTTTAAAAAAGGCATGAAAAGAAAAAGAAGTTTTGTGAAAGAGAATGGAAAAGGTGAAAGAATTAAGAAATAAGTATCTCATAGACAACAGTATGGTGATTATGAGAGGGAAAGAGAGGCTGAAGAGAGTGAAGTGGGGATAAATGGTGGTGGAAGGAGGCATGACTTGGGGTGGTGAACACACAATACAATATACAGGTGATACATTATAGAATTGTACACCTGAAACCTATATAATTTTATTAACCAATGTCAACCCAATACATTTAAGTTATAAAAAGTTTTATGAAAAACACAAATCTTAGAAGAATATATAATCCCTATCCTCAATCACCTGCATTCTCATAAAGGAAATGAAATTTGAAAAGAAATAGTTGCAATTCCAAAGAGAGAACAGAAAAAACTGTAAGTTAATGGTTATCAAATTTTTAAGTTGGCATTCAAAATTTTCATCATATGTTTAAATAGCTTCAAAAGATGTAGTTTTCCAAAATGTAGTATATATTGATATTTTAAAATTACTCTTCTCTACTTATCCAGTGGAATTTAAATATAGTAATTTATTGCTAATCAAAACCTTTAAAATTTATATATTATATTATAAATTTTTATATAAAATATAAATATATATTACATAGTAAAATTTATATATTTATATATTAACCATTAGAAATTTCATTGCATTCTTTTCTAGTCTCATATTTCTGTTCTGTTTCCTTAAAAGAATTTTATCTCAAAGTAATAAATACATGTCTTAAAATATTTTTGATGATTCTAAGTTCCTGCAACAAAAATATCTGTAATTTGAATTCAAACTTTTAAAAATGTCCTGTGTCTACAAAGGTCAAAATGTTTAACCATTTTTTCTGGGTTGAGTTAGCATTTATGCTTATTAGTAGTACACAATTGATGAACGAAAAAATCAGTATTACAAGTGTTGATAAAATGACTCATTGTTAAAGCAATTATTTTAGAAATTTGTTTTAATGAGATTTAAATATTAATGAATGGATATTTCTTCTTACTAAAGTGAAATGATGTTCAGCATATATTCTATTATTATTTTTTGCTCTTATAAAATTATTTAAAATCTTGTTTCCATAGGTAAGTAAATAGGACTGGAAGGAACAATGTTATTCAACTCCACAAGTTATTTCTAAGTTGTAGCCAAAAAGCATACAAAAACTCATCATTAAACTAATTTTTAATAATATGTCAGCTAATAACTCAATTGGGCCCTTTAATTTTGTTGAAGTTTTTTAAAAGCGTGTATTATGAAAGGATTTGTTATCATTCTCTCACTTAGTTTCCAGGTAGCATACCAAAAAGGCTTATCAAACTTAATAAAAGACTATTAGTTATATTGTCCAATCTTTCACTAAGAGACAACTTGCTTAACCTGATATACTCAGAAAGGATTGAGAGAATTAAACTATTATTAATTTTATGCATATTCATGTATATAGTAACATTTTTCTATTTTATCACATGCTGTATTTACGTCAAACCATCAGAGCCCAGATTTAGCCTGTTAGCTTGTTCAATTCATAGTGATAACCTAAAGGCAAATTCAGTCCTCTTTGTCAAACTAATTTACCAGATCAAGTTACTTTCTCTCTGAGTGAACTTTTTGCTTCCACTAAGTACCTAAATATTCATTCCTATGACCGCCCTCTCACGTGTGAACTGCAGCGCTGTCACAGGTAAACACAGAGATGAGGCATGTCCACCTGCAGTTAAGTCTGTCGTCTGCGTTCCAGGCGGTTCCTTTATTTTCTTCACTTTTACTGGTTTTGCTTTCACGAGGAATGCACTTTCAAAGCAATCGGGTACGGTCTGCTAAACAAAAGTGGTCATTATCCTGTCCTACAATCTCTGAATTCAAAACATCAGGCCAAAATGTGTTTTTTTTACAAGCCATCTATGAACTTCATGGGTAAAAGTATTTTCAAGTACCTGTTTGTTTGGTACTTCTAAGATTTAATACTCCTAAGTAAGGCACCATGCTGAGAGTCAGGATCCAGCAAGGCCTGTACCCACCTTTTGTAAAGTGGGAGAAGTAAGACGGTGAACGAGATGTTGGAGCCAACTGGCCTACTGCTCAACTGCAGGCATGAAAGCTCACATTTTTGTCCATGACTAAGAGAGAGCATGCTTAACTTTCAAAACAGTTATTATAAGTTACTCACTGTAGGGAATTATTATGCCTGCTAAGGGGTTGAGAGTTAGGGTCCAGACATTGTGGAAATGATGTTTGGGCCTGGTCCTCGGCCTCTAGGCATTAATCTCCTTGCATTGTCCTGCCTTCCTTGCTATCAGATCGTTCCCAAGGGAAGTTCAAAGGAATACCTAAACAATGTACCTATCAGGATGTTTACTGTTGCAA